>JAIUZE010000482.1:0-258154 GCA_022085475.1 Heliosperma pusillum
AAGCGCTGTTTTTATAAAGTCGATAAAAACCACCCAAAACAGGCCCAAACCAGGCCCGTGGGCCCAGTCCAGGCACGTGTTAGGTCCGGCCCAAATCAGCCCATGAGTCACCTTTTTAGTCTTGTGACGGTTTTTGAGTTTAGTGTTAATTTATCGTGTTTTGTAATATTTAGCAAGTGGGAAATTGTAATAAGTCAATTATTTAATTAAAAGTATTTTACATAATATTATAATTCCTCACATATTAGAGATTATAATACGGGATTATAGTTTAATTCGATATCCTTTAAGTCATGCGGGTTTTCGTAAGATTTATAATTCACATGTTAGAAGTTTTAATAAAATAACATGTAATGAATATGTTGATTTTATGTCTAAGTCTAATTGGTAAAGACTCTTTTTCTAGCCGGTTTGACCAAACGGGTTTGGTCAAACTAAGATCTAGTCAGTCCCGTTTTGACTGATGACCCGTCGCGGGACTCGGGTCGGGGATTTGTCTTCAAGTAAGGTTGTATTTAATTAATGAATCAGCCTTAGTAGATATGAGGCGATATGTTATTTGATTATGATTTATATGCAATTAGTCACATGATAGGAAGTGTTCCCGTGACTGTGTGATTTTATGATATGTGTCGTGTTGACTAAGTACCCATAGAGAATTATGAGTATATGGCGTCTTGACCATTATAATTCTAAATGAGTATCTTGGACCATGACATTGATAGGCCTTACTATCTTTAACGAGCATATGAAGTTTACCGCTTGATAGCTTTTGTGTCACGGCCTGGGGGGCTTATCTCCAAGTCGGGGCATGGCTGCCTAATCCACTTTGGGAATGGAGCCAGCTTAAGTACTAGCCAACTCTGTCTAGGGGGTCGCCTAGTAGAGATTCTTGTGTACTGTTTTGTCATGAGAAGGGGAATGGAATAGCTGTTGTCGCTAGGTCTGATCAGTCTAGGACTAGGATGTTTTCCTACCTTGTGGTATAGCCTCGAGTTACAGAAGTCGTCTATTGACTGTCCTAGGAACTTATGCCTGTTTCTAGAAGTATTGGTCTTTCATGTTTGTATGATTCTATGAATCTTAGAAGGTGAGATGCAAGCCGGCTAAGGTTGATAGAGTTTGGATTACCGGTTGTTAACTGATTCACATGATATTATGTTTGATTAGGGTTTGAGTGTATCATGGCCATGTTAACGGTAACCTATGAGCTAGCATACCAGCTTCCCTACCTCGTGTTATAGTTTATTATCGGATTCACATGATAGCTTTCATATGCTAGGTTATATGTTAGTTATTTGTTCATAACATGAAAAGCATATCCTATTTGTTAAGGTTTTGTATTTTCCATATACATTGCTTTTATGTTATTCATGTTTAATTAAACTCGACATTTCGTGGCTGGGAGAACTCGGAGTTACTCCCCACTGACTGTGGCTTTCGTGTTTATATTTAATGCGGTTGGCAGGTTTGTGATGCATACATTGGGTACATTGACGAGCTAGCGAGCGAAGTATTTACCTTGGACCTATATTCGGTTCTTAGGATTGTATATTATTATACACTCTTTTATTTACGTATTTATACGGGAGATATGTCTCCCGTTTTGGATAATTCTTATGTATAATATTATTTCCTTTTGTTATGAACCTTTTTCTTTAAGACACCTTTGTTATGATGAATATATTTAATAGTAGGTTCCGGTTTTAAAATTTACCGATTTTCACTAAAGTGAACCTATTAGAAACGTATTCTCATCTTTTATTTATTTAAATTACTTGTTTTTCTTTCCGCAAATTTGAGGGTGTCACAATTAAGACTTGATGCCTACGAGAGCTCGAAGATTTACAAGGAGCAAACAAAGAAATGGCATGATGCCAAATTGGTTGATAAAGATGTAAAAGTGGGTGATCAAGTCTTACTCTATAATTCTCGGGTCAAGTTGTTTCCGGGAAAGCTACGCTCGAGATGGTCGGGTCCTTTCAAAGTTATCGACATTTCCCCACATGGAGCTTTTGAACTTTGGAGCGAAGAAGGTGGTAATTTCAAGGTCAATGGGCATCGAGTGAAAAGATATTTTGATGGAGATGAAAAAGGAACGGTGGAAGTACTCTTCCTTGGGGATCCACTTCCCGAGGAGGAGTCTTGTTTGTAAACTCTTGTGATTTGATAGGTTTGGTGGAGTCCCTCAACAACCACCAATTTGTTTTGTATATAGCATGCATATTAGGAGTAGTTGTGAAGATTTGGTTTTATGTACTCGGGTATTTCGTCTTTAGGAGGAAGATTTAGGTAGGTTTGAAGCACTTGTAGTCGGGTTTGGATTGAAACCGTGTCTTTGGGAATTTGTTGGTTGAGTCGAGATTGTGGGTGACTTGGGTTTCTTTGGGAATTTGTTGTGATTTTGAAGGCGAAGGTGAAGAAGAGGAGAAGTGCTCCAGGCCGGTCGACCGGCAGCCGGGGTGCCGACCGGCCCAAAGCACTCCAGTAGCTAACTTTTGAAGAATAGGAATTGTATAGCAGGTGTTCCAGGCCGGTGGACCGGCAGCCGGTGTGCCGACCGGCCGGGAGCACATTATCATAGGAGATGGATTTTTTGGAATTTTTGACCTGTGCTCTAGGCCGGTGGACCGGCAGCCGGTCTGACAACCGGCCCAGAGCACCACATACCTGAAATGTTGAAGGTTGAATTTTTTGAGCTGTGTTCCTGGCCGGGTGACCGGCGGCCGGTGTGCCGACCGGCCAGGAACACCTGAACACGAGAAAATTGAAAAAACCAAAAAAATCAAATTTTTGTACTGGGTTCCAGGCCGGTCGACCGGCGGCCGGTGCCTGGACCGGCCCAGAACTCACCCGACAGCCTTATTTCACTCGTGAGCCACATTTCTTTTTCATTCTTCTTGTTTTCTTCTCCCTTCTTTCTCCTTCTTCCTTCAAATCCCCACAATAACTCCACAAAAAACTTATTAAAATCTCCACAAACTCCATCACTCCAACATTCAAACCCAAAAATTAACCCACTACCTCAAATAAAATCATCCCCCACTTCAAAAACTTCATTTTTCCCCAATTTTTTCCCACTTTCGATTGACTAATTCAACAAAAAAATCACCATGGCTCAACCACCAAGGAAAAGAACAAGAGCTTAGCTTGAGGCAGAGTTAGAAGCTAGACTTCAGCAAGTTACGGCGGTATGGGTCCGGATGACGATTTTCCCGATATCGTCTTCGTCAGCGAAATCGCAAGAGGTAAATTTCAATGTTTAAAACGCATAAGCCTTCCCTACTCCCGTTTTATTTGTCGGAATACTATGCGAAACCTCGGCCTTGATACGGTCACTCTTGAGCTTTTCAAAGGGTTGGGGATGGGGGAACTCTACGGTCAGCACTTCCGTACTTACTCCCGTCTTACTTGGGAGTTTTTAAGTTCATTTAGTCATGAGAAGGATAGGAATACGGGTATGGTCAAAATGGTATCTTTCCGCCTCTTGAATATCGCCTTTAGCATTCCCCTTGAGAAATTTTGTAAGGTTTTAGGGGTCAAATTTCATAAGTCATACAAAGTCCCCGAAAACTTTAATGTGAATGATGTGTGGACTACTATATTGGGTTTGGAATTTGAGAAGGGGTCTAAGAGGCCGGCAAATGCTTGCCACAATGCCCCTATTAGGTTTTGGCACCGTTTTATGGGTTGGACGTTATTTGGGAGAGAGGAGTGTCATAATTTTCGGGCTGATGAGCTCTCGATTTTGGCGGCTTACTTGTTCCAAAAGCCGATTAGATTTGGAGTCAACATTGGTCACTATGTCGCTCTCCACTTTCAGAAAATTGCCAATGACCCATTTAGCCCGACCGGAATCCATTTAGGGGGAATTGTCACCAAGATTGCCCATGTCGTATGTAGAGATGCTCTAGATGAGCGTAATTTGAGGTGTTTAGGGGGATGCTCCTTGTTGACGGAGGATTACATTTCAAAGAAGCTTGAGTGGGTAGTAAAGAGAGTTGAGGACGGGAAGACATATTGGAGGATTCGAGGGGTAAATTCTATTCCCCTCCCGAATAGTGCGGCTATGAAAGTGGTTCCTGATAGCGCGCACTATCTTCTCCCCCTAGAGGAGGAGAACCCTCCACCACCACCTGAAGAAACCCCGGAAGATCAACTAGCTCCAGTTACCGCATTTAGGCGAGATCCTACTGCCCCCGTCACTACATATAGGAGAGAGCAGCAGGGCCCCACTTCCACCACCTTGCCTTATTTGAACCCCTTTTATCATCAGCAGCAGTGGCGTCCTTGGCCCAATTCATCCCAGCCCGATGCATCCACTTCCACCACTCCCAGTTACCCACCTTTGGATCCTTCCTTGATCCAGTTCATGGCCGATATGACTTTGGCCTCTGAGGCAGCAGCTACGGAGAGAGAGGCAGCGGCTAGGGAAAGAGAGGCGGCAGCTAAGTGGCGAGAGGAGGAAGCTCGGGATAGAGCTCTTTTGTCGCAGAGGATGGACATGATGTATTATGACTTGGCTCTTGGCCAATACCCTTCTTACGATAATTGGTGTAGGGAGGGGTATAGGGAGCCAGTTGGCCCACATCCGTCCTTTTTTATTTGGCCAGAGGGCGGGTATGACCAGGGTTCTAGGGTGTTCGGAGATTTAAATGTTCAGCCAGACTATTATTCTTCTGCGCCGGGTTTTACTCAGCCGGTAGTTGATGAGGAGGAGGTGGACCCAGAGATTGCGGCTCAGAATGCCGAGTGGTTTGACAGGATGGGTCCCCGGTTCGAGATTGTGGAGGGTGGCGGCTCTGGTTCGGGAGCCAGGGATGTAGATGCGTCTTTTGCAGAGGCCACTCATGGCCAATTTGATACTACATCCTCTGATTTCACTGGATACTCCTGAAGCCGGAAACCCATGAGTATGATCCCTTTTAATCCAAATCTTCATTATGTTTATATTTTTGCATGCATTTAGATACTTGTATTATATCTTAGTTTAGTTATCCATCTAGTTGCATCCATTTAGGCTTGCATTAGAATTTAATTTTGTAACATATCGTCACATGTTAGCCTTGCATCCATATAGCGTAGTTGCATTTTGTTTGGTGTCATTTTTAGACTTTCCCGTGGTTGGTACCCACATGAGGGGCGTGCATTTATGCATTTTACCGCCACGACGAGACTCCGATATGGCACACTAGACTTTCCTGTGGGAGGTACCCCCATGAGGGGCTTGCATTTATGCACCTTACCACCGCAGCGAGACTCTAGATTAGCATATAGTGTTAGCATTTACTTAGATCATGACATTGTATTATATCATTTTGCATTTAGTTTTAGGAATTTTATTTAGTTCATGCATTTACTTAGAGCTAACCCTCTTGTATATATTGTTCATATTGTGATTACTCATCAAAAATTAAAAACCCCAAAAACAAGTTTTTATTTTTCAAAATATTTAAAAACCCAAAAACATGTTATTTGCTTTGAATTGACCCCTCACACCATGTAAATGCTAAGTGTGGGGGAGGGAATTCCCGAAAAATTGAAAAAAAAAAAAAAACCCAAAAAAAATTTGTTTTGTTTTTCCTTTTCTTTTTTTCTCTCCTTTCATATTTGAGTCACTTACTCGGGGACGAGTAAGACTTAAGTGTGGGGAGGATTTTATTTCCTTTGTATATATCGTTGACTTTTGAAAAAAGTTGAAAAATGCCTAAAAATCGAAAAATTTGAAAATTTTCAAAAAAATATATGTTTAGATTAGTTTGTATATAGTTTATTTTGTATATATTGCCGTGTGTTTCTTTTTATCTCCATCCATAGGTGCGCCCCACATCATAAGAGGCACGAGAAAGGGAAAATGAAGACGCTTTGGTGAGACCTTTCCTATTTCTCTTCTCCCTTATCTCCTTTTCTTCTCATTTGAGGATGAGATGTGTTGATGACGATGGTGTGAATTTTGTTGATTGGCGTGTGTGCCACTTGTGTGCTGTTAGGAGATAGCATTAGCTTATGTGTCATATAGTCGGTTAGCGCATGTGCATTTAAGTTGTATATATGCTAGATTGCATCATGGCATATAGTTGCATTTAGAAAAAAATGTTTTAATAATTGTCTTTTTGGAAAACTTGTTGAATGTGCATAGTCCATTTTTGCTACTTTTTATTCATAAAGTGTTCATCTTAATCGTGGAATTTTAGACGCCCTGGGTTGTGCATTTTTAGTAAGTTTTAACCCGTCTACTATTGCCGAGTCACGAGTTTGCGCTTATTCCACCTCGACAACCTCGATTGATGTGAATATTTCCGATGGTAGAAAGGATTCTTAGGTGACCGTTCTTGCTATGCAACCAACCATGATTCATTGTTCTTCCACTTTTGCTCAAAAAAGGAAACAAATCAAACAAGCTGAAAATATTGAGTCAATTATCATCTTTTCTTATTTTCGTCGAGGAAGTGCAAAACGGAACTTCTAGGGATTCTAGTGGGCCCATATCTGTAACGCCCCGAAATATAATATAAAGTAAAGAGAAAAATATGTATATAACAAACTATACGTTTTTATTTCATATATAAAAAAAAAACTTGAAAACAAATTTATTACAAGGCGTCACCGCCGTATTTCCTGTACTGGAAATACAAGGCTATAACATTTTCTTAGTAACCTTTATATTACGTATTATTTATTCTCTATATATTCATTTCTATAGTGAAACTCACTCCCGCGGTTCCCCAGCATAGAAACCTGAAAAAAATAAACAATAATAACAAATCAGTCAACACTGACTGAATATGATTTCAGTTACCTTCAGCGGTCCTAAATAAATACTTCTTATATATTTATTATCAGTATTAGTTAACTATAATTTGGAATACCCCTGTCATTTTATCATAACATTTAAAATATGGACTACCGGTCTACCATTACTGAAGTGAGACACATTACGGAGTAAAACTCCCCTGGGCTAAGCCCTCCTCCATGTACACAGGACCATATAATTATTTATGTAACCCCCTGGCACTTTCACCAGTAATAACCAGAACCGCAGTTCTCATATCATGGAGCCGTGCTCCCTTCCATGTACACAGGTTAAATTTGTAATGTCATCCCCTTCCCGTAATCGTATCCCGAATGCTACAATTGGCCAAATGTATATTATATGAAAAACGGGCATATCAACACTATAATATAATGGACAATAAGATAGCATATGAGCCGTAAGATAACAATAATGGGAAACCTACATTCGTTGTTTTTAATTATAATTACTTATAATGTCATAGGAAATTATTAATTTCTACGCTAAAGGGTCCCGAAACCATACCTTTACTATTTATCTAGGTAATTATGGGTGTAGTCTAACCAAGAGGGATTTGTTTTACTTGTCAGAACTTCCTTTTTATTAATGGTGGTGTGTACAATTTGTGATGCAGGAAAGGCTTATTTATAGCCAAAATGTCGGCTGACTTTGTGGGTAAGTATGAGTAGTTTTATTCTTACCCATTACTAACTTAATGCCTAAGTATTACCTTCCCCTTATGCCACCTAACTAGTATATTTATCCTATTGACAAGATGAGATAAATATTCTTGGGCAAAAAAATGTATATATTGGTACATGGTCTATGTAATAGCTTATAGAAGTTAATTTTAAAAGATTTGTAAACATTACGATTATCGAACATTGGTATTATTTTAAAATAATAGAGGAAAATCATAAATAAGTAGGTTATTTTGGGTCAAAATAAGTAATTTTACTAGAGTGGATAATGACTATTGTTCTTACAGTTATTCATTTGTTAGTCGAGTTGGATCTAATTAGTCGCCACTTGGTCTTTTCTACAACAATGAATACCTTGACACAATTTTATTTATTTATTTATTTTGTTTTATTTTTACACAATTATACGGGATATTACATTATACCCTCCTTAAAAATAAGTTTCGTCCCGAAACTTCAATTACCTTGGTTTAGAACAAATGGGGGTACTTGTTTTTCATATCTAGCTCTGTTTCCCATGTAGCTTCTGACATATCATGACGGGACCATAAAACTTTCACCAATGGAATAGTTTTATTACGAAGAATTTTCTCCTTTCGATCTAAAATTTGAATTGGTAGTTCCTCGTAAGTAAGATCTTCCCTAACTTGTAAAGGTGGTATGTCAACAATATGACCAGGGTCAGGGATATACTTCCTTAATAGTGAAACATGGAAGACATCATGTATCCTTGACAATTCTATCGGAAGATGAAGTCGATATGCCATATTTCCAACTCTTTCATTTATTTCAAAAGGCCCTATATATCTTGGACTTAACTTTCGTTGCTTCCCGAAACGTATTACTCCTTTCGTGGGTGATACCTTGAGAAATACAAAATCGCCCTTTTGAAATTCTAATGGCCGTCTCTTGAGATCAGCATAACTCTTTTGACGACTTTGTGTGGTTCGCATTTTCTCTTGTATAATTCTTACTTTGTCAGCTGTCTCTTGTATCAAATCGGGTCCAAGTAATTTGGATTCATCAATATCACTCCAACATAATGGCGTTCTACACCTTTGTCCATATAGAGCTTCGTATGGAGCCATATTAATACTAGCATGATAACTGTTGTTATAGGAAAACTCTATCAAGGGTAAGTGCTGCTCCCATGATCCTTTAAAATCCAAAACACATGACCTTAGTAAATCTTCCAATGTTTGGATGGTTCGCTCGGTTTGACCATCTGTTTGCGGGTGAAAGGCGGTACTAAAGTTAAGCTTAGATCCCATTGCTGTTTGAAAACTTTTCCAGAATTTGGCTAAGAAATTTGTATCTCTGTCTGATATAATGGTTGTAGGAACTCCATGTAATCTAACTATTTCTTTTATGTATTTCTTAGCTAATTGTTCTGAGTTCCATGAAGTCTTAGTGGCTAAAAAGTGAGCACACTTGGTTAATCTGTCTACTATTACCCATATTTCATTCATTCCTTGAGATGTTACAGGTAATCCTGTCACAAAATCCATAGCAATTGACTCCCATTTCCAAGTAGGAATGTCTAAGGGTTGTAGAAGTCCTCCGGGTCTTTGATGTTCTATTTTTACTTGTTGACAGGTAATATATTTTGAGACAAAATCTGCTATTTCTTGCTTCATATTGCTCCACCAAAACGTATGTCGGACATCCTTATACATCTTGTTTCCTCCGGGATGTATCGAATATCGTGACTTGTGTGCCTCGTTTAGAATTTTCTCCTTAATAATTTCTGAATTTGGTACACATGTACGACTTTGAAACCAAAGTGACCCATCTTCTTGAATAACAAAACCCGGTGCTTTTCCTTTTTGTATATCTTTTCGAATTTTCTCAAATTGGGGATCAGTTTCTTGGGTTATCTTTATTTCATCTATCAAGGTTGGTCTTATTTCTAGGGCTGCCATATAACCACTTAGATCACCAATTACCATCTCTATATCAAGTCTTTTCATGTCTTGCTGAATATGAGGCTCTTTTATAGTAAACATGTGTAAGTTGGCCACAGGTTTTCGACTAAGTGCATCAGCTACCACATTAGCTTTTCCCGGGTGATATTGGATATCTAAGTCATAATCCTTAATGAATTCAAGCCATCTACGTTGCCTCATGTTTATCTCTTTCTGAGTAAAAAGGTATTTCAGGCTCTTGTGATCGGTGTATATACGACATGAAATTCCATAAAGATAATGTCTCCAAATTTTCAAAGCAAAAACTACTGCAGCAAGTTCTAAATCATGGGTGGGATAATTTTGCTCATGTGCTTTCAATTGTCTAGAAGCATAGGCAATTACCTTCCCATTCTGCATTAACACACATCCTAGACCTAGCTTTGAGGCATCACTATATACTTCTAATCCATCAATGCCATTTGGTTGTGTGAGAATAGGGGCAGAGGTAAGTCTATTTTTCAGTTCATAAAATGCTTTCTCGCAACTTTCATCCCATACAAATTTAGTGCTTTTTCTGATGAGATTTGTAAGTGGTTGGGTTATTTTTGAAAAATCCTTCACAAAACGACGATAATATCCTGCTAATCCCAAAAAGCTACGTACTTCCGCTACATTTTTGAGTACAGGCCATTTGGTGACTGCCTCAATCTTTTGAGGGTCCACTTGTACTCCTTTTTCTGATATAACATGACCTAAGAAACTTATTTCATTTAACCAAAATGCACATTTCTCAAATTTGGCATACAACTGATTTTCCCGTAAGGTTTCCAAAACTACCCTTAAGTGGTGAAAATGTTCTTTCTCATCTTTAGAATATATTAAAATGTCATCAATAAAAATAATGACAAATTTGTCCAAATAAGGTCTAAAAACTCTATTCGTAAGGTCCATAAAAACTGCAGGAGCATTGGTGAGTCCAAAAGGCATAACCTTAAACTCGTAATGTCCATAACGTGTTCTAAAGGCTGTTTTAGGTATGTCATCTGGTTTTATCCTTAATTGGTGATACCCAGAACGAAGATCAATTTTTGAGTAAATAGCACATCCTTCTAATTGATCGAAAAGATCGTCTATCCGAGGTATAGGATACTTATTCTTTATAGTGACCTTATTAAGCTCTCGATAATCTATACATAAACGCAAACTTCCATCTTTCTTTTTAACAAAAAGCACTGGTGCTCCCCAAGGTAATGTACTAGGTTTTATGTACCCTTTTTCTAATAGTTCATCTAGTTGAGTTTTCAATTCCTTTAATTCAGCAGGTGCCATTCTATAAGGAGATTTGGAAATGGGTGCACAACCTGGCATTAGTTCAATTGTAAAATCTACTTCTCTATATGGTGGCATTCCTGGAATTTCTTCAGGAAAAACATCTAGAAATTCATTGACTACCGGAATACTGGTTAGATTTGGTTTTGCCTCTAAATTGCTACATACATCACATAAGTATCCCTTACATCCTTGACGTAATAATTTAAGGGCTTTTAAAAAGGATATAATCCTATTGTTGCAGTTGGTTTTGTGGCTCTGAAATAGTATCTCATTCCCATTCGGTTTTGTAATAGTTAATGATTTCTCATGACAATTTACTATTACATGGTTCTTACTAAGCCAATCCATTCCTAATACAACATCAAAATCTTGTAGATCAAACTGGACTAGATCGGCTAGGAAGCAATTTGCTTCTATGGTCAAAACACAGTCTTTATACCAAATAGGGCATGAAATGTTCTCCCCGGTAGGTAATCTAACTGAAAGTGTTAATTTGTTATTTTGAGGTGACAGTTTCAACCTTTCACTTAAAGATCGAGATATAAATGAATTTGATGCCCCAGTATCAAATAAAACATTAATGGGATTAGAGTTAAGAAAAATGTTACCCGTAACCACATCTTCTGAAGTCTCCATTTCCTGGGAGTTCATCACAAACACACGCCCCCGAGTCGGTCCTTGTGGTTTAGCCTGAGGTGCCGATATTTTTGTAGCAGGAGTGGAGTTAGGCGTATGGGTACTTCTCAAAACAGTCGAACGAGTCATTGGACAATTATTTTTCATATGGTTTGGACTTCCGCACATATAACATCGCGGCCTAAAAAATCTACATTGGGAGGTTGGATGATTAGTACGACCACACATTGAGCACGGTGGGGTTAGGTTCCTTTCATGTGACGGGTTAAAAGGGTTCTTTCCAAATCCTAGGTTGGGTTGTTTATACGAGTTTCCCCCGGTAATATTATTTCTTTCAAACTTCCTTTTAATTCCAGATGGTGTATCATTTCTCTCTTTCATTATCCTTTCCGCATTAGTGGCTTTATCATACATTTCTTGATAATTCAAACAAGTATGTGTAGACAATCGATCTCGAAGATTCCAATTTAGCCCTCTTTCAAAACGGTTCATTCTTAATTCTTCTGTTCCCACCATGTGTTGAGCAAATCGAGATAATTCCATGAATTTTGAGGCATACAAGGTAACAGACATTGATCCTTGTTCCAAGTTGTTAAATTCTTCCTCTTTCTGTCTCCTAAGAGAGGGAGGGTAAAACTTTGATCGCATGAGCTCCTTAAACTGAATCCATCCAAATCCGTGTTCCTCTCTCCTGTCCTTAACAGTTTCCCACCATAAATCTGCTTGCCCTTCCAAGTAATAGATAGCAAAACCTACCCTCCATTTTTCAGGGCACTGTATAGCATCAAAGAGTTTATCCAGTCCTCTTACCCATTTTTCAAGCTCTACAGGGTCTGGTTTTCCATCGTAGGTCTTTGGGTTATAACTTGCCATTTTCTTAAAATATTTAACACTTTCTTCTTGATTATTAGGAAGATTATTCCTCAACGCTTCGGCCATCATTTCAGCGAAGTTTCTTGCATCAGATTGATTATTAGGAGCAGGTTGGTTAACATCGATGTTATTAGGAAAAGACATCCTATAAAAATAAAATACACATGGATTAGAAACTTAACGCGATTTTATTTATTAACATGCGCACTATATTTACATACACTACATATATGTATATATTACACCCAAACATATAAAACAGTCTAATTTTACATACATCCGCAAACTACTAGAACAACCCTAGATAGATTACAAGTCTCAAAATTGGGTGTCTAGCTACCCTAATATGTACATACAACCATAGTTAACTTATATTAGTCTTAGCCTAATACATATGCCATTTTCTATTTCATTGCTTGTAACGAGGGATAATAAAGTCACTATTATACCCCTCTTTCATGTCTAGGTGTTGGATTACGGCTTGGTTGGAGTGTCATTTCCGTCCCCATATATTATGGTACTAGTAGCACTGTCCTCAATATTCCCGTCACTTGAAACATTATCGTCCTCAGCAGGTGAGTTGTTATTTGGGTGGTTGTTCTCCGGATTATTTTCACCGTTGACTTCGTCATCAGGAATATACACCACATGGTCTCTTTCAAAAGTGAAAAGTTCCCAGGCTATGTCCTCAAAGGATGGGATCCACCTATCATAAAATGCACCTCTGTGAAGATACTTGGAATGATTGGGAACCCCATTTACTAACAAATCATAATATCGTTCCTTAAAGGTTCTCCACGGTACTATGTCAGGCAAGGTTTTGATCAGGGCATGAGCTAAGAACGGTTCAGTCATACGGTATGCTGGAAACAAGACATTATGATTCCTTAAAGCATTTCTGAGACGATCTATATGTTCCACGACCTTTTCATCCGGATTCATTACCAAATCGTACGGGTGAGGTACTGCCATTATATCTAAAACAAAAAAAACAATAACCACATTAGTAATCTTATACTCATAAGTTAATAATGGATATTAATATCATAAAAATAATAAAAAAATCTCTTAGCAATGCTATTATTATTACTACCCTCCTAACAATTTACCCCTCTCATTCATTTTTTTTTCTTCTACTAAATTTTTTTTTTTTTAACAGGGCTCTGATACCATTTTGTAACGCCCTGAAAATATCATATACAGTAAATAAAGAGAAAAATATGTATATAACAAACTATACGTTTTTATTTCATAAAAAAAAAACTTGAAAACAGATTTATTACAAGGCGTCACCGCCGTATTTCCTGTATTGGAAATACAAGGCTATAACATTTTCTTAGTAACCTTTATATTACGTATTATTTATTCTCTATATATATTAATTTCTATAGTGAAACTCACTCCCGCGGTTCCCCAGCATAGAAACCTGAAAAAAATAAACAATAATAACAAAATCAGTCAACACTGACTGAATATGATTTCAGTTACCTTCAGCGGTCCTAAAAAATATTTCTTATATATTTCTTTCCAGTATCCGTTAACTATAATTTGGAATACCCCTGTCATTTTATCATAACATTTAAAATATGGACTACCGGTCTACCATTACTGAAGTGAGACACATTACGGAGTAAAACTCCCCTGGGCTAAGCCCTCCTCCATGTACACAGGACCATATAATTATTTATGTAACCCCCTGGCACTTTCACCAGTAATAACCAGAACCGCAGTTCTCATATCATGGAGCCGTGCTCCCTTCCATGTACACAGGTTAAATTTGTAATGTCATCCCCTTCCCGTAATCGTATCCCGAATGCTACAATTGGCCAAATGTACATTATATGAAAAATGGGCATATCAACACTATAATATAATGGACATTAAGATAGCATGTGAGCACTAAAATAACAATAATATGAAATCTACACTCCTTATTTTTATAAACAATTACTAATAATGTCATCGAAAATTATTAATTCCTACGATAAAGGGTCCCCAAAGCCATACCTTTACTATTTATCTAGGTGATTATGGGTGTAATCTAACCAAGAGGGATACTTTTTACTTGTCAGTACTTCTTTTGTATTAGTGATAGTGTGTACTATTTGTGATGGGAGAGGCTTATTTATAGCCAAAATGACGGCTGGAATTTGTGGGTAAGTATGAGTAGTTTTATACTTACCCATTACTAACTTAACGCCTAAGTATTACCTCCCCCTTATGTTACCTAACTAACATATTTATCCTATTGACAGGATGAAATAAATATTCTTGGGCCAAAAATGTATATATATTGGTACATGGTCTATGTAATAACTTATAGAAATTATTTTTAGAAGATTTGTAAACATTACGATTATCGAACATTGGTATTATTTTAAAATAATAGAGGAAAATTATAAATAAGTAGGTTATTTTGGGTCAAAATAAGTAATTTTACTAGAGTGGATAATGACTATTGTTCTTACAGTTATTCATTTGTTAGTCGAGTTGGTTCTAATTAGTCGCCACTTGGTCTTTTCTACAACAATGAATACCTTGACACAATTTTATTTATTTATTTATTTTGTTTTATTTTTACACAACTATACGGGATATTACATTCTACCCTCCTTAAAAATAAGTTTCGTCTCGAAACTTCAATTACCTTGGTTTAGAACAAATGGGGGTACTTGTTTTTCATATCTAGCTCTGTTTCCCATGTAGCTTCTGACATATCATGTCTGGACCATAAGACTTTCACCAATGGAATAGTTTTATTACGAAGAATTTTCTCCTTTCGATCTAAAATTTGAATTGGTAGTTCCTCGTAAGTAAGATCTTCCCTAACTTGTAAAGGTGGTATGTCAACAATATGACCAGGGTCAGGGATATACTTCCTTAATAGTGAAACATGGAAGACGTCATGTATCCTTGACAATTCTATCGGAAGATGAAGTCGATATGCCATATTTCCAACTCTTTCATTTATTTCAAAAGGCCCTATATATCTTGGACTCAACTTTCGTTGCTTCCCGAAACGTATTACTCCTTTCGTGGGTGATACCTTGAGAAATACAAAATCGCCCTTTTGAAATTCTAATGGCCGTCTCTTGAGATCAGCATAACTCTTTTGACGACTTTGTGTGGTTCGCATTTTCTCTTGTATGATTCTTACTTTGTCAGCTGTCTCTTGTATCAAATCGGGTCCAAGTATTCTGGATTCATCAATATCACTCCAACATAATGGCGTTCTACACCTTTGTCCATATAGAGCTTCGTAAGGAGCCATATTAATACTAGCATGATAACTGTTGTTATAGGAGAACTCTATCAAGGGTAAGTGCTGCTCCCATGATCCTTTAAAATCCAAAACACATGACCTTAGTAAATCTTCCAATGTTTGGATGGTTCGTTCGGTTTGACCATCTGTTTGCGGGTGAAAGGCAGTACTAAAGTTAAGCTTAGATCCCATTGCTGTTTGAAAACTTTTCCAGAATTTGGCTAAGAAATTTGTATCTCTGTCTGATATAATGGTTGTAGGAACTCCATGTAATCTCACTATTTCTTTTATGTATTTCTTAGCTAATTGTTCTGAGTTCCATGAAGTCTTAGTGGCTAAAAAGTGAGCACACTTGGTTAATCTGTCTACTATTACCCATATTTCATTCATTCCTTGGGATGTTACAGGTAATCCTGTCACAAAATCCATAGCAATTGACTCCCATTTCCATGTAGGAATGTCTAGGGGTTGTAGAAGTCCTCCGGGTCTTTGATGTTCAATTTTTACTTGTTGACAGGTAATACATTTTGAGACAAAATCTGCTATTTCTTGCTTCATATTGCTCCACCAAAATGTATGTCGGACATCCTTATACATCTTGTTTCCTCCGGGATGTATCGAATATCGTGACTTGTGTGCCTCGTTTAGAATTTTCTCCTTAATAATTTCTGAATTTGGTACACATATACGACTTTGAAACCAAAGTGACCCATCTTCTTGAATAACAAAACCCGGTGCTTTTCCTTTTTGTATATCTTTTCGAATTTTCTCAAATTGGGGATCAGTTTCTTGGGTTATCTTTATTTCATCTATCAAGGTTGGTCTTATTTCTAGGGCTGCCATATAACCACTTAGATCACCAATTACCATCTCTATATCAAGTCTTTTCATGTCTTGCTGGATATGAGGCTCTTTTATAGTAAACATGTGTAAGTTGGCCACAGGTTTTCGACTAAGTGCATCAGCTACCACATTAGCTTTTCCCGGGTGATATTGGATATCTAAGTCATAATCCTTGATGAATTCAAGCCATCTACGTTGCCTCATGTTTATCTCTTTCTGGGTAAAAAGATATTTCAGGCTCTTGTGATCGGTGTATATACGACATGAAATTCCATAAAGATAATGTCTCCAAATTTTCAAAGCAAAAACTACTGCAGCAAGTTCTAAATCATGGGTGGGATAATTTTGCTCATGTGCTTTCAATTGTCTAGAAGCATAGGCAATTACCTTCCCATTCTGCATTAACACACATCCTAGACCTAGCTTTGAGGCATCACTATATACTTCTAATCCATCAATGCCATTTGGTTGTGTGAGAATAGGGGCAGAGGTAAGTCTATTTTTCAGTTCATAAAATGCTTTCTCGCAACTTTCATCCCATACAAATTTAGTGCTTTTTCTGATGAGATTTGTAAGTGGTTGGGTTATTTTTGAAAAATCCTTCACAAAACGACGATAATATCCTGCTAATCCCAAAAAGCTACGTACTTCCGCTACATTTTTGAGTACAGGCCATTTGGTGACTGCCTCAATCTTTTGAGGGTCCACTTGTACTCCTTTTTCTGATATAACATGACCTAAGAAACTTATTTCTTTTAACCAAAATTCACATTTCTCAAATTTGGCATACAACTGATTTTCCCGTAAGGTTTCCAAAACTACCCTTAAGTGGTGAAAATGTTCTTTCTCATCTTTAGAATATATTAACATGTCATCAATAAAAATAATGACAAATTTGTCCAAATAAGGTCTAAAAACTCTATTCATAAGGTCCATAAAAACTGCAGGAGCATTGGTGAGTCCAAAAGGCATAACCTTAAACTCATAATGTCCATAACGTGTTCTAAAGGCTGTTTTAGGTATGTCATCTGGTTTTATCCTTAATTGGTGATACCCAGAACGAAGATCAATTTTTGAGTAAATAGCACATCCTTCTAATTGATCAAAAAGATCGTCTATCCGAGGTATAGGATACTTATTCTTTATAGTGACCTTATTAAGCTCTCGATAATCTATACATAAACGCAAACTTCCATCTTTCTTTTTAACAAAAAGCACTGGTGCTCCCCAAGGTGATGTACTAGGTTTTATGTACCCTTTTTCTAATAGTTCATCTAGTTGAGTTTTTAATTCCTTTAATTCAGCAGGTGCCATTCTATAAGGAGATTTGGAAATGGGTGCACAACCTGGCATTAGTTCAATTGTAAAATCTACTTCTCTATATGGTGGTATTCCTGGAATTTCTTCAGGAAAAACATCTAGAAATTCATTGACTACCGGAATACTGGTTAGATTTGGTTTTGCCTCTAAATTGCTACATACATCACATAAGTATCCCTTACATCCTTGACGTAATAATTTAAGGGCTTTTAAAAAGGATATAATCCTATTGTTGCAGTTGGTTTTGTGGCTCTGAAATAGTATCTCATTCCCATTCGGTTTTGTAATAGTTAATGATTTCTCATGACAATTTACTATTACATGGTTCTTACTAAGCCAATCCATTCCTAGTACAACATCAAAATCTTGTAGATCAAACTGGACTAGATCGGCTAGGAAGCAATTTGCTTCTATGGTCAAAACACAGTCTTTATACCAAATAGGGCATGAAATATTCTCCCCGGTAGGTAATCTAACTGAAAGTGTTAATTTGTTATTTTGAGGTGACAGTTTCAACCTTTCACTTAAAGATCGAGATATAAATGAATTTGATGCCCCAGTGTCAAATAAAACATTAATGGGATTAGAGTTAAGAAAAATGTTACCCGTAACCACATCTTCTGAAGTCTCCATTTCCTGGGAGTTCATTACAAACACACGCCCCCGAGTCGGTCCTTGTGGTTTAGCCTGAGGTGCCGATATTTTTGTAGCAGGAGTGGAGTTAGGCGTATGGGTACTTCTCAAAACAGTCGAACGAGTCATTGGACAATTATTTTTCATATGGTTTGGACTTCCGCACATATAACATCGTGGCCTAAAAAATCTACATTGGGAGGTTGAATGATTAGTACGACCACACATTGAGCATGGTGGGGTTAGGTTCCTTTCATGTAACGGGTTAAAAGGGTTCTTTCCAAATCCTAAGTTGGGTTGTTTATACGAGTTTCCCCCGGTAATATTATTTCTTTCAAACTTCCTTTTAATTCCAGATGGTGTATCATTTCTCTCTTTCATTATCCTTTCTGCATTAGTGGCTTTATCATACATTTCTTGATAATTCAAACAAGTATGTGTAGATCATACATTTCTTGATAATTCAAACAAGTATGTGTAGACAATCGATCTCGAAGATTCCAATTTAGCCCTCTTTCAAAACGGTTCATTCTTAATTCTTCTGTTCCCACCATGTGTTGAGCAAATCGAGATAATTCCATGAATTTTGAGGCATATAAGGTAACAGACATTGATCCTTGTTCCAAGTTGTTAAATTCTTCCTCTTTCTGTCTCCTAAGAGAGGGAGGGTAAAACTTTGATCGCATGAGCTCCTTAAAATGAATCCATCCAAATCCGTGTTCCTCTCTCCTGTCCTTAACAGTTTCCCACCATAAATCTGCTTGCCCTTCCAAGTAATAGATAGCAAAACCTACCCTCCATTTTTCAGGGCACTGTATAGCATCAAAAAGTTTATCCAGTCCTCTTACCCATTTTTCAAACTCTACAGGGTCTGGTTTTCCATCGTAGGTCTTTGGGTTATAACTTGCCATTTTCTTAAAATATTTAACACTTTCTTCTTGATTATTAGGAAGATTATTCCTCAATGCTTCGGCCATCATTTCAGCGAAGTTTCTTGCATCAGATTGATTATTAGGAGCAGGTTGGTTAACATCGATGTTATTAGGAAAAGACATCCTATAAAAATAAAATACACATGGATTAGAAACTTAACGCGATTTTATTTATTAACATGCGCAACATATTTACATACACTACATATATGTATATATTACACCCAAACATATAAAACAGTCTAATTTTACATACATCCGCAAACTATTAGAACAACCCTAGATAGATTACAAGTCTCAAAATTGGGTGTCTAGCTACCCTAATATGTACATACAACCATAGTTAACTTATATTAGTCTTAGCCTAATACATATGCCATTTTCTATTTCATTGCTTGTAACGAGGGATAATAAAGTCACTATTATACCCCTCTTTCATGTCTAGGTGTTGGATTACGGCTTGGTTGGAGTGTCATTTCCGTCCCCATATATTATGGTACTAGTAGCACTGTCCTCAATATTCCCGTCACTTGAAACATTATCGTCCTCAGCAGGTGAGTTGTTATTTGGGTGGTTGTTCTCCGGATTATTTTCACCGTTGACTTCGTCATCAGGAATATACACCACATGGTCTCTTTCAAAAGTGAAAAGTTCCCAGGCTATGTCCTCAAAGGATGGAATCCACCTATCATAAAATGCACCTCTGTGAAGATACTTGGAATGATTGGGAACCCCATTTACTAACAAATCATAATATCGTTTCTTAAAGGTTCTCCACGGTACTATGTCAGGCAAGGTTTGGATCAGGGCATGAGCTAAGAACGGTTCAGTCATACGGTATGCTGGAAACAAGACATTATGATTCCTTAAAGCATTTCTGAGACGATCTATATGTTCCACGACCTTTTCATCCGGATTCATTACCAAATCGTACGGGTGAGGTACTGCCATTATATCTAAAACAAAAAAAACAATAACCACATTAGTAATCTTATACTCATAAGTTAATAATGGATATTAATATCATAAAAATAATAAAAAAAACTCTTAGCAATGCTATTATTATTACTACCCTCCTAACAATTTACCCCTCTCATTTTTTTTTTCTTCTACTAATTTTTTTTTTTTTTTACAGGGCTCTGATACCATTTTGTAACGCCCTGAAAATATAATATACAGTAAATAAAGAGAAAAATATGTATATAACAAACTTTACGTTTTTATTTCATAAAAAAAAACTTGAAAACAGATTTATTACAAGGCGTCACCGCCGTATTTCCTGTACTGGAAATACAAGGCTACAACATTTTCTTAGTAACCTTTATATTACGTATTATTTATTCTCTATATATATATTAATTTCTATAGTGAAACTCACTCCCGCGGTTCCCCAGCATAGAAACCTGAAAAAAAATACACAATAATAACAAAATCAGTCAACACTGACTGAATATGATTTCAGTTACCTTCAGCGGTCCTAAATAAAATATTTCTTATATATTTATTACCAATATCCGTTAACTATAATTTGGAATACCCCTGTCATTTTATCATAACATTTAAAATATGGACTACCGGTCTACCATTACTGAAGTGAGACACATTACGGAGTAAAACTCCCCTGGGCTAAGCCCTCCTCCATGTACACAGGACCATATAAATATTTATGTAACCCCCTGGCACTTTCACCAGTAATAACCAGAACCGCAGTTCTCATATCATGGAGCCGTGCTCCCTTCCATGTACACAGGTTAAATTTGTAATGTCATCCCCTCCCCGTAATCGTATCCCGAATGCTACAATTGGCCAAATGTACATTATATGAAAAAATGGGCATATCAACACTATAATATAATGGACATTTAGATAGCATGTGAGCACTAAAATAACAATAATATGAAATCTACACTCCTTATTTTTATAAACAATTACTAATAATGTCATCGAAAATTATTAATTCCTACGATAAAGGGTCCCAAAGCCATACCTTTACTATTTATCTAACTGATTATGGGTGTAATCTAAGAAGGATACTTTTTACTTGTCAGTACCTTTTTTTTTATTTAGTGATAGTGTGTAAGTGTGTACTATTTGATGATGGGAGAGGCTTTATTTATAGCCAAAATAACGGCTGGAATTTGTGGATAAGTAGGAGTAGATTTATTCTTACCCCTTTACTAACTTAAGTCCTAAGTATTACCTCCCCCTAATGTTACCTAACTAACATATTTATCCTATTGATAAGATGAAATAAATTATTCTTGGGCCAAAAATGTGTATATATTGGTACATGGTCTATGTAATAACTTATAGAAATTATTTTTAGAAGATTTGTAAACATTACGATTATCGAACATTGGTATTATTTTAAAATAATAGAGGAAAATTATAAATAAGTAGGTTATTTTGGGTCAAAATAAGTAATTTTACTAGAGTGGATAATGACTATTGTTCTTACATTTATTCATTTGTTAGTCGAGTTAGTTCTAATTAGTCGCCACTTGGTCTTTTCTACAACAATGAATACCTTGACACAATTTTATTTTATTTTATTTTTATTTTATTTTATTTTTACACAACTATACGGGATATTACAATAATAAAGTGGGATATTATTTCCGTCTTAATATTTTAAAATTCAAACCGTCATAAATTTTCCGTCTTAATATTTTAAAATTCAAACCGTCATAAATTTTCCGTCTTAATATTTTAAAATTCAAATCGTCATAAATTTTCCGTTAGAAATTATTCAAAATTCAAAAAACCGTTTCAAACCGTTATAAATTCAAAATCGCTTCAATTTTCATTATTCAAAATTCAAAAAACCGTTTCAAACCGTTATATATTCAAAATCGCTTCTTTCTCATTCTATTTTCTTCCTTTCAAATCATCAAACTTCTTTCTCATCTCTTGTACAAGGTATGTTCAATCTTTCTTCTTTTTTTATTCAATTAGTATAGATTAGTTTATAGGTTGACGTAGATTAGAAAGCATGTGACGATTAGAGCCCATTAGGTTGCGTATTTTTGAATTTGTATTAATCGTTATAGTTGAATTTACAAAAAAAAAAAAAAAAAAAACGGAAATTGGCCCATTCGTGTGGATTACACGAATGGACCTGGGCCAATTCGTGTAATCTACACGTCTGGGCCGTGGCTCATTCGTGTGGATTACACGAATGGACCTGGGCCAATTCGTGTAATCCACACGAATGAGCCACGGCCCAGACGTGTAGATTACACGAATTGGCCCAGGTCCATTCGTGTAATCCACACGAATGGGCCGGTTTTTTCAGGTTTTTTTTTTTTTTAAAAAAAAATTGTCTTATTATGTATTTATATTTACGTATTTTTACTATGTAATATATATTTACGTACTTTTAGTTTTTTTAAATTATGTAATTAAATGTTTGATAATATATTTACGTACTTTTATTAATTACAAATTAAATGTTGGTTGGTAATTATAGTTACGTATTTTTATTATGTAATATATATTTACTTACTTTTAGTTTTTTGTGTTATGTAATTAAATGTTTGATAATATATTTACGTACTTGTATTAATTACAATTGTAATTATGTTTTTTGTTTTATGTAATTAAATGTTTAGTTTTTCTATTATAATTTGTATTATGCAGATGTCGGAAAATGATGACCGTAGGTCTAAACTTCATGCATCATATCGTCGGAAAAAAGTTAATGTGAGGGTTGGAGATACTAGTATTGGGTCGATCGAAATATCAGAAATACCAAATGAGCCCGATTTTTATGATGGGGAGTTTCAACAGTTCGAGAGAGAACTTGAGGAGGAGGAACGAAATTATCAAGGGTCGGGAAATGATGAGGGGGATAATGAGGAGGCGGGTAATGTTGAGGGGACAAATGTGGAGGCGACTTCTGTTTTTCGGGTTAGACGGGGGCCGCAGGATAGGTTTGAGAGCTATGCTTCGGGGTCTAGCAGTTCGGGGGTTGAACCGCGTAGGAAAGTAAGGGCTTCTGACACGGTGCATATGTAGCCCATTTGATTCGTCTACAAGCTTGGTCACGTTCACCATAGTAAATGATCGCATAAACTTGGTTTTTCAACTCTAGCAATAGTAGTCGTCGCATTTGTAGAAAGTTTTTCTCATCCCCTGTTCTTGCATGTGAGACAACTCGAAATCCACAATGACCATCGCCTCTTCAAAAGCATCTAGAAACCCATGTTGGTTCGGCACCGGTACAAAGTCCTTATATCCAAAAGCCTCGATCTCACTGACAAGATTATAATTTATCTCAAGAGGAGGACCTTCACCTACATTGAATTATTTACAACATTAAGTTAAAAGAAAATAATAACAGAAAATTAACTAAAGAAAATAATAACAGAAAATTAACTAAATAAATAAATTGTAAAACTAGAATGTACCTCCATTATCGTTACTTGTTGACGTTGACGTACTCTTGTACCTACGTCTGGCATGCTCCACACCTGATTGATTACGAGTATTGGACTTCCTTGGACGGCCACGAGGCATATCTACAATTTCCGGGGGTTCAACAACCTCGTTCTCGGGAAACAACTTACTGAAGAGCGTCTCAATAACATCTCTTTGGACTGATTGGTGGGATGTTCGAACTTTATTGAAGAGTTCCTCCATGACTTCATTACGGTCACAACGACGATGACTAGATTTCGTGTAAGGCAACCTTGACCAAAATTCATGCACATCTTCAGGGTGGATTCTTTTGTTCTGAACCCACAAATTATGTAGCATACAAGCACACAACAATCTATGGGTGTTCCATAAAGTACATCCACATTCTCCCTCCATATCATCACCTAAATTAGTACCGCGAATAAACTCCATTTCCATTTCCGTAATAGCTGTCGCTGATACTCTTCCGCTCAACATTGAAAATAGTTCCCGATGAAACAAACTAGAGACAACGGTCTTGCTAATTGAATCTTCCAATGTCCTTCGAATCTCAATGTGTTGACCATGCATCATAACATCAGCCCGTCTCCACAAATTGTCAAAGGTAAGCTCAGCTGATCCTAACCACATCTTCAATTGCGCATGAGCGGACTCAACTCTAGATGTAGATGTGTTACCAAAATGAATCACCAAATTAGTGAAACATTTGGCAAACATATGAATTTTAACCCACCATTGAGTTTCAAGATAAGTGATAAGTCCGGGTTGATAAGCATACTTTCTCCTTAACTCGCCAAACTCCCTTTGACAATCATCAAACGTTTTTACTTCAACCACTTTCTTCCAAACACCATGTGCTATACGTTTTCCAAAAGTTCCATCTTTTCGCAAGTTTGTAGCTTTCGTCTCAACTGCATTGTAAATATGCCACAAACACAAGAAATGCGGTGTTGTTGGAAATACATGGGGAAGTGCTGCAAGTAGACCGCCTTCGTGATCAGTGACAATGACCGTCGGTTTCACACAAGGTTCCAACAAAGATTCCAGCCTCCTCAAAACCCAAGTATAACCATCGGTGGATTCTCTCATTATCAATGCATACCCTATTAAAAAACTTTTGCCAACGGGAGTGACACCAACACATTGGACCAAAATAAGCCCATATTTGTTGGTTTTATACGTAGAGTCTATCAAAATCACATTTGGCCATGCTTTAAACATTTGGGCTGCCTCGGGATGAACAAACCAAATACGTTCAAGAGCTCATGTTTCCTCATTTACCATGAAATCACGGATATATCCAGCTTCGTTGGGCAAGTGCAACATATATTGCACACTATTCCTCCCGTCTCTATCTTTTGCACTAAGTCTCGCATTTTCATTGTATATTTGTTTCAAGCGCGGTGCCGGTTGATCGGGAAACAAACGTGTGAAAGCATTTCTAACCATCCCCGGTTTGACATGAGACTTACGCTGTTGCTTAATAAATTCCTTTTGTTCATCATTAAATTGTGCTCTACGTCTATGACCTTCAAGGAACTCTCCAAAAGAGTGATTGTGAAACCCATATTTTGGAACCACTACCCACATTGCCAAACCTCTTTTAACCACTTTCAATGCAAATCGACACATAATTTTTTTTGTAGCTGATTTCCTTAACGGTTTCTCCGGATTCTTGGCATGGCTTTTATAAGGTCCATACCGATCACATGTGATCAATTTGAACGGGGGACGCTTTTCCATGTGATACGTGTGTTTTAACAAATGAAACCCCAATCCGTAAGCAACATCATTACATTTATCAAATGCTTCCTCAACCGTTGTAAATGGATTTTCGAAGATAAAAGAATCGCCGTAATTCACACCATCCCCCGTCGGTCCTTCTTTATTTTCCTAATTAATTCCATTAAAAGTTATATATATTAAATACATTTTGTTTTTTAAAAAACAAAATACGACTTACAATTTAAAAAAAAAAAAAAAAAAAAAAAACCTAATTAGACGAATGGGCCTGGGCCAAAACGTGTGAAATACACGAATTAGCCTGGGCCAATTCGTGCAGATCACACGTTTTGGCCTGGGTCCATTCGTGTGGATCACACGTCTGGGCCTGGGCCAAAACGTGTGATCTGCACGAATTGGCCTGGGCCAAAACGTGTGATCTGCACGAATTGGCCATGGCTAATTCGTGTATTTCACACGTTTTGGCCATGTTTATTACGCGAATCTGACACGATAGCATAAGTCGACTTAAAAAAAAAAATTTCGTAAATCGAATTTTACCGTCGCATTTCCGGCCTTGTTCACCGTGGTTTCAGTGGTTTCCGTGTTAACCCCTTCCTCCTCGTCATTTTCGTGACCCGTATTATCGTCCCCTTCATCAAACCCGTTATCCTCGCCGTAAGCATAATTAGCGTATTCATCAAAATAACGATAATGTTGTTGGGCATTCCACTCGTTTGCAAATCGAGGATCGGTATCATAATTATTGTACGACGACGTAAAAAGATACTCGTAAAAATCATTACCGTCACTCATTTTCGAAACAAAGGAAAAAATAAATTTAAGAGAGATTTTTTAGAGAAAAGGGCAAAAATGGAAAATAAAATGAAAATAGGGGGCGGGATGAGTAATAAGGGGGCGGGGTTTAGCAATTTTGATAGATAAACAAATGAATGACACCTAAAAAAAATTAGGAAAAAACTGAAGAGAATATTTAAGTTAATTAACCTAACCCGTGCACCGTACGACCTTTCAAGAGTAAAGTACATAACAATTTGTGATTTTTCAGTTACCAACAACCGTAGTAGAAAGAACACAAATTATCATTTCGACCCGTCTTAAGCTTAAGACGGGTCAAACCCCCTCACAAGGGTAAGTGGGGGTGCAAGTCGGTGGTAAATGGAGACTCCAATTATCGTCCACTTATTTTTTTTGAGAGGGACTTGACCCGTCTTAAGTTTAAGACGGATTTACCCGTCTTAAAGGAGACTTTTTGGAGGAAGAATGAGTTGGGACGTTCAATTACCACATCACAAATTCTCATTGAAGACGTCGCATATCCGTTTTCAATGAAGCCGAGTCAGATCCTTTTTCACAATGAGCCAAGTGGAAGAGCAAGTGGGTATCTATTTAGCTTCCCACTTGTCCCCACACTTATCTCCTTGTAAGAAGAGTTCCGATCCGTTTTCATTGACGACCGATATAACCTGTCTTGAATGAGACTAATTGTTACCACATTTGTAGAAAGAATGAGTTGGGACGTGCAACGGTGCAAGTGTGCAACTCATTCTTGCGTTAGTTACAGTAAAAAAAATAAAAAGAAACTTTATCTTCTCTATTGTGTTAGTCCCAAAGCAAACCCAACAAACCTAATTAGTCATCAATTCATCATCATACACCACATATCCTCATTCCTCACCTCCTTCAGGATTTTCCCAAATTAAAATTATTCATCATCTCATAACTCCTTCCATTTATCTAATGATGTTTATTTTACAAAAAAAAAACGTCACCTTTATAGAAGATATTGAAGGTATTGTCTCTAGTGGAGTAAGGATTATATTGAGAGAAGTAAGATTCACCATTTATGTAAATATGTTATATGTGCCTGTTTTGTGTTTAGATAATATTAATTGTTAAGGAGATTAGAATGCATGTTTTTTGTTTCTGTGTTTGCACAATTTATATAGCACTATAGCAGTATCAGATGACTATAGAGTAAATATTTTTTTGTCAGCCATTATTGTCTCAATTGGTGGTAAAAAAATAGCCATTGCAGTTTTGCATTGCATTTCAAGGTTCATTAAGGAAAAAATATATTCATTGCATATCATTTCGACAATCTGTAGAATATTGAATATATAATCTGAATTTTGAATGATTTGGTTATATTTCTTTCTTTCAATATTAAAGAGCATGGTCACAAAATATATGATAAAAATTTCTTAAATATTGTTGATATATATGTATTCAGTAGCCTTTTTTCCTATGAATAATTTATTTTATAAAGGATTTTCTCCTGTATTAATGGATCTTTATTATTTTAGTTTATGGTATATAAGTATATTGAAAGATTATCAAAAGTTTGGAATGTGTGAAAGATGATTTTCTTAGATAAGATCTCCAGAGCTTTGTTAAGATAATGGAAAAGGAAATGGGCTGAAATGATGTTATGCGTGTAAAATGAAAATGGGCTAAAATGATGCCCAAACTGTGGATAGTTAGGCGGGAAAAACAACATTTGAGGTTGATTGTGCATAAGCCACGTGGACAGTGGTTCCTCTATTATACTTTTATATAGATATAAATTCATTTACTATTAATATGCTTATTATTTGAATGAATTTATTAAATGTTCAAATCAATAATTAGACATACTTTGTATTCCAATATGTATAAGATCTTGCATATTGAAATTAAATAACATATTTATCTATAAAATTCTATAAAGATTATTTCTATTTTTAATATCCATGAATTTCCAACACAAGTATTGTTAGGCCCAATAAAGTTATAAAACAAGGATAATAAAAGTGAGACTCATTTATAGAAAGTTTCATTTAGGCGGGAAAAATTTGGAAAACTCTTAATCTTTTAGTATAAGGGGATGAGTAATGACATATTGTCCAAGTATGGTAACTTGTAACTTGTGAGTTACTTTATTTTTTAAGCATTATTATGACAAGCTTTTTTCTAACATTTGGACCCTTATGGTTACCCAGATCCATAGGGTGGATATGGATATCGCCATGTTGGATCTATCGGATATGAGTAGGATATGCGTCTAACGTTGAAATCACGAATATGAGTGTGGATCTTATAGGTAGGGGTGAGCAAAACAGTATATCCGATATCGAATATCCGGTTTTAAAAATCTCAATTTTGAGTATCCTTATTCGATACGGAATTTCCGTATATCCGGTTTTTCCGTATATCCAGAAACCGTATATCCGGTATCCGGTTTTTCATTTAATTATGTAAAATTTTATGTCTTATTTTTATTTATTTTATGTGATTTTATGATTTTTCTTAATAAGTTAAAAGAGTATCACATATTATAAGAATAAATAACTTAAAAATGTATAAATGCAATAAGATTGAGTCACGGATATACTCGACGTTTAGTGATTTTAGGATTTTATTTTTATATTTTATATTAAAAATAGAAACCGTATCGGAAACCGTATATGCGGTTTTAAATTTTGCTGATACGTATCCGATATGGTTTTTTATAAACCGTATCATATATACGGAAATTCGTATCGGATATATGGAAATCCGTATAATTGAAACCATATATCGTATCGGATACGTATAATAAAACCGTATCGTATATTTTTGGCCAGTCCTACTAATAGAATCCTATCTAGACCCATCAAAAAAAAGAAAAAAAAGGAAAAAAAAGAGTGGGACGGACTCAAAGAGAAAAAGAGAGGTAGAATAGAGGAGAAGCGTTGAAGTCCGTGTTAAGAACTTAAAGATGAGTGAGTGAAAGAAATGCATAGTCGTATTTGCATGTGATATGATTGATTGTTAATTGAAGCTACTATCTCTATCTACTCCGTATTGTATTATTATTTGTTTCCGATTCCGAGTTCCGACATAGACAGAGAAGACAAGTATGGGAAAGTCATCGTCGTCATGTTTGAAGATGATAGCATGCGGCAGCAACACCGCCTCCGCTGATTCTGATGGTGACGTTGATGATCATCCTATTCATCATCTTCATCTCACTACTCAGCAACACCAGGTTATTATTTCTTAACTAGATATTCCATTCCATTCTTTTTATTTCTGAGCTAGATATTCCATTCCATTCCATATTGAGATAGATCTGATTATTAGTATTAGTATTTTATTTAATTAAATTGATAATTATCTGCTTGATTATTGATTATTACAATACAGTCAATACTTATTAGTAGTGCTCACTTCTCACTGCTTACTACAGTAGCAACTTTGGTTTCCTTATATTTATTAATTATTGTTTCTTCTATTTCTTGTTTTAAATCTGATCTCATCAGACCCAGATTTGACCGTAACATCACACCATTCAATCTCACACACACTTTCTGTTTCTTCCTTCCTACTTGTTTCTTTATTTGCAGACTAAGGCCTCAGCAGATAAACGTGGCTGGAGTTTTAGGAAGAAATCTGATACCAATAATCTTACTTCTCAACCTCAAGATAAAGGGCCCGAGGTCTCCCCCCCTCCCCCACAAATCGTCACTACTCACTTTCAATCACCACTTAAGTCCACTGCCAATGATGACAACCATGCCCAACTACCTAAATCTCTTGATAAACTTGCTCAAGAATCTACTTTACTATATGACGAGAAGCCCCACCTACCTGAACCACTTGATGCACTTGCTCAACCTCATTCTCAACAAATCAATGTTTCTCACCTGCTGCACGCCCATACAAATCCAACCTCGCCTCAACCCCATCACACTCTCCAAAATCCTACTTTTGAGCCCCCTATTCATTTAGCTACACTCATCCACCCACTTGTTTCCAAAGATGATTTTTCAGATCAACTGAATTCTGCGGCTACTTCCGAAGATGCCACTGCTGCCTCCTTCACTGTGGATGAGCCTGTTGCTATCATTCTTCAGGCATCAATTAGAGGATTTCTGGTATGTATATGCTACCACACATGATGTTTTCATCTCATCGCCATTTCACCTTATACCAGCCCTACGTCTCTTGTTTTATTATTTTTTCACAATTATGTTGCCAGACTCGACAAGGATTTTTGCATTTAAGGAATGTTGTTATGCTCCAAGCTGTTATTCGGGGACACCTGGTGCGCAGGAATGCCGTTGAAACTCTCTATTGTATCCGAGGCATTGCAAAGGTTCAAGCACTTGTACGTGCTCAGAGTTCTAAGTCATTGGTAATTCTCTTGTTATAGTTTAGTGACCCATTTCTGTAATAATTACTCCCTTTGTCCCGGTCATTTCTATACCTTTTTACGTTTTTGGATGTCTCACTTATTTGTTTACCTTTCTATATTGGGAAATTTTCCTATGAATAATTTGATCATCCATTGCATTACTGTCCACTTGTCATCAAATACCACGATCCACAAATGGTCCCCTCCCTTCTCTCCTTAGTCTTTGTGCTAAAAGTAAGGTAAACAAATGGCCGCGACAGTCGACAGAGAGAGTAGTTATTGTTGTGAGTGCAATTGTAGTTGTAGCGTAATCTTGCATTTACTTCTTTGATGATGTAAATCTCTTCCTCGTAAATCAGCTGAACCTTTTTGGGAATTCCAATGACTGCTGGTAGACTGGCAGTTACATATGTGATGTCTTTTGAGACGTTGCCGTAACTCATAAAGTGCGTAACTCTTCACAAGGGGATTGTATGGTGATTGGTGTCTTCTTAGCGGGAGTATTGGGCGTGTTTAAGCCCAAAGCTCTACAAGTGACTAGCCAAAACGCCTTAGTGTGCCATATAGACAAGGCACAGCCAGCGAGATGTGCACTACTCACAATTTCAAAAAAAAAAAAAAGTTCTTCAGGTTCCTCTTACTATAAATTTCTTCTTGGCACATTATCCCTAAAGTTTACTTCTTTACATGTTAACTCTCTCTAATGCAAAAAAAGGGAAATATTGCACAAAACTTCCTTCTTGAAAATACATACTTGTTTGCAAAAACTGTGCATCTCGTGTCTATATGGGGCATGCGGCACGCCTTGGCGCTTTGTCGCTTCAGGACCTCCTCTTGTCGGCGCACCTCACACCTTTTGCAAGTTAAGTGTTGTAGTTCCTGCTCAGGCTGGGTTCTCTCTAGTGGACGTGTTTCCATTGCCTCCACTCCTAGGTTTATGCTCTGATGAATTTGTCTTGCTGAACTAAAAGAAGATAATGTTTGCTCTAAGCTGCTTGTATTGGCGTTAGCAAAAAAGATTATGTCTAATAAGTGTGCTCTTTGAAGTTACCAAAAAAGTATTTGGGTGCTCTTTGTGTACTTATTGCATCTGCTAGTCATTGATATAGCCCAAAAAAATGTGTTTCAGGACCAAAATTATATAAAGAGTGAAGGACAATTTTCCACTGCGAAGCTGCTTAAGAATAGTTTTGCACGCCAGGTAAATTATGTAAAGTATCCTTTTGGTATCTTATTATACCAGACTTTATCAGTTATCTGGCATCAGCGTTCCTTGTTTGTTTTTTTGGAAAATGATTTATGCTTTCGTCTTTAGTTGATGGAGTCAACACCGAAACCAAACACTGTGAACATCAGATGTGATCCATTCAGCCCCAACTCTGCCTGGGCCTGGCTGGAGAGGTGGATGTCCGTCTCATCTGCTGAACTTGAGAAGGTTAATCAGGTTGAGCCACGTCAATCACAAGCTGATATTGAGCTTTCATCAAGGTCTCTGTCAGGCTCATTTGATTCAATGCCCATTTTGGATGAGATTAAGAAATCAAACGAAGGAAACCATGTTGTGGACCCCGTTAATTCTCAGTCATCTCTTTCATTCTTTTTGGAAAAGGAGCAACCTGACGATCTTATGGCAGAGGAAATTTGTGATAGTGTGAATTCTATAACAATGGATGCTCTTGTAAATGTAAATTCTGACTCACACATAGAGCCTGCATCCCTTCCAGATGAAGCTGCTGCAGAGATCCAACAGGCTAAGCTTTGTGCAAAGCGATCAGCATCGGAAGAGCTGAATGGCGAGGGAAAGAAGCTAATATGTGGATCAAGGAGGGCTAGTCATTTAGAAGTTGGGGCTGATACATCCTCATCTCCGGAAGAAACTTGTATTAGAACTTGTGAGCCTAGTGTTGTAGGAGTTGGCGTTCCTGCCGATCCCCGAATTATTGTTGCTGGGTCGGAATGTGGTACTGAGCTTTCAATTACTTCCACACTTGATTCCCCTGATAGATGTGAGCTTGAAAATGCACAACCTGAGCTGCAAGTCAAGATTCTAGAGACGTCTGCTGGTTGCGAAACCAACCCCATGTGTGATGTGCGTTCTGAGACAATCCAGCAGGAAGAGGTCCATGAGTTCCTGAGTGGTTTGCCTGTTAGTGCAGATGTTGCACAAGTCTTGCCTCAGCTGGAGCAGATATCTGAGATCGAAGCATCAGATGAATTGCTGAAAATCCCAAGTGTTGTTTCTGATACTATTGAGGAAAACGAGCAGAAAGACGTAATAAGTGAACAGGATGCTCCCTTAGAGCATGTGACAGGGCTTCCAGCGGAAACGTTATCCCCTGAAACTTCTCCGAGAAGTCATATGACTATGCCGGAATCTCATGGCACCCCATCCAGCCAAGTGTCAGTTAAAGATAAAAGGAACAAAATTGGTAAAAGTGGGTCCAATACAAAACGTAGTTCCCTTTCTGCAGGTAAGAGATCTCCATCGAATCCAAATCTGGAGTCGGGCTCAAGAGGTAGTGTTGAGCATTTGGCAAAGGATCATAAAAGTGGCAAGAGGAGAACTTCTTTTGGGTCAACAAAATCTGATGCTGATCAGGAGCCTAGAGACAGTAATAGTCATAATTCTGTACCAAGTTATATGCAAGCCACCAAATCTGCTAAAGCTAAAGCTCATTCCCCTAGATCTAGCCCAGATTTCCATGATAAGGAGGTTAACTCTAAGAAGAGACCGTCACTATCTGCTGCTGGTGGGAGGCAGGGCTCTCCTCGTGTTCAACGTTCACCTTCTGACGCAGTGCAGGGTGCAAAAACTAATGGTTCCCATCCTTCTAACGGTAGGTTATGCATTCATTTCGCACAAATTCTCATGAGATGGCCTTGTGATAAGATTTTCTCGAGACTGGGCAATATTATTCCATCTGTTATTTTGCGGAGTAGTTTTTAGGGCCATTTATTTAATGTCCCTAACACGGATTAAGTTGCACGCATCCGCATATCAAAATCCCCTACCCTGCAACTTGCATGAGCTATCGAGGCACGTGGTTGTTGTTGATGATATTTTTTAAGATTTTTTTCTCCGTTCCTGTGAACAGTAGAAAGCTTATTTTGCAAGAATGAAAGTCTGAACCTATAGAGTTTTAGAGTAGGCCTATAGATAAGGAGCACTAGGATCTCTGCATTGCGCAAATATGGTTTATAGTTGAATCAAATATGTTTGGTTAGTTGCCATGGACTTGCCTAGTCGTCGTTCATTTTCCAAGTTTTTTTTTGGGGGGGGGGATAGCTTTTTGGAAGGGAATCCAAGGAATTTCTAGTTATACGCAGATTAGAGGGGAAATCCTTAAGCCAAGGCTATCATCCAGGCCATGGAAGTTCTGTGTCCTCGATAGTGAAATCATGAAGTTCCCCCCCCCCCCCCCCCAAGTTTTAATTAGTAGTCCGTAATTTATTGTCATTGGATGTAGTCATTCCTGAAACCGTTTTATGTCTTATTATGTCTTCTGGTGCCGAATGGATTGTTTAACTGAACTATGCCTTTTCACAGAGAGGAAATGGCAAAGGTGAGATGTGTAAAGGAGGAGGGAATATGCAACTATTCTAGTAGCATTATTGTTCCACGTGCTACCTGGATCATTCAACCGAGTGTTTTAGATTGGTTTGTGAAATTAACGATTCTCCATTAGATATTTGATTTGTTTCTTCTCGTGTACATTATAATTACACTGTAATTTTAATACTGTGTTTTATTTGAGAGTTTAGAACATCAGGGATTGCGCATGTTTTTGATGACAAAATTTCTTATGTTATTGTGAATTTGTGACCGTATTGATTTTGGAATCTACTCGCAATGAGGTCTACATGGCAAGTCTGGCTTACTCTGGTTCTCTTGCAATGAGAAATCATAGGAGTTGATCGGTTTCTTGAAAAGTGATTTCCTCCGCAGATTATTGTGCTAAAAAAGGTCGCTGTCATCAGAAATCTAGAATCTACAAGTCAAAACTTTCGGGGAGACTATAGTGCCTACTCTACTTTTGAAAGTTTGACACAGCTGATCTTGACCTATATATGGTTAAATTTGGAAGGAGCTGAGAGGTGATTTTCTCTACCGAGCTGGGTGGTTGCGAGATGGCGAGGGAATGGACGGATCTTCTATTCCTGAAATCTAGATTGAAGTCCTTTTAATATGTGATTGCATGTAATAAAGATTTGAAAGAAAACTTGTGTGATTTCCTCTAAACACTAAGATGGTGGCCGTAAGATTTATCCCTTTTCGCGAAAGTTGTAAACATGAATGCTTTTTTATTTTCCAGTCTTAATTTTTTCCTTTATTTTTTTTGGGTTGTGCTCATTCATGGACATGATTTATTCAATCAATCATGAATATAAATAATCATTGTACCTTCTCATTTTTACACTCATCTACTATCTTTCTTAATCTCTGAACTGAGAATCCAACACCATCGACCACCAGACATCGGAGCACCCCTCACACTAGATTACCCGCACAAAAAAGGTCCACCATGTGCGTCGCCCTTGTCGCCTACCACCCCTGTCACCACCACCCTCCCTCTTGGCCTTACCCAGACCCACGACCAATCGACCACCGACCCTCTCCTACATAATCCCCACTACAGCAACACCCACTGCCCCACCCTTACGCGAACTTCTGCCCTACCCTTGATGATCATTATTTATATACATATTTTATGCTTCCCTTAGTTACATATAGCTCAATTTACCGTCTTTCTTTGCTTATTTCTATGCTATTTTTGCTAGAATATCGATTCTGCCGCTTCTATTATGTTTTAATGCAGATTGGATGCATTTGGAGCTTTTTGAGTTGATATGGAGCATGGCGGAGTTGGATCGTAGAAGGTTAGACACGGAAATCAAGAACGAAAGAGAAGAAATGAAGAAAATCGAAGAAACGAGCGAAAAGAAGGGATGCTCGACCGAGCATAGTGCCTTGCTCAATCAAGTCGGGCTGAAGGTTGCTCGATCTAGCAACATACCCTTGCTCGATCGAGCAACCTAGTTTTTCGACGGCTTTTTCATATTTTCCTAAACTTTAACATAATTAATTAGATTTTTTGTATTATAAAAGGAAAGCTCGTCTTTCATAATTAGACATGCTTTTTATGCTTTTATGCTTTAATATTAGAAACCTAATTTAGCTTTCTTTGCCTCTGGATTTTATTCATCAAAGACGATTGTCTTTAGTTCAACTTGTAATCGGTATTATTCAATCTTTCTTCGTTATTCAATTTAATTGCCTTATAGTTCTTTAATTATTCTTTGTTACTCCTTTCATTGTTGTTAATCATGTTTACTTTAATTATTATTATTGTTGTTGTTTATATTATTATGAGTAGCTAAATGCTTTTCTAGGGTTGAAAGGGGATCTAGGATTGTTAGAAGGGGTAGATTAATTAATTGAATTGCAATTGCATGGTTATCGTTTGATTATCGTTTTAATTCTAGTTGTTTGATTACTGTCCAGGATTAATTAACTAGTCCCGCAAATTAGGATTGACACCGACTGGGTTAAGACTAAGATAGGCTACGATAATTGAATAGAACTCGTTTAATGATAGCGATCGCATGTTAAATTGTAGATCTAAAGGGCATAATTGAATCGACCGATCTTGTGACCTTAGATAACTTTATTGCATGATAGTTGATTTCATCCCTATCCCTGAATAATAATCCTAGTGAACCTGAGACCCTAGACTTTTAATCTTATTGTTTCAACCTTTTATTATTAGTTGTTATTGTTTATTACTAGTTGTTATTGTTTGCTATTAGTTATTGTTATTGATTGCTTTTAGATTAGAAACTCAATCTCAAAACCCAGAATTGTTACTATAGAGACAAACCTAGTTTAACAGATTAGAATACTACCGCCTCCCTGTGGATTCGATACCTTGCTTACCGCTGACTATTAGTTAGTTGTGAATTAGGTTTACTTTGATTAAGGTGACGCGACTTTACCCTTATCAACCACCTCCCCTTCCGCCGACCGACCGCCCTCACTCCAGCCCTCCACCCCCGCTTCTTTAATATAACTCTAATTGTGAAATCTTAGCCTTATTAAATTATATCTAGGTAATTTTGCTGCAAAAAAAAAGTGCATAGTCAATGGATTTAGAATTATTATTGGTATGAATTAAGTGTTTAATTAATAAATTTGGCTAGACTTTATCAATTTGGTAGAGTAAGAGGAGAAGAGAGAACATTTGTTCTTGATTTTTTTTTTGCAAGGGGCGTGTTCAGGAAAAAGAATGAAAAATAGTATATGAAAGAGTAAAATATGTCCATGAAAGAAAAACTACGATTTTTTTGAATATTAAGCTATTGAAGGTGACTGGCGTGTCACTAAAAGGGTTCCAATAAATAATTTAACTTAATATTCAATAATTTTAAATATTGTGAAGAGCCAAGTAAAGGTGGCAATTTTGTTAAATATGTAATAATTTTGTATGGAGCGTAGCTTTGGAGTCGGAGATACACAAGCACGGACAATCACTTTTGATGGGTAGGATCATTCATGCATGAGTTGATTTCTTTTCAGACGGACTATTTTTAGTTTGAACCAATAAGACGGGGTTTTGGAGCTAGTTTACAGCTAAATGTAATCACGTTTGGAAAACAAGTTACCATTAGCTATAACAATACCTGAACCATAGTGGTTACATTTTACTATAAAAATGGGTACAAAACCCCGTTTTAAGGTTCAGACAAAAAATGAAATAAGAATTAGTTTTCATGTATTCTTTTTTTTTTTTATTCTAGGCTAATTATTAAAAAGATGAGAAATATATAGGGTTGTGGCTCACAAACTTAAACAGTGATACACATACACATGTCTCATGTAGAGAATAAATTCAAACGTCGTACAAGTATAGGCAGTCTTCCTTAAGAAAACTGTATTCGTCTTGAGGGTGTATTATTTAGATTGAAGGATTTAGAGGGAAAAGAAGCGGAGAAATTAGAATGATGAGAACTGAAAGTCCATAGACCTTAATTAGACTACTCTAATTATTTACTAAATTACTTATTAATTTAGTTTATAATGATCTATGTAACATGCATGCAAATATAAAGACATTTATATAAGAGAAGAAATTTCCTCACATTGATATGGAAAATATAAGGGCACAACAAGAACTCCTTCTTGTTGTTCTTGAGCTACAAATATGGATGAACACAAACAATCTCCAAAGTAGAAGATCTCCTTTAAGTTGCACCAAGATAAACCCAAATAATCTACTCTTATTATTAACTAGATAATAAGATAGATATTATACTACTAATACTATGACTATATTACTACACTAGTAATACTTAGTAAATATTAGTATTTGAGAGTTTTTAGTGAGAGGAAGAATTTTAGAGAGAAGTATGACAATTGCACAAAATGAAGTAGTTTGAAAATGAACAACCATTGCTCATTATAAGGCCATATGGCCGGACCACTTTGTCCAAATAAGGACTCTTATTTTGTTTAATTTGATCACATGCATTAGAGTGGAGTGTTCTAGTATAAGTGGTGATTGTATACTACTTGTTATGTCACTTTCAATTGGTAACTAAAGAGTGTAAACAAGAACAACAATCATCACCATGTAACTACTACCATAACCGGCCATCATGGCCTAGTTTGGTCCATTTTGATTTTTTGATATTTGTCTCACAAATACTTATTGATCATATGGTTAATTATCTTGTATAATTAAGTGTTAATTTGATCATATAACAATTATATGACTTAATTAAATAAATAATATGTACTTAACATTTTAAGTAATATTTTACCATTATATCAATATATAAAGGGTCCCACAATGCTTGGTTAATTTATTTTACAACTCCTTGTAAATATAATTAACTAATTACCTCTATCTCAAAACCTAAACTAATTTAGTAATTTAACGATTAATTACTAAGTTAAATCTTATTTAATCGTATTAAAATAAGATATAAATTTATTAGTCAATTATCGAATAATTGAAAAATAAGTTTAATCGAATTTGAGTTCTTAACTCAATTTCTAACAATTAACTCTCGTACATATCGAATATATGTAATGTACTAATTAACGGTATCGTATACAAATAATTAGTTACTATTTGGATTTCATCCTTTAGGTGTGACCGAAAGGGATCAGTTGATCACCGACGTCAAACGACAATAACGTCAAACTCTAGTTAGCCAACCGTTATTGATTTACGTTAATCAACTGACTAATCATATATATAGTCAATAAATATCCCAATTATATTCCTTAATAAGATTTATTATGTGGCGCACTATTGTGGAGGACACCTACTCCAACAAACTTTATTTTTTGGTTAGCACTATGAAGCTGAGGGGATCTCGGGAGCAGCTAATGACGAGGACATGGATGAGCATCGGGAGTAGTGAGGCTTGACTAGAGTTAGGGTGGTACATCCTTTTTCATGATTCTTGTGTGAACTTAGTTGTTAATTGGAACAATCTATTTGGTATCACTATTTTGTGACAATATCTAGTAGCTGTTAGTGGCTATGACCACAGTAAGACATGGATCAGACGTGGTTTATTGGTACTCTGTTTAGTGTTTTGTCTTGTCTTAGTTGTATATTTGACAGGATTTAGGTTGGCAAAAAGCCAGACACACTCGACCGAGTGGCAAGCTGTACTCGACCGAGTAAGCTAAACTCGATCGAGTACACCAGGCACTCGACTGAGTGCGACCAAATCAGAAGCTGCTATATTGGGACAAAATTTTGCACTCGACCGAGCGACGTCCACACGACCGAGTACATGGTACTCGGCCGAGTGAGCTCGCAACTTTACTTTGCACACATGAAATTTGACTAATAGTCAAGAGCCAAGTTTTGTTTTGTAAGATTGGACTTGTACTGTTATAGCAAGTTATGAATAGATGAATTACGCAGGTATGGTAAATAATGGGTATTAGATGAGTAAAATATTACATGTGATTGCGTATTAACATAAACAATGGGATTGAGCGGGGTCATGGGGGCATAATGGTTGGTTGTCCTGACAGTAGCTGAGACTTGTGTGTGGTAACCCTATGCACTACGTTAATCTAGTGATTTTAAGGTTTGGGAATAGCTAGGATGCGAAGAGTCGATGACCATGTTTACTGCCGCAGAGTCTATAGTCCATGAGACAAGTTGATTGTACTTAGTTATGTTAGTTATGTTTGTAAGGTTATGTAATAAGGACTAAAGTATGTAATACATTTATATAAGTATGTTTCGATATTGTCTTATGTTGTTCACTTCCTCGGGCAACCGAGATGGTTGCCCTCTTATTTACCAAAGAAGGTCTAGCTGAAGGCTCCTTGGGAAGTTGGGGTGTTACAATGAATCCCTTCATTTTCCTCCTACAAACCAAATTATTTCCCCATCAATATAACTATATAAGTAAAATTTGAAGTGAAAATCATCTCTTCCATTTTCCCTCCCTTTCTTTCCCTTCCCACCTTCTCCCTCCCCTTCCTTCCCCTTCTTTTCCCCCTCCAAACAAAGCCTAAGTGTAAAACCAATCAAATACTACCCCATATGGATGGATGAGACAATAGTTTGTCATTTCGTAATCATTTTTTGTGTCATGCATCTATTACGTTTTATTATTTAAGATGAATATATTTGTCTTAAACTAGAATTTGTTGTATTAGGCTCTAAAACAATGTCATATTCAAAAGATGAATATGATGCAGATGCATATGCTATGTCGGATAAGTGATCATAAAGGAAGGATCTACTTAGAATTTTAGAAATAAGGTGGTTTGGAAGAAGGTGAGAGTTGCGTACATTGGCGATAAGCTGATGGAAAACTGATGAGGACGATTTGTGGACATAAGACATGCTTATTAATGTAAGTTAGGAGGTTCAAAAATTGCGAAATGGGAAATATTGCAACTGTATAAAAGTACCCAAGAAAGCGTAGATACATGAGATTGACTAATTGAGAAGGATATGATCGATGTTCATTTGGATTGACAAAATCGTGACGGAAATTAGAAGAAAAATAATACAATGAATAACGGAGTTTGATTTATGTATATTTTTAATAAGTATATAATATTCTGCTACTCTATCTATTCCTAACATATTTCTAACGATATAATTCTACTATATCTCTAATAGTATTATACTAGATTTTATGTCCGTGCGATGCACGGGTCTACAATAATATAATTTCTTAAATTTTTATAATAATTAATTTATAGAAATAAACTTTTGAAGTTTGACCTTTTAACAAAATAATATTAACATGAATAAAATTTTCATTTGATTTATCACAAGATGTTAAATTTAATATTAATTCGACTTTTGATTGAAATAGTATTCAAATTTAATACCAAAATCAAAGTAAAATTAAGATTCCTAAATAAATCTAAATTTTAATACAACTCACGTACTCCGTTTCAATAATGTTTTAAAACGAACTCATATATTGATTGTAAATAATATAAATTTATCTTACATATTTTATATTTATTCTATTGGAATGTTATACTTTTTATTTTTAATTTAAGTATTTTAAAAAACTTGGAGACTAATTATCAAATCCTAACTTGGAGTCAAGTTGAGATTAAGACCTAACTAGATAAGACCATGTGTGTATCAGTGTATGTATATAATGGACCTTTTGATAATATGTGTCTTGCGTCTTAGTTAGACGTATGTTTCCCTTAAGACGGTACCATTCGTCTTAAATTTATGACAAATAAGGTATATATCACTTTTGTACTCCCTCCGTTTCAGTCAATAGTTAACTCTGTTTCAAAATTCCCCTCACAAAAAAGTCAAATAGATAACTATCCATTGGGACGGAGGTTGTATATAAGAATGTATAGAGAAAGGTAATAAATTTGTTTTGGTATTTTATCTCTTTGGCTTTAGTTCCTCTTCATCGGATATTCTACGGGTTTTATATCTATTTATCTGAAATAATTTTATTTCATAGTCGCCTAGCGCTTATATTACTTCCTCTCATTTAACGACAGAGAAATTCTACCAAAAAGATGATTGCTCTACTTGCATCGGTATAGTTCTATACAATCCTTCTAAACTAATTAACAAATTTGACGTTTTACTCAATGTCTATCTGTCTACGTAGAGTTGATAGTAACTTAATTATCTTTTACCACTCGATTAATTTATGTAATTTAAGGATGTACTATTGAATAAAGCTGATTTTGATTGTCTCAATGCTCTTATTGTTTTTCACAAATTCAAGAATAAGACGGTCTCATACCGTGACAACATTACGTGAGATCCATTTCTAAAAATAAAAAGTCATTCCCTTATTGTTGTTAAAAACACAATATCTTTTATAGAAGTGAATCATCTTACAGTGTAAACTCGCCTTATATAAATATTACTGACTGTTTTTTTTAATGAAGGATAGTATTTTGATATGCCTCTTCCATGTTTTTACTAATTAAAGAAGGCGTGTGATGACTAACCTTTAATCTACTTTCTTTTACTCCTTATGTCTCGGTTAATTGTTATCTATTTTCGCTTTGAGTAATTAGTTTGCAACAGTTTGAAAACTCATTATTAGGATTTTTTTATTAGATTTGTTACTAATTTTTGAAGTAGATAATACTCAAATTTTTATTTTAGTATTCTTGCAAAGCATGAAGCAGACATACTCAAAGTTTAGTTTAGCTGTAGATTAATTGAATGAAACATACACAACCACAAAAAATTATATAATCCTAATAATTATGCAAATTCTATTATAGACAACGGAAGAAACAAGGATATATAACAAAATCTTAACCTCAGTTAAATTTGCTAATAAATGTAAAGAACATTAAATATAGAAACATAAAAAAATATCAATAATATAAGTCTTGTGTGATACGGTCTCACGGTGTGAGACGCTCCACTTTTATAAAAATTGTTTGTTTACCAACATCAATAAATGGTTGGTTTTTTCTAGAAAAGGACCGTTTCACGGTGTGAGACCGTCTTATTGTAGAATTTGTGAAAAAATGTAAGACGGGCACATGTTACCATGTTGGTGCGGCAATTAACAATATAACACACCCTAATGGCCAATGCCATGGTATACCGTATACATATACAAAAAATTCATATTACTTTTGGTAGAATCCTATTGTGCATTAAAGTGTGTCAAAAAAGTAAGAGAAAAATTCTAAATCTACGTATCTTGCTTGCTTCAACCTTTTTTTTATGTTTATAATATATTTTTATTATTTCCTATAATTAAAATAGAAAATAGATTAATTTGATGGTCTTACGTCAATAAAAAGAGGATGAACCATTGTTGTTGAATTGTAATCATTGCTTCCTGTTAAAAAAAAAATCATCAACTAATTAAAAGAACTCAAAATTACAAATAAATAATTTACAATAATGCTAAATCATAATAAGAGACACGATTATCTAAACTACAAAATATGTTCTGTAAAAGCTCATAACACAAAATAAGAAATATCACGTTATAGGTCATGCTAATTATTCTTGAAGATGGGTAGATGGCGGGTATATATATAAGTATTAATCATATCATATATAATATTATTTATTACCTTTTCTGAGTTTATGTTCTACTAAATTTCATATATACTATTATTGTTATATATTTTAGGAATATTTTATTGCACAAATTTTATCCTTGTATATTGATGATTTTATTTTATTTTTTATTGAAAGAGTTCCTATAAAGGTGGAACCACTCACGTGCCTCGAAAAAAGCCTTTTATATATATATATATATACTAGATTTATTTGTTACTTTATTTTAGTTACGGGTAGTCTATATTTATTTACTCAAAGAATGTTGAAAGGTTTTGAAATAAGTAGCCTAATATTAAGTAAGTTTTATGTAAAAGTAGGAGTATTTTGCAATAGAACATTGTAAAACAATACAGAGACGCTTTTGATATCCTTGTATCGAAGAGTTGTGCTTATCGAAAGTTATTTGATAAAATATTAAATATTTAATTTGACGATAACGATTGTGGAAAATGATTATATACAAGAATAATTGGGTAACATTAGAATGTGAAGATAATAGGAGAGGATTTAAAATAATGATTGATGTGAGGCGAAGGGGAAGCATTTTGGGAATAAAGATTTAGTTTGGAGAAGGGGAGAGGAGATGTTGAAGGTAGAGAAGAATGAAAGAGAAGTCAAAGGGGTGAATGGTAATTGAATAACGGAAAAAAGAAAAAAGAAAAAAGAAAAAAGAAAAAAGAAGTCGTAGTGGAAAGAGTAGGAGAAGAGAAGGGTGAAAACGCTGACCAGTCTCCGCTCTTGCTCTTGCTCTTGTTCTTGTTCTTGTATTCTCTCTCTCTCTCTTTCTCTTTATTCAGTGATATTCTCTTTCCTTCCTCCCTCCCTCCCCTGGCTTCAAGCTGCTGCAATCCTTGATCGAATTAGAAGCTGCATCATCTGTTATTTATTCAATTCAATTCAATTATTATTAGAAGGTGTGATTGATTATTGGATTGGAATTAGATAGATAGATAGATAGATAGATAGATAGGGTTGACTTGAAATGAGAAGATGATTGATTGATTAGAAGGTGTTAGAAATGGTGAAGGTGTGGGTGTGCTTCTTCATAACTTGCTGCTACTTGTTTGGATCTGCCTCTTCTAATGCTGAAGGTCTCTCTCTCTTCTTGTCTTTCCTTACTTATTATTATTATTATTATTATTATTATTATTATTATATCTGAATGAATGAATGATATCTGAATGTATGTAATGTTTATCAAACAGGTGATGCCCTTAATGCCCTTCGAGTGGCTTTGAATGATCCAAACGGAGTCTTACAGAGTTGGGATCCTACCCTTGTCAATCCCTGCACTTGGTTCCATGTTACCTGCAACAGCGACAACAGCGTTACCAGAGTGTATGCATTCCCATTCTTCTTCACTTGTTCTTCTTCTTCTCATTTCTCAACATCCTTTCTTTCCTTTTAATTATTCTTTCTTTTCAGTGATCTTGGTAATGCTAACTTGACCGGTCAACTTGTTACTAACCTCGGTCAGCTTCCCAGCCTTCAGTACTTGTAAGCCTCCACCATACTCCCCACTGCTACCTATTCCAGGGAACTATCTCACTATTATTATTCTTTCTTGCTTTCTTCTCAGGGAACTTTACAGCAACACCATCAGTGGTCCTATCCCCTTTGAACTTGGAAATTTGACCAACTTAGTCAGCTTGGATCTCTACCTCAACAAGCTCACTGGCCCTATTCCTGACACTCTCGGCAAGCTTCAAAAATTGCGATTCTTGTATGCTTTTCTTTTCCTCTAACCTTTCTTCCTTATCATCTTCCCACTACTATTACATTCACTCAATCTTATGCTAGGCGCCTCAACAACAACACCTTGTCCGGAGAAATACCAAGATCATTAACAGCTATCAACACTCTCCAAGTCCTGTCAGTATTCTACTCTTTTTCTCTATTCACTAACTACGCTTCATTGCTTCACATTGGGATTCCGTTCTACTATATCATCTAACACCCATATATCATTCTTTTTTTTTTCCCTTCACTATTCAAATGCAGCGATTTATCGTACAATCATCTATCAGGAACGGTTCCTGTCAATGGCTCTTTTTCACTCTTTACCCCCATAAGGTCAAATGCCTTCTCCTCATTTCCCGAATATCAAATCTCCATTGTTTTGAGATCATGTTAATGTTCGTCTTTGCTTCTTACCAGTTACCATGGCAACGTCAATTTATCAATGCCACCAACGCCAACACCTCCCCCGATTCAAACGCCACCAGGTTCATCTTCAGGTATGTCATTTTCTATGTCTCAACATCTTTGCAGACTTTATTCCCTAGTTCCTACAATTTATTTTTATTGTAAAATTCATTTTGCTTCCCTAATTCCTACATCATGAACCCTTCCCTTTACTTGAAACACAGAGAACTTGGGGCTTGTTTGGAGGGGGGGGGGGTCTAGGGATATAAAATTCCTTGTTTGCTTAGCAATTGAAGATGGAGGGTAATAGAGGGGGGAGGGTTTTGGAGGGATCCATTTTCCCTCCTCCAAGGCAAACCAAAATCCCTTCATCACAGGAAAGGTTTGGAGGTAAATTGTATATTTGTATCCAAACACCCATACTTCATTTCCCCTCCCCTTCTCTTACCTCTCTTTCCTTCCCCCTATCCCCCTCCCCTCCCTTTCCCTCCTACTTTGCTATCCAAACAATCCCTTAATATTCCCTTAAAATCATACAGTATTTTTTAAGAGGTTCAAATTTTCTAATGCATGTATCCTTTAAATGTCTTTCCAGGCGCGAATAGCGCCACTGGAGCCATTGCTGGAGGTGTTGCTGCTGGTGCAGCTTTACTGTTTGCAGCTCCTGCGATCTCCCTTGCTTGGTGGCGGCGAAGGAAACCTCAGGATCATTTCTTTGATGTTCCGGGTCAGTGGAGATGTCTAAAATAGCTTCTTTTTTATTTACTTCATGAGATTTCAGACTATATTATTCTTTGCCCGGCTGCAGCTGAAGAAGATCCAGAAGTGCATTTGGGACAACTAAAAAGGTTTTCCTTGAGAGAACTTCAGGTTGCCTCGGATAACTTTAGCCACAAAAACATCCTTGGTAGAGGTGGCTTTGGAAAAGTTTACAAGGGCCGACTGGCTGATGGTACTCTTGTCGCAGTCAAGAGGCTGAAAGAGGAGCGCACTCAAGGGGGAGAACTCCAGTTTCAGACCGAAGTTGAAATGATTAGCATGGCTGTCCATCGGAATCTTCTTAGGTTGCGTGGTTTCTGCATGACACCAACAGAACGATTGCTTGTGTACCCTTACATGGCTAATGGCAGCGTTGCATCCTGTTTAAGAGGTAGCAGTCATCTTCCGGTTATTGTTGATTCTGCTGATGTACTTTCACGGAATTTATGTCTGTGAATGACAATGATTCCTCAATTGTCATATCCTCATATCCCTTCACTTACATTTTTTCTCTCTCAAATACCAATACGTATTGTCTTGTCTAATGATGAATGAGGTTCTTGATACTTTGAATGTATTACATGTGTGGTTATGATGATTGTAGAGCGCCCGGAGTCACAGCCGCCTCTTAATTGGGAAATTAGGCAGCGAATTGCATTGGGGGCAGCAAGGGGGCTTGCTTACTTGCATGATCATTGCGACCCAAAAATTATCCATCGTGATGTGAAGGCTGCAAACATATTGTTAGATGAGGAGTATGAAGCAGTTGTTGGGGACTTTGGACTAGCCAAACTTATGGACTACAAGGATACTCATGTCACTACAGCGGTACGAGGTACAATCGGGCATATAGCACCAGAATACCTGTCAACTGGAAAGTCTTCGGAGAAAACAGACGTCTTTGGCTATGGTGTTATGCTTCTTGAGCTCATCACGGGACAGAGGGCATTTGATCTTGCTCGGCTAGCCAATGATGATGATGTTATGTTACTTGACTGGGTATGCCATAAAATCCACATAGTAGTCTATCATTTACGAACAAATTTGTAGTCAGTACGCTACCTTTCTAATGTGGAATTTATGTTCAGAAAATATTGACTCCTAATTGCAATGTATGTCATTGATATTATAAATCATCAGGTGAAAGGACTCCTAAAAGAGAAGAAGTTGGAGACCTTAGTTGATGCCGATTTACAGGGTAATTATGTTGAGCCTGAAGTTGAGCAGCTTATTCAAGTTGCATTGCTTTGTACACAAAGCTCTCCAACCGAACGCCCAAAGATGTCGGAGGTCGTTAGAATGCTTGAAGGTGATGGATTGGCTGAGAGGTGGGAGGAATGGCAAAAAGAGGAGATGTTTCGCCAGGATTTTACCCACATTCCCCCTGGCTCTGACTGGCCTGTTGATTCTACATCGAACCTTCGCCCAGATGAATTGTCGGGTCCTAGATAATACGGACTATGTTTTTGTTGGCACTTGGTCGTATCCTTCATGTATCTTCGAGTCTTTCCAAATCTGTATTATTTTAGAAAAAAAAAATCATTTGTGAATGGGTTCCACCTCTCATTTTTCCTGTTTTACTGTTATGTGGTGTCCATAAGGTTGTAAACTTTGTAAGAATGTAGGTTCAGTCAATCAGTGAAATTCCGTAGTTTCATTCAAGCTTTGTGCCTTTTTGTTTTTTACTAATTAATTGATAATTGAAGTATATATTAGTTTTTTAAACGGGTTCACAGATATCACACTGTTATATTGTCATTATTTATTATCATGATAATATTTGTCCTACATTAATATAGTTATTAATCTTCCTGCTATTAAAAACTCAACTTCCTTGTCTGCTATTAAAAACCCAACTTCCTTGTCAACGCCCACAATGCTTCTGAGCACATGCGACAGTCGGCACGTACGACTCGGCATGACCGCACCAGTAGACCACAAGTTGCCACTTGAAGCACATACGACCGTACCAGTAGACCACAAGTCCACGACTGAGTCATGACTATAAAGGTTCCTAGAACACGGTACTCCATGCATAGGTTGGTTGACCCACCTAACGCTTCATCGGTTTGAAAGAGGGCCAAGTTGGCTAACTTGGCTTAGGCTTGACCCTAGCCTAATCCGCTCGCAGGTATGGATACCTCTGGTCTGGCCATTTATCTTTGAAGTTGCGTATTTGTCCATTTCCTCGATAAACCGAGTTATCCCCGAAAAACGTTTATCACATACGGACACCATCAAATCTCCTCCGTTTATGCTCAAAATTTGCGTGTGAGCTTTATCTGAGCCAATAAAATGTTTGTGTGATTTACTGTCATTTCTGACACGGGGCCACAAAATACCGAAAACCGTGTATTATAGGCTGTAATTTGGACCGTTCGGGAGGTCGTACTGGGCTGCGTTTCAGTTTCTCACGATTTTTGTACCACGTGTCCTTGGTCGTGGTAGAAGTTACCATGTTCGATTAAACCATCAAATAACGCGTATTTATTCAGTTTCTCGATAAACCGTTTTTCCGCCGAAAAACGCTTATCGCATAGCGACACCCTCAAATCTCCTTTGTTTATGCTCAAAATTTGTGTGGAAGGTTTATCTGAGCCCATAAACTGTTTGTGTGATTTACTGCAATTTCTGACCCGGGGCAAAAAAATACCGAAAATCGTGTATTATAGGATGTAATTTAGGCCATTCAGAAGATCATACTGGGCTGCGTTTCAGTTTCTCTCGATTTTTGTACCACGTGTCCAGGACCGTGGTAGAAGTTACCATGTTCGACTAAACCATCAGATAACACGTATTTATCCATTTTCTCGATAAGCTGAGTTACCCCCGAAAAACGTTTATCGCATACGGACACCATCAAATCTCCTCCGTTTATGCTCAAAATTTGCGTGGGAGCTTTATCTGAGCAAATAAACTGTTTGTGTGATTTAATGCCATTTCTGACCCAGGGCCACAAAATACCAAAAACCGTGTATTATAATAGGCTGTAATTTGGGTCGTTCGGGAGGTCGTACTGGGCTGCGTTTCTGTTTCTCAAGATTTTTGTATCACGTGTCTTGGGCCGTGGTATAAGTTACCATGTTCGATTAAACCATCAGATAACACATATTTATCCATTTTCTCGATAAACCGAGTGACTCCTGAAAAACGTTTATCGCATACGGACACCATCAAATCTCCTCTTTTTATGCTCAAAATTTGCGTGGGAGCTATATCTGAGCAAATAAACTATTTGTGTGATTTACTACCATATGTGACCCGGGGTCACAAAATACCGAAAACCGTGTTTTATAGGCTGTAATTTTGGCCGTTCGGGAGGTCGTACTGGGCTGCGTTTCTGTTTCTCATGATTTTTGTACCACGTGTCTTGGGTCGTGGTATAAGTTACCATGTTCGATTAAACCATCAGATAACACGTATTTAACCATTTTCTCGATAAACCGAGTTACCCCCGAAAAACGTTTATCGCATACGGAAAGACACCATTAAATCTCCTCTTTTTATTCTCAAAATTTTCGTAGGATCTTTATCTGAGCGAATAAACTGTTTGTGTGATTTACTACCATTTCTGACCCGGCGCCAAAAAATACCGAAAACCGTGTATTATAGGATGTAATTTGGGCCGTTCGGGAGGTCATACTGAGCTGCGTTTCAGTTTCTCACGATTTTTGTACCACGAGTCCTGCGTCGTGGTATAAGTTACCATGTTCGATTAAACCATCAGATAACACGTATTTAACCATTTTCTCGATAAATCGAGTTACCCCCGAAAAACGTTTATCGCATACGGACACCATTAAATCTCCTCTGTTTATTCTCAAAATTTTCGTAGGAATTTTATCTGAGCCAATAAACTGTTTGTGTGATTTACTGCCATTTCTGACCCGGGGCCAAAAAATACCGAAAACCGTGTATTATAGGATGTAATTTGGGCCGTTCGGGAGGTCATATTGACCTGCGTTTCAGTTTCTCACGATTTTTGTACCACGTGTCCTGGGTCGTGGTATAAGTTACCATGTTCGATTAAACCATCATATAACACGTATTTATCCATTTTCTCGATAAATCGAATTACCCACGAAAAACGTTTATCCCATTCGGACACTATCAAATCTCCTCCGTTTTTGTTTACAATTTGCGTGAAATCTTTATCTGAGACAATAAACTGTTTGTATGATTTACTGACATTTCTGACCAGGGCCATAAAATACCGAAAACCCCGTATTATTGGCTTTAACTTGGGCCGTTCGGGAGGTCGTATTGGGCTGCGTTTCAGTTTCTCATGATTTTTGTACGACGTGTCCTAGGCCATGGTAGAAGTAACCATGTTCGATTAAACCATCAGATAACACGTATTTATCCATTTTCTCGATAAGCAGAGTAACCCCCGAAAAATGTTTATTTCATACGGACAACCTCAAATCTCCTCCGTTTATGCTCAAAATTTGAGTGGAAGCTTTATCTGAGCCAATAAACTCTTTGTGTGATTTACTGTCATTTCTGACCTAGGGCCACAAAATACCGAAAACCGTATATTATAGGCTGTAACTTAGGCCGTTCGGGAGGTCGTACTGGGCTGTGTTTATGTTTCTCACGATTTTTGTACCACGTGTCTTGGGCCGTGGTATAAGTTACCATGTTCGATTAAACCATCATATAACACGTATTTATCCATTTTCTCGATAAATCGAGTTACCCACGAAAAACGTTTATCCATTACGGACACTATCAAATCTCCTCCGTTTATGCTTACAATTTGCGTGGGATCTTTATCTGAGCCAATAAACTGTTTGTGTGATTTACTGCCATTTTTGGCCATTTCTGGCTAGGGCCACAAAATACCGAAAACCCCGTATTATAGGCTGTAATTTAGGTCGTTCGGGAGGTCGTACTGGGATGCGTTTCAGTTTCTCATGATTTTTGTACGACGTGTCCTGGGCCGTTGTAGAAGTTATCATGTTCGATTAAACCATCAGATAACACGTATTTATCCATTTTCTCGATAAACCGAGTTACCCCCGAAAAACGTTTATCGCATACGGACACGTTCTAATCTCCTCCGTTTATGATCAAAATTTGCATCCGAGCTTTATCTGAGCTAATAAACTATTTGTGAGATTTACTGCAATTTCTAACCTGGGGCCACAAAATACTGAAAACCGTGTATTATAGGCTGTAATTTGGGCCGTTCGGGATGTCATACTGGGCTGCGTTTCTGTTTCTCATAATTTTTGTACCACGTGTCCTGGACCGTGGTAGAAATTACCGTGTTCGATTAAACCATCAGATAACACGTATTTATCCAGTTTCTCGATAAACCAAGTTACCCTCGAAAAACGTTTATCGCATACAGACACCATTAAATCTCCTCCGTTTATGCTCAAAATTTACGTGGGAGCTTTATCTGAGCCAATAAACTGTTTCTTTTATTTACTGCCATTTCTGACCCGAGGCCATTAAATACCGAAAACCGTGTATATAGGCTGTAATTTAGGACATTCAGAAGGTCGTACTGGGTTGCAATTCTGTTTCTGATGATTTTTGTACCACGTGTCCTAGGCCGTGGTAGATGTTACCATGTTCGATTAAAACATCAGATAACACGTTTTTATCCATTTTCTCGATAAACCGAGTTACCGCCGAAAAACGTTTATCGCATACAGTCAGCATCAAATCTCCTCCGTTTATGTTCAAAATTTGCGTGGGAGCTTTATCTGAGCCAATAAACTGTTTGTGTGATTTACTTCCATTTCTGACCTGGGCTACAAAATACCGAAAACCGTGTATTATAGGATGTAATTTGGGCCGTTCGGGAGGTCGTACTCGGCTGCGTTTATGTTTCTCATGTTTTTTGTACCACCTGTCCAGGGCCGTGGTAGAATTTACCATGTTCGATTAAACCATCAGATAACACGTATTTATCCATTTTCTCGATAAACCGAGTTACCCCCGAAAAACGTTTATCGCATACGGACACGTTCTAATCTCCTCCGTTTATGATCAAAATTTGCATCGGAGCTTTATCTGAGCCATTAAACTATTTGTGTGATTTACTGCCATTTCTGACCCGGGGCCACAAAATATCAAAAACCGTGTATATAGGCTGTAATTTGGGCCGTTCAGGAGGCGTACTGTGCTGCTTTTCTGGTTCTCATTAATTTTGTACCACGTGTCCTGGGCCGTGGTAGAAGTTACCATGTTCGATTAAACCATCAGATAACACGTTTTTATCCATTTTCTCGATAAACCGAGTTACCCACGAAAAACGTTTATCGCATACGGACAATGAAATCTCCTCCGTTTATGCTCAAAATTTGAGTGGGAGATTTATCTGAGCCAATAAACTGTTTGTGTGATTTACTGCAATTTTTGACCCGGGGCCACAAAATACCGAAAACGTGTATTGTAGGATGTAATTTGGGCCGTTCGGGAGGTCGTACTGGGCTGCGTTTCTGTTTCTCATGATTTTTGTAACACATGTCATGGGTCGTGGTAGAAGTTACCATGTTCGATTAAACCATCAGATAACGCGTATTTATCCATTTTCACGATAAACCGAGTTACCCCTGAAAAAAGTTTATCGCATACGAACAACCTCAAATCTCCTCCGTTTATGCTCAAAATTTGCGTGGGAGCTTTATCTGAGCCAATAAACTGTTTGTGTGATGTACTGCCATTTCTGACCCGGGGTCACAAAATACCGAAAACCGTGTATATAGCCTGTAATTTGGGCCTTCGGGAGGTCGTACTAGGCTGCGTTTCTGTTTTTCATGAATTTTTTACCACGTGTCTTGGGCCGTGGAAGAAGTTACCATGTTCGGATAAACCATCAGATAACACGTTTTTATCCATTTTCTCGATAAACCGAGTGACCCTTGAAAAACGTTTATCGCATACGGACACCATCAAATCTCCACCTTTTATGCTCAAAATTTGCGTGGGAGATTTATCTAAGCCAATAAACTGTTTGTGTGATTTACTGCCATTTCTGACCCGAGGCACAAAATACCGAAAACCGTGTATTATAGAATGTAATTTGGGCCGTTCGGGAGGTCGAACTGGGCTGCGTTTTAGTTTCTCACGATTTTTGTACCACGTATCATGTGCCGTGGTAGAAGTTACCATGTGATCGATTAAACCATCAGATAACACGTATTTATCCATTTTCTCGATAAACCGAGTGACCCTCGAAAAACGTTTATCGCATACGGACACCATCAAATCTCATCCGTTTATGCTTCAAATTTGCGTGGGAGATTTATCTGAGCCAATAAACTGTTTGTGTGATTTACTGCCATTTCTGACCCGGGGCCACAAAATACCGAAAACCTTGTATTATAGGATGTAATTTGGGCCGTTCGGGAGGTCGAACTGGGCTGCGTTTTAGTTTCTCACGATTTTTGTACCACGTGTCCTGGGCCGTGGTAGAAGTTACCACGTTCGATTAAACCATCAGATAACACGTATTTATCCATTTTCTCGATAAATCGAATTACCCCCGAAAAAGGTTTATCGCATACGGACACCATCAAATCTCCTCCGTTTATGCTCAACCTTTGTGTGGGACCTTTATCTGAGCTTATAAACTGTTTGTGTGATTTACTGCCATTTCTGATCATGTACCAAAAAATACCGAAAACCGTGTATATAGGCTGTAATTTTAGCCGTTCGGGAGGTCGTACTGGGCTGCGTTTCTGTTTCTCATGATTTTTGTACCACGTGTCCTGGCCCGTGGTATAAGTTACCATGTTCGATTTAACCATCAGATAACACGTATTTATCCATTTTCTCGATAAACCGAGTTACCGCCGAAAAACGTTTATCGCATACGGACACCATCAAATCTCCTCCGTTTATGCTCAAAATTTGCGTCGGAGTTTTATCTGAGCCAATAAACTGTTTTTATGATTTACTGCCATTTCTGACCCAGGGCCACAAAATACCGAAAACCGTGTATTATAGGATATAATTTGGGCCGTTCGGGAGGTCGTACTGTGATGCGTTTTAGTTTCTCACGATTTTTTTACCATGTGTCCTTGGCCGTGGTAGAAGTTACCATGTTCGATTAAACCATCAGATAACGCGTATTTAATCTTTTTCTCGATAAACCGAGTTACCCCCGAAAAACGTTTATCGCATACGAACATCATCAAATATCCTCTGTTTATTCTCAAAATTTGCGTGAGAGTTTTATCTGAGCCAATAAAAGCTTTGTGCGATTTACTTCCATTTCTGACCCGGATCCATAAAATACCGAAAACCGTGTATTAGGCTGTAATTTGGGCCGTCCGGGAGGTCGTACTGGGCTGCATTTCTGTTTCTAATGATTTTTGTACCACGTGTCCTGCACCGTGGTAGAAGTAACCATTTACGATTAAACCATCAGATAACACGTATTTATCCATTTTCTCGATAAACCAAGTTACCCCCGAAAAACATTGATCGCATACGGACACCATCAAATCTCCTCCGTTTATTCTCAAACTTTGCGTGGGAGCTTTAACTGAGCAAATAAATTGTTTGTGTGATTTGTTGCCATTTTTTACCCGGGGCCACAAAATACCGAAAACCGTGTATTATATGCTGTAATTAGGGCTGTTCTCGAGGTCGTACTGGGCTGCGTTTCAGTTTCTCACGATTTTTGTACCACGTGTCCTGGACTGTGGTAGAAGTTATCATGTTCGATTAAACCATCATATAACGTGTATTTATCCATTTTCTCGATAAACCGAGTTACCCCCGAAAAACGTTTATCGCATACAAACACCATTAAATCTCGGTCGTTTATGCTCAAAATTTGCTTGGGAGCTTTATCTGATCCAATAAACTGTTTGTCTAATTTACTGCCATTTCTGACCTGGGGCCACAAAATACCGAAAACCGTGTATTATAGGCTGTAATTTGGGCCGTTCGGGAGGTCGTACTATGTCATATTTCATTTTCTCATGAATTTTGTACAACGTGTCCTGGGTCGTGGTAGAAGCTACCATGTTCGATTAAACCATCAGATAACAGGTATTTATCCATTTTCTCAATAAAACGAGTTACCCCCGAAAAACATTTATCGCATACAGACACCATCAAATCTCCTCCGTTTATGCTCAAACTTTGCGTGGGAGCTTTATCTGAGCCAATAAAATGTTTGTATGATTTATCGCCATTTCTGACCCGGGGCCACAAAATACCGAAAACCGTGTATTATAGGCTGTAATTTAGGCCGTTCGGGAGGTCGTATTTGACTGCGTTTAAGTTTCTCATGATTATTGTACCACGTGTCCTGGCCCGTGGTAGAAGTTAACATGTTCGATTAAACCATCAGATAACGCGTATTTATCCATTTTCTCGATAAACCGAGTTACCCCCGAAAAACGTTTATCGCATCTGAACATCGTCAAATCTCCTCCGTTTATGCTCAAAATTAGCGTGGGAGCTTTATCTGAGCCAATAAACTCTTTGTGTGATTCACTGCCATTTCTGACCCTGTACCACAAAATACCGAAAACCGTGTATATAGGCTGTAATTTGGGCCGTTCGGGAGGTCGTATTGGGCTGCGTTTCTGTATCTCATGATTTTTGTACCACATGTCCTGGGCCGTGGTATGAGTTACCATGTTCGATTAAACCATCAGATAACACGTATTTATCCATTTTCTCGATAAACCGAGTTACCCCTCAAAAACGTTTATTGCATACGGACACCATCAAATCTCCTCCGTTTATGCTCAAAATTTGTGTGGGAGCTTTATCTGAGCCAATAAACTGTTTTTATGATTTACTGTCATTTCTGACCCAGGGCCACAAAATACCGAAAATCGTGTATTAGGCTGTAATTTGGGCCATCCGGGAGGTCGTACTGGGCTGCGTTTCTGTTTCTCATTATTTTTGTACCACGTGTCCTGGACCGTGGTAGAAGTTACCATTTACGATTTAACCATTAGATAACACGTATTTATCCATTTTCTCGATAAACCAAGTTACCCCCGAAAAACATTGATCGCATCAGACACCATCAAATCTCCTCCGTTTATTTTCAAAATTTGCGTGGGAGCTTTATCTGAGCAAATAAACTGTTTGTGTGATTTGTTGCCATTTTTTACCCGGGGCCACAAAATACCGAAAACCGTGTATTATAGGCTGTAATTAGGGCTGTTCGTGATGTGTACTGGGCTGCGTTTCAGTTTCTCACGATTTTTGTACCACGTGTCTTGAGCCGTGGTAGAAGTTACCATGTTCGATTAAACCATCATATAACGTGTATTTATCCATTTTCTCGATAAACCGAGTTACCCCCGAAAAACGTTTATCGCATACGAACTCTATTAAACCTCGGTCGTTTATGCTCAAAATTTGCGTGGGAACTTTATCTGAGCCAATAAACTGTTTGTCTGATTTACTGCCATTTCTGACCTGGGGCCACAAAATACCGAAAACCGTGTATTATAGGCTGTAATTTGGGCCGTTTGAGAGGTCGTACTGTGTCATGTTTCAGTTTCTCACGATTTTTGTACCACGTGTCCTGGCCGTGGTAGAAGTTACCATGTTCGATTAAACCTTTAGATAACACGTCTTTATCCTATTTCTCGATAAACCGATTTACCCCTGAAAAACGTTTATCGCATACAGGCACTGTCAAATATCCTCCGTTTATGCTCAAAATTTGTGTAGAAGCTTTATCTGAGAAAATAAAATGTTTGTGTGATTTACATTCATTTCTGACCCGGGGTCGCAAAATACTGAAAACCGTGTATTATGCTGGAATTTGAGCCGTTCGAGAGGTCGTACTGGGTCATGTTTCATTTTCTCATTAATTTTGTACAAGGTATCTTGGGTCGTGTTAGTAGTTACTCTGTTCGATTAACCCATCAGATAACAAGTTTTTATCCATTTTCACGATAAATAGAGGTACCTCCGATAAATTATTTTGTGATTTACTGCCATATCTGACCCGGGGTCCCAAATACCAAAAACCGTGTGTTATAAGCTGTAATTTGGGCAGTTCGGGAGGTCGTACTGGGCTACGTTTCTATTTCTCATGTTTTTTGTTCCACGTGTCCTGGGCCGTGGTAGAAGTTACCATGTTCGATTAAACCATCATATTCACGTATTTATCCATTTTCTCGATAAACCGAGTTACCCCCGAAAAACGTTTATCGCATACGGACACCATCAAATCTCCTTTGTTTATTCTCAAAATTTGCGTGGGAGCTTTATCTGAGCCAATAAACTGTTTGTGTGATTTACGGCCATTTCTGACCCGGGGCCACAAAATACCGAAAACCATGTTTGATTAAACCATCAGATAACGTGTATTTATCCATTTTCTCGATAAACCGAGGTACCCCCGAAAAACGTTTATCGCATACGGACACCTTCAAATCTACTCCGTTTATGCTCTAAATTTGAATGGGAGCATTATCTGAGCCAATAAACTATTTTTGTGATTTACTGCCATTTCTGACCCAGGCCACAAAATATCGAAAACCGTGTATTATAGGCTGTAATTTGGCTTGTTCGGGAGGTCGTACTGGGCTGCGTTTTAGTTTCTTACGATTTTTATACCACGTGTCCTGGTCCGTGGTAAAAGTTACCAAATTCGATTAAACCATCAGATAACACGTATTTATCCATTTTCTCGAAAAACTGAGTTACCCCGTAAAACGTTTATCGCATACGAACACTCTCAAATATCCTCCGTTTATGCTCAAAATTTGCGTAGGAGCTTTATTTGAGCTAATAAAATGTTTGTGTGATTTACTGCCATTTCTGACCTGGTGCCACAAAATACCGAAAACCGTGTATTATAGGCTGTAATTTGGGCCGTTCGGGAGGTCGTACTGGGCTGCGTTTCAGTTTCTTACGATTTTTGTACCACGTGTCCTAGGCCGTGGTAGAAGTATCCATGTTCGATTAAACCATCAGATAACACGTATTTATGCATTTTCTCGATAAACCGAGTTACCTCCGAAAAAGTTTATCGCATACGGACACCCTCAAATCTCCTTCGTTAATGCTCAATACTTGCGTGGGAGCTTTATCTGAGCTAATAAAATGTTTGTATGATTTACTGCCATTTCTGACACGTGGCTACAAAATACCGAAAACCGTTTATGATAGGCTGTAATTTGGGCCGTGCAGAAGGTCGTACTGGATTGCGTTTCAGTTTCTCAAGTTTTTTTACGATGTGTCCTGGTCCGTGGTAGAAGTTATCATGTTCGATTAAACCATCAGATAACACGTATTTATCCATTTTCTCGATAAACCGAGTTTCCACCGAAAAACGCTTATCGCATAGCGACATCCTCATATCTTCTCTGTTTATGCTCAAAATTTGTGTGGAAGCTTTATCTAAGAAAATAAAATGTTTGTGTTATTTACATTCATTTCTGACCCGGGGGCGCAAAATATTGAAAACCGTGTATTAGGCTGCAATTTGGGCCGTTCGGAAGGTCGTACTGGGTCATATTTCATTTTCTCATTAATTTTGTACAACGTATCTTGGGCAGTGTTAGTAGTTACCCTGTTCGATTAAACCAACAGATAACAAGTTTTTATCCATTTTCACGATAAATAGAGGTACCTCCGAAAACCGTTTATCGCTTACCGACACCATGAAATCTCCTCCGTTTATGTTCAAAATTTGCGTGGGAGCTTTATCTGAGCCAATAAACCGTTTGTGTTATTTACTGCCATTTCTGATCCGGGGTCACAAAATACCGAAAACCGTGTATTATAGGCTGTAATTAGGGCCGTTCAAGGTCGTACTGGGTTGCGTTTCAGTTTCTCACAATTTTTTACCATGTGTCTTGGACCGTGGTAGAAGTTACCATGTTCGATTAAACCATCATATAACACGTATTTATCCATTTTCTCGAAAAACCGAGTTACCCCGTAAAACGTTTATCGCATACAAACACTCTCAAATCTCCTCCGTTTATGCTCAAAATTTGCGTGGGAGCTTTATTTGAGCTAATAAAATGTTTGTGTGATTTACTGCCATTTCTGACCCGGGGCCACAAATTTCCGAAAACCGTGTATTATAGGCTGTAATTTGGGCCGATCGGGAGGTCTTACTTGGCTACGATTCAGTTTCTCACGTTTTTTAACCATGTGTCATGGGCCGTGGTAGAAGTTATCATGTTCGATTAAACCATCAGATAACGCGTAATTATCCATTTTCACGATAAACCGAGTTTCCGCCGAAAAAAACTTAACGCATAGCGACACCCTGAAATCTCCTTTGTTTATGCTAAAAAATTGTGTGGAAGCTTTATATGAGAGAATAAAAATTTTGTGTGATTTACATTCATTTCAAACCCGGGGGCGCAAAATACTGAAAACCGTGTATAAGACTGCAATTTGGGCCGTTCGGGAGGTCGTAGTGGGTTATGTTTCATTTTCTCATGAATTTTGTTCTACGTATCTTGGGCCGTGTTAGTAGTTACCCTGTTCGATTAAACCAACATATAAAAAGTTTTTATCCATTTTCACGATAAACATAGGTACCTCCGAAAACGTTTATCGTTTACTGACACCATCAAATCTCCTCCGTTTATACTTAAAATTTGCGTGGAAGCTTTATCTAAGCCAATAAAATGTTTGTGAGATTTACTGCCATTTTTGACCCGGGGTCACAAAATATCGAAAACCGTGTATTATATAGGCTGTAATTTGGGCCGTTCAAGAGGTCGTACTGGTCTGCTTTTCTGTTTCTCATGATATTTGTACCACGTGTCCTGGGCCGTAGTAGAAGTTACCATGTTCGATTAAACCATCAGATAACAGGTATTTATCCATTTTCTCGATAAACCGAGTTAACCTCGAAAAACGTTTATCGCATACAGACACTCTCAAATCTCCTCCGTTTATGCTAAAAATTTGTGTGGAAGCTTTATCTGAGAAAATAAAATGTTTTTGTGATTTACGTTCATTTCTGACCCAGTGCCGCAAAATACCGAAAACCGTGTATTATAAGGCTGCAATTTAGGCCGTTTAGGAGGTCGTACTAAGTCATGTTTCATTTTCTCATGAATTTTATACCACATATCCTGGGCCGTGTTAGTAATTACCATGTTCGATTAAACCAACAGATAACATGTATTTATCCATTTTCACGATAAATAGAGGTAGCTCCGAAAAACGTTTATCGCTTACCGACACCACCAAATTTCCTCCGTTTATGCTCAAAATTTGCATGGGCGCTTAATCTGAGCCAACAGAAAGTTTATGTGATTTACTGCCATATCTGACCCGGGGTCACAAAATACCGAAAACCGTGTATTATAAGCTGTAATTTGGGCCTTTCGGGAGGTCTTACTGGGTTGCGTTTCTGTTTCTCATGATTTATGTACCACGTGTCCTGAGCCGTAGTAGAAGTTACCATGTTCGATTAAACCATCAATTAACATGTATTTATCCATTTTCTCGATAAACCGAGTTACCCCCGAAAAACGTTTATCGCATACGGACACTATCAAATCTCCTCCCTTTATGCCCAAATTTTGCGTGAGAGCTTTATCTGAGCCAATAAACTGTTTGTGTGATTTACTGCCATTACTGACTCGGGGCCACAAAATACCGAAAACCGTGTATTATAGGCTGTAATTTGGGCCGTTCAGGAGCTCGTACTGGGTTGCGTTTTAGTTTCTCACTATTTTTGTACCACGTGTCATGGGCTGTGGTAGAAGTTACCATGTTCGATTAAACCATCACATAACACGTATTTATCAATTTTCTCGATACACCGAGTTACCCCCGAAATACGTTTATCGCATACGGACACTATCAAATCTCCTTCGTTTATGCTCAAAATTTGCGTGGGAGCTGTATCTGAGCCAATAAACTGTTTGTATGATTTACTGCCATTTCTGACCCGGGGCGACAAAATACCGAAAACCGTGTATTATAGGCTGTAATTTGGGCCGTTCGGGAGGTCGTACTGGGCTGGGTTTCAGTTTCTCACGTTTTTTTACCATGTGTCCTGGGCCGTGGTAGAAGTTACTATGTTCGATTAAACCATCAGATAACCCGTATTTATCCATTTTCTCATTAAATCGAGTTTCCGCCGAATAAAGCTCATCGCATAGCGACACCCTCAAATCTCCTCCGTTTATGCTCAAAATTTGTGTGGAAGCTTTATCTGAGAAAATAAAAAGTTTGAGTGATTTTCATTCATTTCTGACGCGGGGGCGCAAAATACTGAAAACCTTGTATTATGCTGCAATTTGGGACGTTCGGGAGGTCGTATTGAGTCATGTTTCATTTTCTCATGAATTTTGTACAACGTATCTTGGGCCGTGTTAGTAGTTACCCTGTTCGATTAAACCAACAGATAACAAGTTTTTATCCATTTTCACGATAAATAGAGGTACTTCCGAAAAACGTTTACCGCTTACCGACACCATGAAATCTTTTCCGTTTATGCTCAAAATTTGCGTGGGGGCTTTATCTGAGCCAATAAATTGTTTGTGTGATTGACATCCATTTCTGACCCAGGGCCATAAAATACTGAAAACCGTGTATATTGGATGTAATTTGCGCCGTTCAGGAGGTCGTACTGGGCTGCGTTTCAGTTTCTCACGATTTTTGTAGCACGTGTCCTGGACCGTGGTAGAATTTACCATGTTCGATTAAACCATCAGATAACACGTATTTATCCATTTTCTCGATAAAGCGAGTTACCTCCGAAAAAGTTTATCGCATACGGACACCCTCAAATCTCCTCCGTTTATGCTCAAAATTTGCGTGGGAGTTTTATTTGAGCTAGTAAAATGTTTGTGTAATTTACTGCCATTTCTGACCCGGGGCCACAATATACCGAAAACCGTGTATTATAGGCTGTAATTTGGGCCGTTCGGGAGGTCGTACTGGGTTGCGTTTCAGTTTCTCACGTTTTTTTGACCATGTATCTTGGGCCGTGGTAGAAGTTACCATGTTCGTTTAAACCATCAGATAACGCGTATTTATCCAATTTCTCGATAAACCGAGTTTCTGCCGAAAAACGTTTATCGCATAGCGACATCCTCAAATCTCCTCCGTTTATGCTCAAAATTTGTGTGGAAGCTTTATCTGAGAAAATAAAATGTTTGTGTGATTTACATTCATTTCTGAACGGGGGGGCAAAATACTGAAAACTGTGTATTAGGCTGCAATTTGGGCCGTTAGTTCGGGAGGTCGTACTGGGTCATGTTTCATTTTCTCATGAATTTTGTACAACGTATCTTGGGCTGTGTTAGTAGTTACCTTGTTCGATTAAAGCAAAAGAAAAAAAGTTTTTATCCATTTTCACGATAAATAGAGGTACCTCCGAAAAACGTTTATCGCTTATCGACACTATGAGATCTCCTCCGTTTATACTCAAAACTTGCGTGGGAGCTTTATCTGAGCCAATAAAAATTTTGTGTGATTTACTGCCATTTCTGACCCGGGGTCATAAAATACCGAAAACCGTGTATTATAGGCTGTAATTTGTGCCGTTCGGGAGGTCGTACTGGGCTGCGTTTCTGTTTTTCATGATTTTTGTACCTTGTGTCCTATGCCGCGGTAGAAGTTACCATGTTCGATTAAACCATCAGATAACACGTATTTATCCATTTTCTCGATAAATAAAGTTACCCCCGAAAAACGTTTATCGCATACGGACACCATCAAATCTCCTCCGTGTGTGCTCATAATTTGTGTGGAAGCTTTATCTGAGAAAATAAAATGTTTTTGTGATTTACGGTAATTTCTGACCCGGGGCCGCATAATACTGAAAACCGTCGTTTGGGAGGTCGTACTAGGTTATGTTTCATTTTCTCATGAAGTTTATACCACATATCCTGGGCCGTGTTAGTAGTTACCCTGTTCGATTAAACCAACATATAACAAGTTTTTATCCATTTTCACGATAAATAGAGGTAGCTCCGAAAAATGTTTATCGCTTACCGACACCATCAAATCTCCTCCGTTAATGCTCAAAATTTGTGTGGGCGCTTTATCTGAGCGAATAGAATGTTTATGTGATTAAATGCCATTTCTGACTCGGGGCCACAAAATACCGAAAACCGTGTATTATATAGGCTGTAATTTGGGCCGTTCGGGAGGTCGTACTAGGCTGGGTTTCAGTTTCTCACGATTTTTGTACCACGTGTCCTAGGTCGTGGTAGAAGTTACCATGTTCGATTAAACCATCAGATAACACATATCCCTTGCAAGTATTTCATCATTTTCTAATCAAGAGATTTATCAACACAAAGGAATGGTTTGGTTGCATAGGAAGTTCTAAAACACATGATTTTAGAATTCATGTGAATCTAGTAAATAGTGTTTGGTTGCCATGGAGGAAGTGTAATTCATGTAGACATTATCACTTACATAGGGGGACCTAGGTAAGCAACTTCCTCCATTATCGAGCAATTGAAGTTCATGGGAACTTCCAATTCATGTGAATTGAGGTAACCAAACAATATGCCATTTTTACAATTCACATGAATTTAAATTTCTATGTTTTTTGGTGGGTAACCAAATAACCCCAAAGCTTTAATATATGAGTCGTCCCTTCTGGTTAAAGTCTTGGGTATATATAGGGCTCTTAAATGGGCCTTTAAACACGGGAAACTTCATCTCGATGTTTCGTTTGATTGTCTCCAAATCCACTATCAAATTGCTGCAATTGAGAAGGGGCATAATCAAGCAAAAGGTGTACTTGAAGATATTTCCTTGTTGCTTCCGTTTTTTCAATGTTTATGTTTTAGTTTTAATATCGTACCTAAAAACCTTAACAAACGCACTCATAGCCTAATGTCACGTCCCACATTTTTCTCGCCCATTTTGAGGTTATCCAATGCACATCATGGCATGGACATGTCCGAGGCAGCTCCTATCAACCCAAGGCTAGCTCAAGTCAGCTCGCTGCTAGTCCACACCAGCTCTAGACAAGCTCTTTCAAGTGTAGGCAACTCACTTGGAGTAAAGGCCAACTCATTAGTACTTGGTGCTCACTAGGATAATGCACTGCCTTGTCCAAATTTAGTCCATCCTAGCTAAGTGGTTACCATGAAGGGGCATCACCAAGGGGTACTAAATAACCACCCTTGTCGTTATCCATTCCCACTTAATACACTACGAAAATAACACGGGAAACTGACGGAAAAAAGCCGTCAGTAACATTGGTTTCCCGTTTCCCGATGAAAAATCCGTCAGGAACACGCGTCTCTATATTTCGTCACAAAAAAGCTATTCTGACAGATTTTTCGTCAGTAATACCGTTTATTGACGGATATTTCGCCGCCCTTTGTGGGTTCAAAGTCAACAATTTGTTGACCATTTTGACGTAAAATCCGTAAGAAAAGTCAACAAATTCCGTCAGAAATGTCAACATTTTGTTGAAGTTGACTTTTATGACGGATTTTCCATCAGAACTAAAAGTGGTAGCGGCCGAAATCAGCAGTCTGTTGCCTAGCCACAATGCACGTTTTGCATTGTTCAAAACGATAAAAATTCCAATAATCCATTTTCATGCCGACCACAAGAGCGAGAATCAACAAGAGTCAACAAAAGTACTAAAGAGGACCGATGCCAATTGGAAACACAAATCTTCTTTACAAAGAAAATTTTACACCGTCGTACCACCGTCTTACTAACATAGAAATAACTAAAAGAATAAGTCTCACTTGCAAATCACATTGTAATATTGACATTGTTTATTATCATGGTAATATTGTCCTACATTAATCCCCCTATAACTAAAAGAATAAGTATTCTTATTTATTTTTTCCACTCAAATGCATTACTAGAAAGTGGGTCATCTTAGATTATAGTCAATGGAATATATGAAAATATCTTTACAATATTTACTAATAAATACTATTAGATCCACAAGTTTTAACTGCCAACAAAGCGACTTTACGGTTATGATCTCTAATGATATATCCTAAGGCAGCCTTATTCCCATTGATTCGTGATCCGTCAAAATTTAGTTTTAGAAAACTGCTTAAAGGCTTCTCCCAGTAAATTTATCATCTATTACGACTCGAGTTTCTTACTAAATTGTCTTTATCAATATTATTATATTATATCAAAACCTTTTAATAATTGAGTTGACATGTATTATTTTTTTATTAATTTTTAAAGTTTGTAGTTTAGTTTTAATTTTGTAAGGTCGAAAAGTCAAAATTCAAAATGAGCAACACAAAGAGAATATGAAAATTATAAAAAGGTGAGAATAAAAGGGGAAAATGGAGGGAGTATGAAATAAATGTGAAAATTAAAGGAAGAAAGAGTCGGGTGGATGGATATTGTGTGGGTCAGTTTGAAATATGGATTAAGGACGGTAAGTGCAAGTGTGAAAGTGAAAGCACATCCAAGTATCCAACCATTTGTGGTTTTATTATTTTTAGTAAAGAAAAAAGGGTGTGTTTTGTGTGGCGCCGCTACCACAAATCCAGAATCTTGTTGTAATAAACTAATAACTAATAAGGGAGTAAATTGATTGAAACCCGAGGCGGCGGGAGGTTTGGTTAGCTAGCAGGAGCACTTCTGTTATGTTATGGCAGAAGCACATGTACAAGTAGAATACTGGTGCCACCACTGCGATCAACGCGTTTCCGTTGAATCCGTGGGTGATGAACCCGATCTAATCTGTTCCGGGTGTAAGTTCGGGTTCGTCGAATCCATGTCATCATCATCTCCTGTTGTTGATGTTGATGTTGATGGTATTGACCAACCTACCATCGGCTCTCAATTCCTTCAGGTTCTTCGCCTTCTCGCTCAAGTCTCCAACCACGATAATCCCCAACCTCAACCTCAACCATCCCTTTTACCCGAACCACCTCAATTGCCTTCTTCTGATCCCAACCATCTCCTTCGTATCCAGATCGACCACCTTATTCATCCACAACAACATCATGATGATGTTGATGATGATGATGATGATGATGATGAAAGTGTTCGCAGCGTCGAGATAGAAGGCGGTGACTCCGACACCGAAGAAGAAGAAGAAGAAGAAGCGGAAGAGGACGACGTCCTCCGCCGTCAACGCCGCGACTTGCTCCGTCTCCGCTTACGCGACTTCGCCACCCGCGCCCGTACCGGTGGGAGCAGGAATCGTATTCTTGACTGGGCCGACATTCTCATGGGCCTCGACAACTATTCCAACTCCAGGGACATGGATCCCTATGTAGGCAACCCTGGGGACTACGTCAACGAAGCCGAATACGAGGCTCTCCTTCAGAACCTCGCTGACTCTGAGGGTCGCAGAGGAGCCCCACCCGCCTCCAAGGCCGCTGTCCAGGGACTCAAGTCCCTCCACATCAACGACCAACAAACCCCTTTCGTCTGCGCCGTATGTAAGGAATGTGTCTCTGTTGGGGACCTTGTCAAGGAGATGCCCTGTGCTCACGCCTACCACACCGATTGCATTCTGCCTTGGCTCGCTGCCAGAAACACCTGTCCTGTTTGTCGCTTCGAGCTGCCCACAGATGATCCCGACTACAACAACAACAACAACACAACTACTACTACTACTACTACTTCTTCTTCTGGTGCTGCATTTTAATGCTCATTTCAACCATACGAAGATGACAAAGGTGAGGTCTATCACCATATCCTATCTATTTCTTGTTCCTGCTTTCTTTATTCTTGTACCGTCTCTTTGCTCTCTTTTGCCTATTGGATACTATCATATTGGTTTGCAATGTAAATACCTTTATTTTAGCCTTTCTTATTATCTCCTTGCCTTCATCTTATCAATAAACTTACCTAGTTGGTTGCCAGCCATTTTCACCATTTGTCTATTGTCCAACTAATGGAGACCATTAACCCTCCTCTTAACACACTCTCTCCTATACGGGGATTTTTTCTCTATTGTGGAATTAATGGAGAGTATTCTCTTTGAAGGAGGATAAAGAGTATTTCCTCTAATTTTAGAGGAAGGTGTGCATTGGACCGTGCCTTTCAACCAATCAATATTTGGCATATGATATCCATTTCTTATATTTTTCTTTGCATTAAAATTTAGAGTGTAGTGGTTAATGTAAGGAAGAAGAAGAGGAAGACTTCCTCTCTATTGTGAAAAAATTTAAGAGAAGAATAAAGAAAGATGATGAAGATAGTCGAAAATGAGGTGAATAAAAGTAAGTGGCGTGTCAAAATAATAGGAGAGAAGAAAAATAAGAGGATGAAAAGCTACTCTCTATTATACATGCTCTTATACCTTCACCCCTTGGAGCTATATCTAGTGACCGGTGATGGTAGATGTAATCATTGGCATGATGTCATTCTTTCCCATCATTAAGGTGATGACATTAGAATGGTTTGCTGGATTATATTAGCTATAAACGGTATGTTAGTGGTCATAGGATGTGTGAGTAGCCGTTAGTACGGTCTCGTGTTGGCCCGTCACGCTTGGCCTTCGCGGCGGCACAGATGGCAAGCCATCGTGTCGTGCTCGTTCTTGGCCCGTCAGCCAAAATTGTGCCATGGCACGGCCGCCGTCGTGCTAGCCCATAGACCACCATTGTGCTTAGCAGTGGGCGGTCCCCATGGACTTTTTTTAAAAAAAAAAATTGTTATATCTGTTTTTTTTTGTTATGTTTATTTGTATATTTTTCGTTGGAGTGATGTTATGAAATTAATTAAAAATAAAAAAGTATCTTAATGGATAAATGAGAAAGATTTTGCAATTAAATAAGTAAGAAATTATATAAAAAAACCAATTAAAAAGTTATGAAACTATGTTGGATTGATTTGTGAAAAAATAAATTGAATTGAGTATTTATAGGAATAAAATTGGATTAAAAAAAAAAGAAACAACCGTTGGATCCAACGGCTACCCCCAATTGTCGTGCTTGGCCCGTCGTGCCTCAGAGATGGGCCGGGCTGAGGCACAATTTTATCCAATTTTTTGCTTAGTGACCCGCCCCAAGCAACCGTGCTACACTGTTCACTCGGGCCGTGTCTCTTGGGCCCGTCCCGATTTGCCTGCTCTGTATGTGAGCTTGTTCGGAGTCGTATACTAGTGGGGAGTTTGATATCGTGTTTGTTCGTGTGAAACCTGATAAAAAAAATTGTGAACTCGAGTTTAATATTAATATTATAAGGTGTTCGGCATCCGTAGGCATATGAAGCTACTGCCAAGCTGGTTTGTAAACTGTTTCATTTTATCACAAGGATTTGAATCATTCCTAATAATATCTTCACAAATTATTGTATAAGACTGTCTTACAGTGCGACCAGTTAAATAGAGACCATTTTATAGTAATAAGTGACTATTTTATGCTAAATAGTGACCACAATTTAAAATGACATTTTAAAAGTGGTAATTTTTTAACATAAAATTGCGTTTGAAACCTCACACCATTCAACGGTCGTATACAGTAACAAAGTGATATTTAGGAGAAATCCTTGTGACCGCTTGTTGATTTTGGCTTTGATAATAAGAGTTTGGCACCTTATTTTGCCATGAACTCGGAACAAAGTGATTTATTTTTGGATTATGTTTATTTTTGACAATTAACGGAATGGGGCTGTGTTAAGAACAGGATCGTTATAGTTGTTTGCATTCTCTATATATGGTGAGATTAGAATGCTTTGGTATGCTAATTGTGGGCGTTTTCGAAGCAGTTTGTCGAAATGAGGTTGTAGTGAGAAGATGGTGACAAAAGGAGCAGGCTAGTCCAAGGGAAGCTAATCCCCTCCTGTCTTTTCAGACAGGCTTAGGATCATTGCTGAAGATTTTGTGCTTGTTCATCGTTTACTCTTCCTGTTAAAGTCTTGAGTCATGTTCTTGTTCATACTGCAAACGGTCCATAACGAATTTTACAAGTCGGGATTGCAAGCTTTCCAGACCACCTAATACATTTGCTTCAGTACATCTGTGTACGACCATCGTATAATACAACTTAAGAGCTTAAAAAAGTCGCTTATCATATACCTGTCAAGTCCCGCTGGCGCAGCTGCTAAAGCAGGTTTTTTCTATCATTGCACCCACAAAGAAGATTTTGCACATTTTTGTTAATGTTTTTCTCAATGATACCCTTGAACTTTGTCATTGTCTCAATGGTACCCTTTGTTTTAGAAAAAAAACTAATTAGCCATAACACTTGACTACGGGTTTAGGAAACTTTTTTTTTCCAAACGTAAGTTCTCATGGAGACAATGTATTTGGAAAAAAAGATCACTGCCTTTTGAACTCATACCCGGAAGTTATGATCAGTCAATAGTTTATTTCGTCCAAAAACTTTGAGTGACTATAACTCAACTGCGAGTTCAAAAAACAATGAAATTTTTTTCCAAATCAAAGAACTCGTAAAGAAGATTAACTTAAAAAAAAATGCGGTTTTTTGAACTCCTAGGATGCGAGTGTAAAGTGTTATGGCCGGTTAAAGTTTTTATTTTATTTTTTTTCCCCAAAAAAGGGTACTATTGAGAAAATGAAAAGGTTGAGGGTTGCCATTAAGGGGATCCTTTCGTTCAAGTTCTTTAGCTAGTTAACTTTCCTTAGTGGAGTGTTCATTGTTTTTGGTCTAACGAAGAGCGCACTCAATCACATTATGATAAAGGGGAAGAGGGATTCAAACCCGAGACCTATTATCCACAATACCTCCGTCTTAACCGTTGGACTAAGACATTTTTCAGTACTTGGGGTGTCCATTGTGACAATAATTACTAATGAGTAATCCTCTCGGTGATCGCTTTCACTAAAAGATAAATGGTTGACTTAGAAGTTTAAACGGTTAGTCAAACTCTTGTGTAGGGATGCAACGGGAATGAATTCTCTTCATTTCTTTTTCATCTATTTCCCATCATAAATATTATACTATTACATATTCCAACCTAATTCATGTATCTTTTCTTTCCTAAATAAATCTAATATTATCTGATCGGGTTTATATTTTTAAGAAATGAAGATGATCCTTAATTGAATGCAACACTTTACCTAATGATTAAAAGACAAGATGAGCCTGGGTAGCACTAAAACGGACACGGACACAACACGAACACGTAATTCAGCATCTCGTGAAATTTAGGATATAAGACACGTTATTTATAGGTGTCTATGTGTCCAACACAATATCCGACACATGACGGGTGATTAGGAGGAGTAGTCATGCCACCCAGCAGTCCAGCACCACTACACCAAACCTACTTCGATCACTTTTATGATTTCTAGGCATAATGATTAACCGACATGTTGCTACAAATTGAACATTAACCATTCTTTCTTACTTTATCTATACTAGTTGTTGCTCCGCGCCCTACCGGGCGCGGTGCCCCAATTTGGTGAACGTTTTGCGATCTCGTTATGGGACATTGAATCAGAAACTAAAAGATCTATACCCCATTGTAAGTTGAATATCATACGCATACAACTATTTGCTTGTCATCAAATTGTCAATATGAAAAATTTGAGCTGGAGTCGATTAAGTAACAAACCCTAAGATAATTAGAAATGTACAAACCCAAAAGATGTTATAACATCTGGCGTAACAAGGATACTATTTTGTACAAAGACAATATTGGAACACCCTAAAAATGCGCTGTATTTTCTAGTTTTTTTTATTAGAGTGCGCACATTTCGACGTTTTTTTACCGTCGCACAAATAATTACTGTACAAATTTTATTATCGTCGCACAAAAAATACGTACACAGGCAGTGAAGACAATATATTAAGGCAGTGAGCTTTAATATATTTGTATTGGCCTTGTAACAGGACTAAAAAAATGTCAACCAAGCACAAAAGCCTAATAAGAGATCTCATGTGCCTGCGAATCGTTGTCCTCTACTGTCAAGCTCGCTATCGTATCTGAACTGCAACATAAACGAAAAAAGATAATATAGCCAATTTGCAACAACTGTAAACATAAGATGACGTGAGGAAAGCCTACACTCCAAAGCCCATTCAAATTAGAGAACACCATAATCCAAAAATGCTTGTTTTCGACTTTAAAAACAGAATATCGCAACCGAACTGTCTAACAACTTAAACTCTTAAAGCACCATTAGACATAAACTCTCACAAAAACAAAGGGCCTAGCATGACCCATCAGCTGCACTAATAAAAGGAACATAGTAGACGAGGAAAGAAATGCATACGTACACAAATGCAGAGCAGTTAAATTGAAAAGAGACAATAGTTCTAAATTTCAATATATTTAAGCGAGTTACTTAATACTCCTAGCGGGGAAAAAACATGGGGGAGTGGAGTACTCATGCAGCAAGGAATGACCACTAAAAACGAGAAATCACGCACATAACAACACATCACTATTACTGACCAGTTTTATGAACAGATAAGTGGGGCACTCATGTAGCAAGGAATGACAACTTATCACTAACAAACAAAAAAATTCTGAAAACCTACCTCATTAAGAACTTATATGAGCATAAAAGCTACCCAGGAGGGGAACACGGACATATTCGCCAAAATTAATTTAAAAATGTTAAATCTTTATATTGACATTTGTACATAAAGGAACATTTTTGTGCAAAAATACCTCGCTAATAACCACTAACAAGTCTAACTTTGCTCATAAATGAACGTAAGAGAGAAACAAAGGTAACCAAGACAATACAACAGCCTGGGAAGATTTATAAAGAGCACAAAATAACCGAAAACCATCAAATAAATCAACAAAAAATGACGACAAAAAAACGCATGGCCAAACCTCCCCAGTTAACGGAAATAAATAAAGAACACAAAATAAATATATGACGCCAACTAATCAGCAAAATAAACAACAACGAACCACCAACATCCCAAATAAGAGTCAATGATGTGAGTGTGACAAACGACACAAACCCACCCATAATGACAAACCCAAATTGGACTTTGTAGGAAGCAAAACAAGTTGACTTGCTTTTAATACAATTAACTTGACTGAACTCAGTTGTAAGAAGCAGTGTGATTGTAACAAAAAGTTTCAACTGGTATGGTGATTATACAACCGAGTGTAGACTTCATACTAATTAACTGGGCTTTTCATAGGCATGAACAAAGTAAAACACCAAGCAAGTAGCAACACATGCAAAGCAAAGACGCTCTCCCTCTTTTCCTCACACCCTCCTCCCATATCCTTCTCCACACCTTCCCATTCAATTCAAACAAAACAAAGCAAAGACTACCTTTCCCTCTCCCTCCCTCTCAATCTCAATACAATAAAGTAGAAATCATCTTTCCCTCACTTGAAATAAGTGAAATACCAATAAGAGAGACTGAAGTAAGCATAAAAACAACAAAAGCGACTTTAAAACAAATGGAAGTAACCCTGGGCTATAGCAGTTGGGGGTAAAAGCCAAATCACTACGTCAGCACATCAAAAAACTTTATTCCTCAATTATCCGCCAAAGTAACTCAGAAATCAAAAATCAGACCAAAACCCCAAAACCAAACTCTAAAAACAACAACAGATCAGAAAATTCCAGACGTAACAAGCTGAAATAAGAATTTCAGACACAATACTTCTAAAAATAATTAAAGCATAGATAATTTGAATGAAAAAAGTCAATAATCAGTCGTACCTTAAAGGCTTTCTTCAATCAGTTTCAGATAGTTTCAGATAACCTCGTAGTTATACAACTCCACCAAACACTGCTTCAAGTTCTCCACTCGTCTCCCATCCTACAAACATTGAATTTCTCATATAAGGGTAGACTCCGATACACCGGTACCCAAATCAACCATAAAGCTTCAATCTAGAAGGCAATCTTCAAAAAGGCGTGTGACAATGACCATCTCTTTATTTCAGAAAAGGAAAATATAAATTTTGATAAAACTACCTGCCTCAAAACTTTCCGAGTAATCTCTTCGTGACTACCTTTATGTTACTTGAGTACCTGAGTACCTCTGTGTAAAAGTGGCAGGAAAATAAACATCCATTAGGCTCCTTAAGAAGACGGTGAAGAAAGCAAATTTAAAGATCTTGACAAATAGAAATGGAACACAAACACAACGATAGCCATCTATAGCCCCTTCAAATAAAACATCACGAAACACAGATCAATCCACCGTTAATGATAAAACCATAGGTACTTAGTTTGGGTTGATATGGATCGAGCTTTGTTAGTACACTTCGATATGCACAAATCCTAAACCCCAATTTCAATTTCACTCTCTGACACAATAAATCAAACATTTAAAAGAACCATTTATTTACCTACCACCTACTTCGGTAGATTTGACTCAATTTAAACCATACTCCCCTCCCCGTCTCAATCATTTGTTTACCTTTTTATATTCTTTTTGTAGCTTGTTTTAATCAATCGTACGCAAATGATTGAGGCGAAAGAAGCAATAAACTAATTACAAATCTAGTTAATCACACCAACAAAGATCTAAACCCCACTAAACCAAAAAACTAAACAAATAACTAAACGTAAATTATTATAATTATACATAAATTTCAATAACAAAAAGGATGAAACCCTTCAAGAACTAAACTAAATTATAAAAAAAGGTTTAAATAGATACTTACATAAAAAGGAATAACTTCTTTTTTGTCAAAAGAGTTTGGATAATAACATCCTGCCATTTTAAGATCTAATATTTTACAATGGTAATTATGATTATCCTCCATTAATTAAAGCCGTAAAAGTTTTAAAAAAAATAAAACCAAAAAGTACAAGAAAGAAGGAAAAGGGATAGATTAATGAAGTAAAGAAACTTAATTTTATAAAGGTAGTTGAAGATAAATCAAAGATACTCACACTTCAATTAAACTATGGAGTAACATGAAAGTTCAAGAAATTTTTACGAGAACACAAGGGGGAAAAATCCAACGAAATATATTGATAAGACATAGTAATGTCCTTACAAGAATTAAAGAGAAATCATGAATTCATGAAATTGGATTTATAATTTAGATTGAAATAAACTCCATACTGAAATCCAAAGACAGAATTGTTAATTTTATTTCAGCTTCCTTGGTGATAATCCATCTTAGCCAGTCGTCGTCCTATAAGCATCCTCAACAATGAAAAATTATTGGACAAAATTATTCTTTCACTCACCTAAGATCGTGCACACCAAACTCCAACGTCGAAAATTCCTATCTTCAGCCTGATTGAAGTTAAATATAAGCAATATAATTGCAATCACAACCAAAAAAGCTGCAAATATAAGCAATATAATTGCAAAAACCTTATAATATGGGCAAAAAAACCAAAAATAATCTAAACTGAATCTACAACCTCATAAAAGGTGCAAAAAAATAAGCCATAGAATTGTAAAAAGCGTATAATACAAACAAATCAAAATAATGTACAATTAAAAAATAGACAAACAAAAGCTATAGTCGGAAAAAAAAAACATATTAAGATTAGAATGGATAAATACAATAGGAGGTAGAATGACAGTAAAATGTAATTGGAAGAGTGAAAGAGTAAGAACAAATAAACAATAAAAGGAGCTCCACTGAAGAAAGTGTAGTCATCAATGTATAACGATACACACGTAAGAGAATGAAGCGCCACACCTGGATGATTAGCAGGTAATAGTTCCAGCTAGTTCCAGCTGCAGACCTGGCATACTTAAAACAGCCAACAACATAGTTATAACCAGATCATCTCGTGCGTATTCTTTTCATTTTTTTGGTCTAACTAAAGTGAAGAATTGAGGTGTCGTGCCGTGTCGGTGTCGGACACGCGACGCGAAAGCTAAGTGAAGTGTCGGAGTAACATAGGCATGCACTACTATATATAGTGAGCGCATTTGAACTGGACTATTCGTACGCTACAATGGCTAGCCTTCATTCATTTCAAAGAGTGTAGAAGTTAAAACGTAAAACACTAACCACGGGCCCAAGCAGACACACATGATGTGGAAACCATGTATCCCTGAAGAGTCAGAACTGACAATCAAAGAACCTGATAGTCTTCTGAAGGTGTAGGTCGAATTGTTGACATGGCTGCCACCTGCGACTGTAATGGTAAACAGAAATACATAACTATCTGCATTAAGCATGATAAATTGTGAGAGCCTACTACTACATAAGAGAATAAAACTAAAGAGTAAATGGGTGCCCTCACTCATAGTCAACCGATGAAAAATATAACTCATATAAACTTGTGGAAGGCTTTTTTCAGCCTGAGACAATTGATACCAATCCCCTAAACTTATTATGTGACTAATACATTAGAATTGGGTTGGTGTCATAAGTAAGATGCCTCGTACAAGACGCACCGGTAAAAGCTAGCTTGGTAAGGTTGTAATAGTTGTTCAAGTAAAAGAATGAAATGAAGATGATAATAGAGGTAGATGGGAGGTGAGAAGCCAATACACAAAATCAGAAATTTATTACCACTATTATCAACCACTAAGGACAACCTACAACATGACAGATTAAACAATCTCACCATAGATCTTCAAAACCAACAACCTAATTCATAATGCATGTCTGAAAAAAAAAGAAATTACAATTTTTAGTAGGTAAGACGAGCAAAAAATAGTGCCTATAAGAGAGTGACGTGAGGCAGTCAGGAACAACTATTATAGCTAGCATAACCATGCTGAAAAGTTATTCTAGCAGGTAGGCTCACAAATCTAACCGATTAAGCATAAATGAGAATTAGCAATATGCACGGGAAACCCACGAAAGCCTTCACTCCTTTAGAAGTCTTACATCATAAGGAATGCCATTAACATTGTAAAATAGTAACCATTCAATAAACAATAACAGTAACTTAAAACATTAGGCATAATAACACTAACAGTAATACTACTACAAACACTAATAACTAACAGTAATACTAATAAAAACACTTTCGGTATACGGCGATAACAAAAGGATAGTGAAAACATAATTAGAAGTTACAGCGAGACATTCCAAATAAATGGAAAATCACCCCCCCCCCCAAATATGACCACCGACAAACTTTAAGGCACCCGCTCCGGAAACTAAGATTAAACTTAATGACATTAAAACGCAAAAGTATATACAAAAAAACAAAATTAATTAAGGTTAGACTCAATGCTTCCTGATCCGAGCTCAAGATCTCAATCCGCAGCCCGAGACAACTACAACCACGCACAACGACAATAAAACCCGATTTTCTTACCCCAGGAATACAGTCATAATAGGTTAAAAAAGGGAAATAAAGAAAAATGATAATGCTTGCATCTGTGTTGATTGAAGCCATAGCCAATAAACCCAATTTCTAAAGCAACTATACCCACAACAGCACACAGATTAATCGACTCGCACAAACCTCAAAATGTAATAAAAAAACGATCACAAACCCTAACAATTAACCAAATCAATAAAATCGTGTTTAAAAAGAAAATCGTCCCCGCATATGAGCACCTACAAACTTTAAGGCGCCCGCTCATCAGGAAACTATGATTAAAAGAATAAACTAAATGATATTAAAACACAAAAGAATATACGAAAAACAAAATTAATTAGGGCTAGACTCAATACTTTCGAATTTGAGCTCAAGCTCTCGTGAACAGCTAAGCTCTCGTGAACAGCTGAGCAATAAAAATAAGAGCTACCAAATGGTGGAGATAAAGGACAACACAAATGCTCCTCTACGACCATCGTATGGTGTGACCAGTTGGGAGTGACCACTTTTTGACAAATAGTGACCATTTTTTATGACTAAAAAATGATTTTTTGTTCAAGGTGGTCACTAATTACCAAAAAGTAGTCACTATTGACTAAAAAAGTGGTCACATTTTGTATAAAAAAAAAAAGCGCGCGTGAGACCGTCATACAGGAGAGTGACTGAAAGGACAATGCATGAGAAACAAGGAAGAGAGTATAGTTGTTCATTGAATTATTGCTCATTGAATTATTGCTCATTGAATTAGACGTTGGACAAAAAACACACCCACTTAACACTTCCACTGCCATACTTCTTCCTAATATCACTTTGATGTTACACAGCCCGTCTCCTTCTCCTGTTATTTGCTTCCTGTTTGCCAAAACAAAGTAAAAACTACGATAGATGGATAGTCACTCACAAACATAGACTTTAAAATCACACTTTGCACCAACAGATCAAAACAAGGTCTAAACCTTTAAAACAGGAATGCTGTCACGGAAACATAAATAATGCGCCAAACAAAAAGCTATAGAACAATCACAACAGTCCTAAGAACTCACCTAAACATCATCTAACTCAAAATGGAGACGTCATTTATTTTAAGAGACGATGCAGGGCAATTTTTTGGAGGGTGATCAGAAATAAAGAAATTAAACGATAATCATATAATGAAATACTTTCTTACCTAGGATTGTGGACGTGTGCCGGATCTTTGTCAAACTCAACAATTGCAATCCCAAAAATCCACTATAATAAGCAATAAACAGGGGAAAAAAGTAAGATGAAACTAATTAGTGATAAATACGTTGAGTGAGAAAGATGGAGGAATTGAGAGAGTAAATTGGAATCAAAATACGGAATGGGTAGGAGATGATAATGAAATTTGGAAGATGAATCTGGGATGGGAGCAGAACCCAGTAAAAGGGGAAGTAAAGTTTCAAAAGTAGCATCAAAGTAAATCCTAATTAGCATCATAAGGAGACGGGTTGCAAATTTACGAGAAACACAGTTACTAATTAGGGTTTTATTCATACTTCCTAAACCGAGATAAAGCTCTCGATTCGAGCCCGAGACAACTGCAACCACGCACAACGACAATCTACATATTATATATAAAAAAGCATTAAAAGACCACAACTCCATTAGCAACCAAAAACCCCAGGAATACAGCCATAACAGTTATAAAAAAAGGAAAAAAATGAAACCCCAGGAATACAGTCATAACAGTTGAAAAAAGAAAAGAGAATGCTTGCAAGTGTGTTGATTTAAGCAATCAACAATAAACCTGATTTCTAAAGTAACTATACCCACAATAGCACATGGATTAATCGAATCCAACAAACCTCAAGCGGTAATAAAAAACGATCATGAACCCTAACAATGGATCAAACCGACGATGAACAGTTTGATGAGGAGAAAAAAAACCATAACAGAGATATATAAGAAGAAGAAGAACCCATAACTAACAAGAGATCTTTAGTAGGAATAAATATCTTGGAGGTTTGATGAGTAGAGGCGGTAGGAGGCCAGGTTTGATTAGTTTTTGAGAAGAAAAAAACGAGATGAATAGAGTGAGATGAGAATAAGGGGATGAGAAATGAGGAAATGAGGAAATGAGGAGCACAGACTGTAATGAATGGTTGTGAGAGTGAGAGGAATGGAGGGCAAGGATGCAAAGGGAATGAACGGTTGAGGGATCAAATGAAGAGACTATTCATAAGAATAGTAACTTGTGGTTTCTCCCTTTTAAAAGGGTATGGATTCTATACGCCTTAATAGATACTTTGTGCTTAGATATAGATGAAACAATTTATATACCCAATTAAGTCGTTTAAGAGGATTATGAACAACTGATAGTCATTTTCTTGCATACTGACGTACTCACAAGGCTTATGTAAAAGTCTCATTGGCTGGAAAGTTTGCCAAAAACTGCTGATTTTGAAAGTACGTCCACGGTTATTTGGCGGACTCGACCTCGAAATAAGAGGTCCCTAAATTCACACCACATTCGTTGTATAGAATATTTTTACACAAATTATGACGTTGCATATTCGTCCTTAATGAAGACGGGTCGGAGCCCTCTCACAAGGATGCAAGTGGAGGGCAACATTGTAGTTTTTGTAGTAAATAAAAACTAAAATACAATTACAAACTAGTAATTACAAAGGTACTAAAACTGAAATGAAAAACGAAACTACAAGACTGTGTTTATAACCCAATCGACGCAAGAATGCGCTTTCCTTAGAGTATTTCGACCCTACAAGCCTTTGGGTATCACGAAATTCCTTGAGGATAAGACGATTACAACTTTGTCTTAAGGTAAGAACAAAGATAAAATAACAAAGAGTTTTCTTTTGTTTTTGTTTTGAGTTTTCTTTTGTTTTTGTTTTGTCAAAATCAGAAAAATGAAAGTGAAGTAAAAGTGATTTCTTTCATTCAATCCTCTCACATATATATAAGGATTTATGTGATAAGATACATAATATAAATATATATTATTCAATGGATAAATGCATGGGATAACACCCAAAACTACCGTCGTTGGGTTTCAAATTAAACCCAAACAACATAAGTGAAATGCGCGCGGAAAAACAGAACATATACCTTGAACACTACAACCCCGATCGAGGTTTCGAAACCCCGATCGGGGTTTTATAATTCTAGGTACATGTATTATAAGTCTCTTGTTTTATATACGCAAAACACTTAGAAAAACCGAGTATAAAACTCAACACAAACAACAAGTCGATATAATATACAATAAACTCGTCATTTCTTTATCCATTACAACCATGGACTCGATGTACGATTATATGAGTATACAAACTCACATTATATCCTTTACGAGCTCAAGAACCGACTTTGACTTGAAAACCCGAATGTTCTTAAATTACTTGTGATCAAAATCACTAACAGGCAAGTGAGGATTCATTTAGTTTCTCACTTGCCTCCTTGTGAGAGGGAATCCGACCCGTTTTCATTGAAAACTGTTATATGCCGTCTTCAATGAAACTTACTATAAAACATCAATCCTCCATTGTTGTATAAAAAGGTTTGATGTATTGAAGAGAAGATTAAGGAAGAAGAAGAGTGAGAGAACTTAGAGCGATAAACTGATTTTGTTATTATGATCAAGTTAGTTAATTACAGTTAGAGTTAGGTATATTAGTATATATATACTAACCTTAGACTCTAACAACTTTCTAACAACTTTTATTAACAAGGTTAGTTAGTTAACTAACTTTTAACCGACATATACAATATTAACTTAAGATACATGTATGTATATGTCTATGTTTCCCCCTCAAGTTGGAATACTTGAATCCAAAGGTAGACCAAGCTTGTGTATCAAGAAGTATGTATATGTCTATGTTTTCCCCTCAAGTTGGAATACATGAATCCAAATGTAGACCAAGCTTGTGTATCAGGAAGTTATGCTCATTTGCACCTAATGCCTTTGTCATGGTGTCAGCCAACTGGAACTTGGTACCGACATGCTGAGTATGTAAGAACCCCTCCATTTGTTTATCTCTGATGAAGTGACAATCCACATTAATGTGCTTTGTTCTTTCATGAAACACTGGGTGTTTGGCTATTATTCAGCTGCCTTATTATCATAATACAATGGGATTAGGTACTGAACTTGAACCTGCAATTTATGTAATAATGCCGCAGTCCAGACCAATTCACCTGACAGTCTTCTGCTCTTTAGACTTCCAGGAAATTAGGGAACCCCCTAAAAATACACCATACTCACTCAATGATCTGCTACTGAAGGCACAAGCTGCCCAATCAGCATCAGAGTATGCTTTTAGATCTAGGGAGGTGGAAGCAGAGTAAAATAACCCTGCATTAACAGTCCCCTTTATGTACCTAATGAGATGCTGAGCAGATGAATAATGTTCATCTCTAGATGAACTCAGAAATTGGCTAAGGTGTTGAACTGTATAGGAGATATCAGGCCTTGTATGACTTAGATATAACAGTCTTCCAATCAACCTCATATACTTCTCTGGTGCCTTTATCAATAGATAACTTTAATCCTTTTTGCATAGGAAACAAGGCAGATTTAGAATCTTCAAATCCTGCATCTTGATATATTTCCTTCACAAATTCTTGTTTGTGACGGGCAGTATCCGTCACAAGCTTGCGACGGGTACCACTTCCCCTCACAAATGACCCATTTAAGGGAAAAGGGGAAGCACATGGGGGGTGCCCCACATGTTCCCTCTACCCATTTTGTTAGAGGAAAAACCTGTCGCAAGGTCCGACCCGTCACAAGGGAGACCTACTGTATTTCCTTTGATTTAGTAAGATACCTTTGGAATTTCTTGCAACCTCAAGGCCAAGAAAATATCTCATTAATTAACCCCAAGTCCTTTATTGCGAAAATCTCATGTAATTGATCCTTTAGGGACTGAATTAAGACTAGATCTTCACTAGTGATCAAGACATCAACATATACCAAAACCACCATAAGTTTTTTTGTGACAACATTAAATAAGGAATAATCAAGCTTTGATTGAACAAAACCCTGCCGTAATAAAAACTTTGTCAACTCAAGATTCCATCGTCTTGAGGCCTGCTTCAGTCCATATAAAAACCTCTTCAGTTTACAAACCTGCCCCTTTTTAGCCAGCTTATAGCCCAGTGGTGGTTTCATGTAAACTTCTTCATCCAAAAACTCATGAAGAAATGCATTATTTATATCTAACTGATGCAAGGGCCATCCTCTAACAGCTACTAGAGCAAGTAGTATCATGACTGTAGAAAACTTTGCTACAGGGGAAAACTCAGCTTATAATCCTTATCCTTGATCTGATTATAGCCTTTGGCAACTAACCTTGCTTTTTTATATCTTTCTATAGACCCATATGTTCAATGCTTGATCTTGTAAACCCATTTACTCCCTATTGCCTTTTTTATTTGAAGGTAAGGAAGTAAGTTCCCATGTATTATTATCCTCTAGTGCCTTTAATTCCTGCTCCATTGCAAGAACCCACTTAGCATCACCACACACTTGACTGTAATAGCTTGGCTCATGAGCCTCTGCTACATTACATAAGAACATTATATAATCCTTATCAAAATTAGGTATGCTATTCAGGATCTTAGCATGGAAACTAGAAGAAGTACTGGCTTTCTTAGTAGGACAATGATATCCTGTCATCCAGACAGGTGGAACTCTTGGTCAATCTGACCTTTTAATGACCAGCTCGGGCTACCTTGATGATGACTCGGGCTGCCTTGATGATGGCTCGGGCTGCATTGACAATGTCTAGAGAAGGAGGTATGGTGGTGTTGTCAGATGGAATTTCAGTATTAATAGACTGAATAAAATCATCTGCAGGAATACACTCAGCACTAGTTGTCATAGGATGAACTTGCTGGACTCCATCTTTAATATGAATGGATAAACACCTTCCCTAAACACCACATCTCTACTAGAAAAAACAGTATATTTTTCTAAATCATACAACTTATACCATTTTTCATTAAAAGGATAACCAATAAGAACACACTTCCTTTGGGTCATTCACCTAGTGGGGAAGGATTCTGGGAATGCTTAGCTTGGTCAAATATTGTCACGCGTGAAGGACGTTGCGTTCTTTAAGTTGGGGTGTGTAATACCCCATGCGAAGGGGTGCTAATGAAGAGATTCATTGATAGGCTTAAATGACTTGTGATTAAAGGGATTGAAAATATTACTCATATCAACAAAGTGCACTTTTTTTTTCTAATTATCCTAGCAAAAGAATTTCACAGTTGATTTGTGGGTCATGTACACTGCCTGACGAGCTATCGCGTGTGACCGCTCCCGACATAGGGTTTGGGCGGGGTGTTACATTCCTGGTATGCGATAAACTAGTCTCGGTCGAAAACTGGATAATCATGCAAAAGTGAATAGGTTACCTCCTTAAAAAGACCTAGACACATGGTGTAAGAATCGGGAAAAAAAGAAACGAGACCCGATATGATTTCCGGAAAGAGTCAAATTGAATTTTATTATAATGCACGGTTTTCGGAATTCCATAATACAAATTTTGTGGAGCAATAAAGGAAATTTTTTGGTTCCGACAAGCGATGAGTCGGTCTTTAGCCAAAATCAAGACTAAATCGATTAATCATGGGAAAGAGATGTATGATTGTTGTTTGACGTGAAATCGATTAAAGTACATGTTGAAGAGACCCCATACACATAGTAGAAAAAGCAGGACAAAAAGAAACTTGGCCCTGTACGACCTCCCAAACAGCTATACACAATTTTTAGAGATTCTGGATTCTCGGAATAAAAATGTATGAACATCGCATAGAGTGTTTCTTGGGTTAGATATAATGGTCACAAAAATTTTGGTGAAGGACATGTGAGGGCGCCAGCATACAAAAAAGTATGCTCGGACGAAAATTGGATAATCTTACATAAGTGATGTATAATTATTTGGGATTAAAATCGAATATGATACCTCATGAAGAAACCCCGAATATATGATAGAGAAAAAGATACATGTCCCGTTACAACCTCACGAGTCCCGACCAATTCAAATAGTAGTGTGTAATGCCGATCTGCGAAGATTCCGAGGTCTCGGAACAATAATGTTTGGGAATTACGCAGAGGGTTTCTCAATTCAGATAGATGGGGAAGTGTCCAAGGCCAATATGGGTATTGCACCTAGTACGGGATTAGGAGCAAGGGTTTTTGCACCTACAGAAGCAACAAGAAGAAAAAGCCCATCCTTCCCCTCGTTCCGGTAAATCTGCAACCTTTTACGAAGACGTTCTCCTATTCTCTTTCCCGATGGAAGGAAGAATGTAGTTCAATGTGCCCATCAACGCCTGACCTTGAGATGTGGATCATCCAACGCCTTTTAATTGTAATTGGTTGTGTTCCTCTCCTAATAGCGCTCCCGAGGCTTATTCTCTCATGTTTGTACTAGTAGTGCCTAGAGAATCATTTGAAGGATCATATTGTATAGTACCTAGCTTTTATGCTTTGAGCTTTAATACAAAATTTTGACTTGAACCAAAAATATCTGTTGTTTGAAAATTACTATAATTAGAAATACCCATATCTTGAATAATCGACCCAATAAAAGGACAATTGAGAAAGAAATTTTCCAAATCCTAATTATGATGGTTACACAACACACAATCATGCTAGTATCCCTTTTTAAACAACGTAAAAATAGAGAATACTACTTGTTTCCTCGAATACATACACGGTGTGAAAAGTGGTCTTAAAGTCTCCAAATTATCTTTATTTCAAGTGAGATGCCAATTTCGTTATCCTGAGTCATTATTATATGTCTTAGAGATATTACAGTGTGAATTTAGAGACATTTTATTTAAAGGCTCAGTTGTCACGAAAAACGTGGATAATAGCCTTTAAAATCAGCGGTTTTCAGCGATATTCGGAATCCAAAAATATTTTTTCCCTAAAGTTATTTATAGACCCGTTAAGTCTATAAATAGCAATTGGTTTGTAATATCCCTCTTTAAACAACATAAAAACGGAGAATACTACTTGTTTCCTAAAGATATTATAGACCCGTTACGTTTATAAATAGCAATTGGATGTTAGTATTGCTCTTTAAACAACGTAAAAATAGAGAATACTACTTGTTTCCTTTAATACACACAATATCTAAAAAGTGGTCCTAAGGTCTCCAAATTATCTTTATTTCAAGTGAGATGCCAATTTCGTTATAATGAGTCATTATTATATCTCTTCAACATATTACAGTGCGAATTTAGAGACATTTTATTTCAAGGCCCAGATGTCTAGAAAACCGTGGATAATAACCTTTAAAATAAGCGATTTTCAGCGATATTCGGAATCCAAAAATATTTTTTCCCTAAAGGTATTTATAGACCCGTTACGTCTATAAATAGCAATTGGATGTTAGTATCCCTCTTTAAACAACGTAAAAACGGAGAATATTACTTGTTTCCTCTAATACACACAATGTCGAAAAGTGGTCTTAAAGTCTTTAAATTATCTTTATTTCAAGTGAGATGCCAATTTCGTTATCCTGAGTCATTATTATATGTCTTAGAGATATTACGGTGTGAATTTAGAGACATTTTATTTAAAGGCCCAGTTGTCACGAAAAACGTGGATAATAACCTTTAAAATCTGCAGTTTTCAACATATTCGGAATCAGAAAATATTTTTTCCGTAAAGTTATTTATAGACCCGTTAAGTCTATAAATAGCAATTGGTTTGTAGTATCCCTCTTTAAACAACATAAAAACGAAGAATACTACTTGTTTTCTCTAATACACACAAACTCTTAAAAGTGGTTTTAAAGTCTCCAAATTATCTTTATTTCAAGCGAGATGCCAATTTCGTTATCCTGAGTCATTATTATATGTCTTAGAGGTATTACAGTGCGAATTTAGAGACATTGTTTTTCAAGGCCGAGTTGTCCCGAAAAACGTGGATAATAACCTTTAAAATCAACGGTTTTCAGCGATATTCGGAATCCAAAAATATTTTTTCCCTAAAGGTATTTATAGACCCGTTACGTCTATAAATAGCAAATGGATGTTAGTATCCCTCTTTAAACAACGTAAAAACGGAGAATACTACTAGTTTCCTTTAATACAAACAAGCTCTGAAAAATGGTCTTAAGGTCTTCAAATTATCTTTATTTCAAGTGAGATGCCAATATCGTTATCCTGAGTCATTATTATATGTCTTAGAGATATTAAAGTGCGAATTTAGAGACATTTTATTTTAAGGCCCAATTGTCCCGAAAACCGTAGATAATAACCTTTAAAATCAACGGTTTTCAGCGATATTCGGAATCCAAAAATATTTTTTCCTAAAGGAATTATAGACCCGTTACGTCTATAAATAGCAATTGGATGTTAGTATCCCTCTTTAAACAACGTAAAAACGGAGAATACTACTTGTTTCCTCTAATACACACAATGTCTAAAAAGTGGTCTTAAGGTCTCCAAATTATCTTTATTTCAAGTGAGATGTCAATTTCGTTATCCTAAATCATTATTATATGTCTTAGAAATATTACAGTGCGAATTTAGAGACATTTTTTTTCAAGGCCAAGTTGTCCCGAAAAACGTGGATAATAACCTTTAATATCAGCGGATTCAGCGATATTCGGAAACCAAAAACATTTTTTCCCTAAAGGTATTATAGACCCGTTACGTTTATAAATAGCAATTGGATGTTAGTATTCCTCTTTAAACAACGTAAAAATAGAGAATACTACTTGTTTCCTTTAATACACACAATATCTAAAAAGTGGTCCTAAGGTCTACAAATTATCTTTATTTCAAGTGAGATGCCAATTTCGTTATAATGAGTCATTATTATATCTCTTCAACATATTACAGTGCGAATTTAGAGACATTTTATTTCAAGGCCCAGTTGTCTAGAAAACCGTGGATAATAACCTTTAAAATAAGCGGTTTTCAGCGATATTCGGAATCCAAAAATATTTTTTCCCTAAAGGTATTTATAGACCCGTTACGTCTATAAATAGCAATTGGATGTTAGTATCCCTCTTTAAACAACGTAAAAACGGAGAATATTACTTGTTTCCTCTAATACACACAATGTCGAAAAGTGAACTTAAGGTCTTTAAATTATCTTTATTTCAAGTGAGATGCCAATTTCGTTATCCTGAGTTATTATTATATGTCTTAGAGATATTACGGTGTGAATTTAGAGACAATTTATTTAAAGGCCCAGTTGTACCGAAAAACGTGGATAATAACCTTTAAAATCTGCAGTTTTCAACATATTCGGAATCAGAAAATATTTTTTCCGTAAAGTTATTTATAGACCCGTTAAGTCTATAAATAGCAATTGGTTTGTAGTATCCCTCTTTAAATAACATAAAAACGGAGAATACTACTTGTTTTCTCTAATACACAAAAACTCTGAAAAGTGGTTTTAAAGTCTCCAAATTATCTTTATTTCAAGCGAGATGCCAATTTCGTTATCCTGAGTCATTATTATATGTCTTAGAGGTATTACAGTGCGAATTTAGAGACATTTTTTTTCAAGGCCGAGTTGTCCCGAAAAACGTGGATAATAACCTTTAAAATCAACGGTTTTCAGCGATATTCGGAATCCAAAAATATTTTTTCCCTAAAGGTATTTATAGACCCGTTACGTCTATAAATAGCAAATGGATGTTAGTATCCCTCTTTAAACAACGTAAAAACGGAGAATACTACTAGTTTCCTTTAATACAAACAAGCTCTGAAAAATGGTGTTAAGGTCTTCAAATTATCTTTATTTCAAGTGAGATGCCAATATCGTTATCCTGAGTCATTATTATATGTCTTAGAGATATTAAAGTGCGAATTTAGAGACATTTTATTTTAAGGCCCAATTGTCCCGAAAACCGTAGATAATAACCTTTAAAATCAACGGTTTTCAGCGATATTCGGAATCCAAAAATATTTTTTCCTAAAGGACTTATAGACCCGCTACGTCTATAAATAGCAATTGGATGTTAGTATCCCTCTTTAAACAACGTAAAAACGGAGAATACTACTTGTTTCCTCTAATACACACAATGTCTAAAAAGTGGTCTTAAGGTCTCCAAATTATCTTTATTTCAAGTGAGATGTCAATTTCGTTATCCTAAATCATTATTATATGTCTTAGAAATATTACAGTGCGAATTTAGAGACATTTTTTTTCAAGGGCAAGTTGTCCCGAAAAACGTGGATTAACCTTTAAAATCAGCGGATTTAGCGATATTCGGAAACCAAAAACATTTTTTCCCTAAAGGTATTATAGACCCGTTACGTTTATAAATAGCAATTGGATGTTAGTATTCCTCTTTAAACAACGTAAAAATAGAGAATACTACGTGTTTCCTTTAATACACACAATATCTAAAAAGTGGTCCTAAGGTCTCCAAATTATCTTTATTTTAAGTGAGATGCCAATTTCGTTATAATGAGTCATTAGTATATCTCTTCAACATATTACAGTGCGAATTTAGAGACATTTTATTTCAAGGCCCAGTTGTCTAGAAAACCGTGGATAATAACCTTTAAAATAAGCGGTTTTCAGCGATATTCGGAATCCAAAAATATTTTTTCCCTAAAGGTATTTATAGACCCGTTACGTCTATAAATAGCAATTGGATGTTAGTATCCCTCTTTAAACAACGTAAAAACGGAGAATATTACTTGTTTCCTCTAATACACACAATGTCGAAAAGTGGTCTTAAGGTCTGTAAATTATCTTTATTTCAAGTGAGATGCCAATTTCGTTATCCTGATTCCTGAGTCATTATTATATGTCTTAGACATATTACGGTGCGAATTTAGAGACTTTTTATTTTAAGGCCCAGTTGTACCGAAAACCGTGGATAATAACCTTTAAAATCTGCAGTTTTCAACATATTCGGAATCAGAAAATATTTTTTCCGTAAAGGTAGTTATAGACCCGTTACGTCTATAAATAGCAATTGGATGTTAGTATCCCTCTTTAAATAATGTAAAAACGGAGAATATTACTTGTTTTCTCTAATACATACAACTATACAAGGTCTGAAAAGTGATCTTAATGTCTCCAAATTATCATTATTTCAAGTGAGATGTCAATTTCGTTATCCTGAGTCATTATTATATGTCTTAGAAATATTACCATGCGAATTTGGAGACATTTTATTTCAAGATCCAGTTGTCCCGAAAAGCGTGGATAATAACCTTTAAAATAATCGGTTTTCAGCGATATACGGAAACCAAAAACATTTTTTCCCTAAAGGTATTTATAGACCCGTTAAGTCTATAAATAACAATTGAATGTTAGTATCCCTCTTTAAACAATGTAAAAACGGAGAATATTACTTGTTTCTTTTAATACACACAATGTCTGAAAAGTGGTCTTAAGAACTTTAAATTATCTTTATTTCAAGTGAGATGCCAATTTCGTTATCCTTTGTCATTATTATATGTCTTAGACATATTACGGTACGAATTTAGAGACATTGTATTTTAAGGCCCAGTTGTCCCGAAAACCGTGGAAAATAACCTATAAAATCAGAAGTTTTCAACATATTCAGAATCAAAAAATATTTTTTCCCTAAAGGTATTTATAGACCCATTACGTCTGTAAATAACAACTGGATGTATACTCTAATACAGACAAGGTCTGAAAAGTGGTCTTCATTTTCCCAAATTATCTTTATCTCATGTGAGATGCTTATTTCGTTATCCTGAGTCTTTATTATATGTCTTAGACATATTACAATGCGAATTTAGAGACATTTTATTTCAAGGCCAATTCTCCCGAAAACCATGGATAATAACCTTTAAAATCAGCGGGTTTCAGCGATATTCGAAACCAAAAACATTTTTTCCCTAAAGGTATTTATAGACCCGTTACGTCTATAAATAGCAATTGGATGTTATTATCTCTCTTTAAACAAAGTAAAAACGGAGAATACTACTTGTTTCCTCTAATACACACAATGTCTGAAAAGTGGTTTTAAGGTCTTCAAATTATCTTTATTTCAAGTGAGATGCCAATTTCGTTATCCTGAGTCATTATTATATGTCTTAGAGATATTACATTTCGAATTTAGAAACATTTTATTTTAAGGCCCAGTTGTCCTGAAAAACGTGGATAATAACCTTTAAAATCAACGGTTTTCAGCGATATTCGGAATCCAAAAATATTTTTCCCTAAAGGTATTTGTAGATCCGTTACGTCTATAAATAGCAATTGGATGTTATTATCCCTCTTTAAACAACGTAAAAACGGAGAATACTACTTGTTTTCTCTAATACATACAAGGTTTGAAAAGTGGTTTTAAGGTCTCCAAATTATTTTTTCAAGTGAGATGCCAATTTGGTTATCCTGAGTCATTATTATATGTCTTAGAGATATTACAGTACGAATTTAGAGACATTTTATTTCAAGGCCTAGTTAATTTGTGGGTCATGTACACTGCCTGACGAGCTACCGCGTGTGACCGCTCCCGACCTAGGGTTTGGGCGGGGTGTTACATTCCATAAACTAGTCTCGGTCGAAAATTGGATAATCATGCAAAAGTGAATTGGTTACCTCCTTAAAAAGACCTAGACACATGGTGTAAGAATCGGGAAAAAAAGAAACGACACCCGTCATGATTTCTGGAAAGAGTCAAATTGAAGTTTATTATAATGCTCGGTTTTTGGAATTCCATAATACAAATTTTGTGGAGCAATGAAGGAAATTTTGTGGTTCCGACAAGCGATGAGTCGGTCTTTAGCCAAAATCGAGACTAAGTCTATTAATCGTGCAAAAGAGATGTATGATTGTTGTTTGACGTGAAATCGATTAGAGTACATGTTGAAGAGACCCCATACACATAGTAGAAAAAGCAGGACAAAAAGAAACTTGGCCATGCATGACCTCCCAAACAGCTCAATTTGAAGTATATAATATACATAATTTTTTGAGATTCTGGATTCTTGGAATAAAAATGTATGAACATCGCATAGAGTGTTTCTTGGGTTAAATATAATGGTCACACAAATTTTGAGGGGCGGTGAAGGACATGTGAGGGCGCCGGCATACAATAAAGTATGCTCGGCCGAAAATTGGATAATCTTACATAAGTGATGTATACTTATTTGGGATTAAAATCGAATATGATACCTCATGAAGAAACCCCGAATATACGATAGAGAAAAAGATACATGTCCCGTTACAACCTCCCGAGTGGCGACCGATTCAAATAGTAGTGTGTAATGCCGATTTGCGAAGATTCCGAGGTCTCGGAACAAGAATGTTTGGGAATTACGCGGAGGGTTTCTCAATTCAAATAGATGGGGAAGTGTCCGAGGCCAATAGGGGTATTGCACATTTGCACCTAGTAGGGGATTAGGAGTAAGGGTTTTTGCACCTACAGAAGCAACAAGAGGAGGCCCAGCCTTCCCCTCGTTTCGGTAAATCTGCAACCTTTTACGAAGACGTTCTCCTATTCTCTTTCCCGATGGAAGGAAGAATTTAGTTCAATGTGCCCATCAACGCCTGACCTTGAGATGTGGATCATCCAGCACCTTTTAATTGTAATTGGTCGTGTCACCTAATAGCGCTCCCCAGGCTTTTTCTTAGTGGTCATATTTGTACTAGTAGTGCCTAGAGAATCATTTGAAGGATCATATTGTACCTAGCTTTTATGCTTCAATGAATTACTTGCTGAAATACGTTATTAAGCCTGGAAAAAATGACTCCTCGAAAATAGAAATCTGGTACAAGTAATATTCTTAGCATTGTGGTATAACAAAAGTATAGCCCTCAAAGAAGAGTGAAGCACTAGCATTGTGCGTCCAACTATAACCTTCACTTATCCTCCATTTATAACCCTACAGTACATGTAATAATGCGAACAGTCTTTAAAAGAGTGTTGAGCAGAACGGTAAGAGCAAAATAAAGAGTAGAATATTAGCAGACGTGTTTTGCGAGCTGACAAGCCCATGCAAAACTGAGTCAGGATAGAGCGACATAAGTTGAGTGATCAAGATGAGAAGCAGCTTGAATCGACCCAGATGTGTGAATTGGTCAAGGTTATGTGTTGACTGCGAAATGGTTTCCAGCTCTGCCAACTGCATGCTTACTTCCTACGCTTGTACCTGTATACAAATCCCATCACACCAGATATATTATGTATACATATCAGCACAAAAATTCATCATCTCAATAATTATATGAGGCTCATGTGTCTACACAAAACAAAATTGAACGACTCAAGAAGAAAATAAAGTTGGTTAAATAAGGACGGAGTAAAATATAACTACTTTAATTTCACGTTAACATTGAAGATTGCCCTCATGACATGAAAACAACAGCGAATCAAAGTAACAGGAAAGCAAGACTAATAATTTGAATACTGCCTCACCGCCAAATTTTTCAAAAACTGATGATTGACCTACAATACAACTGATGTGACCCAAAGATTAACTAGTAGTGGCGCACCTGATTGATTGAGCTATAATGTGTCATCGGACATAAGTAAAAAGAAAAAAAAAATGCCAGGATGAGGATGACAATGAAGCATAGTAGTTACTACTTACTAGTTAGTACCCTGCCCAAATAACATGAATATTCAACATGACAAGGAATATTCAACATGACAAGTGACAACACACTCATACCTGGATTTGCTCTTGAATGAATTATTGGACTTCTTCCCAGCTCGTTGAAGGTTCTTCGGACGGCGGCCGCTAATGTCAGTCTGGAAGAGCTCCTGCGTTTCATCTGTTCTTGATTGAGGTTGCTTTACATGGTTACTTTCCTTCTTAACCCTTTTGCCAACATCTTGTCCTTTCCTCTCAGACTTGATGGCTTTTGCTCGGCGGTAGGCAACGTCAACAAGTGGTATTCCACTTTTAACTTTCTTAACCTTTTTATTATCCTGCATCATTGTTGATGAGAAAGGTATTCGATCAGGCTTATACAGAAAAAGAGCTCTTTGAAGAGTACTCAGCAGATGAGCCAAAAGAATTCACCAATTCGCCATGGGCAGGAAAGAGAAGGCAAGGGGAGATGGTGCATTGGTAGGGAATGTAAAATTTTGTATTAAGGGGTATAAATGTAAAAAAGTCGGGTTAGGGGATAAAAATGTAAAATAGAACTTTGTCGAAATCAAAATCACGCATGTTATGTTTTAAAAAACCCCGACCTCTTTGCAAATATGGTCTTTATGTCCCTAGTTTCTCAACTGATTTAATCAGTAGCAAGCATCAGGCAGAATAATTATTCATACTATCCTGGGGGCCACAACCTTGCTAGCTCCGTCCCTCCAACACTAATCATAGGGGTCGGAAGTTATCTTGATGAATATCCCACTTGGCAAATAAGCTCTTGCATATACATAAATGAGCAACAAAAGTGCCAGGAAATAATCCAGTTGTAAACTGATACTAACATCCGAATTGGAATACATGTCCAAGTCAAAAACACCAACACAATTACCTCTTCAGAATCGTCAGAATCATGTTCGTCTTCCAGCATCTCCCTTTGTGCCTCCAGCTTTCTACGCTTCTTACGAGGTAACTTTTTCTGTACCAAGTTAACGAAGGACAGACGTGCTGTCTATCAATCACTAACACGTAAAAGAAAAAAAAACATGTTCATACTCCATACTAAATTACACAAATGGGATACAACAAAAAGGTACCTCACGCTCTCGCTTCCTCTTTTCCTTCAATTTCAGGTCCTCCGCTTGTTCAGCACTGACAACCTCCTTACTGGAGGATTCTTTTTCTAAGGATCCCTATTGAATTAAAAGTTAAGCCTATTAACCGATGGGTGTATATCACCAACAAAACAAATGAAACTGAAACATAAAAAGCAAACATTTCTCATAAGGGAGTTTAAATAGATTTGACTTCATCCTTTCCTGTTTCAAAGAGAAGACGTGTTTGGAGGGTGAGGGGTAAATCAACCACTGTGCTTTTGTTAAGGTACTAAACAAACATCACACTACCTGAAAATACAAAGCATCCTAGTTTGGCTTCGCAACTTGATGCAATCAACCAAACATTTTCCCCTAACCAATATCATTGGTCAGGATTGCAAGCTTTCCAGACCACTTAAATACCTAATACATTTTGGCCTTTGACACATATTTTCTTTGCATATGAACAAAATAAATGGGCCTCGTTGTTGTTAAAGTTAGAGTGTCCAAGTAGATTTTGGAGTGTATCTATGCCTACCCAACATTTTCTTAAGCTCTTGTTTAACTAGTTAATTTTCCTACCGACTAATAATAGCATATTCTCATGAGTACATCAGTCAAATAAGGATCCACTTATCAGCTTTTTTACTTTCCAGCCATAATAATTTTAAAAAAATGCTGCTAGAAATTGACTGCGCTTCTTTCCTTGTGATGTACCAGTCATTCGATGTAGTTTTCGACGCAAATTTCATCTTGGTTCATTCGGAAACAGTCTCTTTGTGTTGCTAACACAAGGGTAAGACTGCGTACATTCGACCCCTCCTTACCCCGCAATTTGCGAAAGTCGTTGAGGCACTGGGGTAATGTTGTTATTGGTGTTGTTGCTGCTAGAAATTGAACATGGGATAAACATTCCTTTCTTACTTGCTTTACCTCTTGCTACCAGTACTGCATTTGAAATCCTTAGTTATGTAGCATTAACTAGCATGAAATCCTCCCAAAGGGTTGGACTCAATTAGGGAAACTAAATATACAGATGAAAAGGGGAAATGCATCATCAGAAGTTAATAAAATTTCACCATTCTCCGAAAGAACCATAAAATATAATTAGACTTCAGATATTAACGAGCAACATTGTTGCCTTATTGTCTTGGCCATCAACTGACGTAAAAAAAAGACAAGAAGTTATAAGTGTGTACCTTCACTGTCTTGGCAATCAATTTCTTTGCCTTCTCTGTCATGAACCATGTCTTTTTAGGCCGTGAAAAAATTTCGTCCTTGTGTTCAATCATATTTTCCGCCTTGCGAAGGAAGAAAAGGAACAAAGAATACAAATATTTTAGGATACCATCACAACATCTCTTACTAGGAAAAAAAATAGTAACAATAATTAATAATTCGGAATATAAGTGGAAGAAAATTGTGATTGGGAACACTCCATAGAACACACAAAATGAATTAACATTGTATGCCGAGAGCACGAATCAGGGAGTTCACAAAAGCAAAATCGGTAACAAAAAGTGTTTTTTTTTTTCAAAAACTACCATCATTTATCTACCCCATTTCCAAAAACAATACCTAACATTATTTTTTTTTTTTGCTTTTACTACCTTCCTAGACAAAAAAATTGTCAAGCACAACAAATTGTTGCTTTCCAGCCAATTTGTGGTCAACATTCCGGCATTGAAGGGCCGAAATAATTACTTTTGACGAAATTATGCCGAAAATTACCAAATTGCAACGGTTTTGAACTCATTTCTATTTTATTTAGCTCATTTCCTAACAATTTTTATATTTTTATTTTAGTTTTCTATATTTGAGTTTGATCTCCAACTTTATTTTTTCTTTTTTTTCCCCTTATAGTTTAACTCAATTTCCCTTGGCATTCATTTCCTAATTTCACATTTTCACTAGCTGACTTTTGTTTTCCCTAAATTCGTTTTGTTTTGCCTCACTTTCCCCAATAAAAATTCTCTCATCGTTATTTTACTAATTAACTAGTAATTGCCCTCTTCCCTCTCAATAAGATAATTTTTTTCTTTTTCGTTTTAGTTCACTCATCTTCATACCAATATTTCCTTGCATTCCTTAAATCTCAATTATTGTTTTATTTCCTATTATGTCATCCTTTCCCTAATTACGTGCTTCTTGTTTGTGATATAATTTATGTGTTTTTTTCTTTTCACAACTACATTTACCTCTTTGTTCTTTTACATATCCTTTACTTTCTGCTCAACTGATGTAATTTAGTTTTCTCTTTAAAATTTAAAGTATCAATGAGATAATTAACAATAGGACTATTCAACTGAGGATTATATAAAGTTGGGTACTTCTTTACAAAATAAAAGTAAGTCAATGTCGGATATTGATTTTTTGTTTCTTTTTTGCCCGAATAGTGTCTTTGGTAGTTTTTGGAAAACCAATAAAAATGTTAGATAGTAAAAAGCAAAAAATAAAAATCGTAGGTAGTGTTTTTGGAAATGAAGTAAATGTTAGATAGTTTTTGACAACAAAAAATCAGTTTGTGAGCTCTCTTATCTTCTTATACAAATGGAACTTTTACATCACACATTGACAGTTGGCAGATTAAAGCAAATCAAATCAATGTATGGATTATAGTTCAAAAATATCTAAAGCATTGAAACGACAATACCTTATCGCCTTTCAAGAAATAAAATTGCATCAAATGACAGTTGATCACAGTACAGCAGTAGAGTTCAAAATATCCAAATCATCGCTTTGGTAAATTGCCAGTAATGCAACATGCATGATGACAGTAATGGTCGCCATAATAGTTGAATTCCAATAACCATCTATCCAATTATATTGACCAGAGCCCAGTGATAAGCAAATGTAACAACTCATGCTAAATTTAAAGCAGCATTGACTCAAAATAGCAATTCCTGAACTGATCAATTCAACATTAACTGCGCATTACAACTAAAAGAGGCAAGCAATATGTCTTATTAACACGCAACCCACACCAAAACAGAAAGGAGGGATGGGGTGGAGCATAAACATACCTTTGCTGCTTCCATCTCAGCTTTCCTCAAAGCCATCTCTTCTCTCTCTTCCCGCAGAACAGCAGCTACCTGATCATCCATTTGCTCAATCATTTGTACCCACGTATTAATTGACTGTTCAGCAACAGTTCTACTTTTCAGCGTAGAACCAGCCTTTTTGGCAATGGCTTTTAAAAGAGAACGGTCTTTATCAGTGATAAAGGTAACAGCGCATCCTTCCCTACCGGCTCTTGCTGTCCGACCAACTCGATGCAAGTAATTTGTCAAATCACGAGGACATACAAAGTTAATAACCGTTTGGACCCCAACAATATCAAGCCCCCTAGAAGATACATCTGTGGTAATTAAAAAGTCCACTTGCTGTTTTCTAAAAAGTTCAAGAGAGTCCAGACGTTGTGCTTGAGTAAGATTTCCATGGAACTCTGCTGCTTTGTAACCCGCTAATCCAAATAAAATTTTCAACCTATGAGCAGCTTTCTTTGTTCCACTAAATATGATCACTTTGGAGGTGAACGTTTTTGAGCACAATGCAAGCAGTACTGCCTCCTGATGTGCTTCACGGGCTCTCCTTATTCGAACAACCTCCTCTACTAGACCTTCAGGTCGTTTAGCGGATGGATCAGCCGACAGACGTAACGGTTTAGTTAGGGACAGTTTGACGAGCTCATCAACCTTTTCAGTCATTGTGGCAGAGAATAACATTGTCTGTCTACCCTTTGGACACATGCGAACAAGTTCTTGGATCTCGGCACTAAAACCAAACTCTAAGAGTCGATCAGCCTCATCTAGGATCAAAACCGCAAGATCGTCCAAATCCACTGACATTGAATTTCGTAAATGATCAATCATCCGACCCGGGGTAGCCACAACTATATCCGGCATTGACCTTAGTTCTGCCTCTTGAACCTATGTTCATTGTGAAATCATGATAAGAATTGAAAGGTTGTCTATGGAAGTAATCAATTTGAAGTCTGGACTTATCAATAGAAACAAGCGGCTAAAGTGACATAAAACGCACAAAATTAAGAAAAGATAAATAGAGTTAAAGACATCTAGAAAGGCAGGAGAAGACAAGAAAAAGGGCAAGTGTAATTGAAAATAGCATAAAGTGAGGCAATGTGAATAGAGTGAGAGATTAAACGGGATGGTATATGAGTAAAGAGAGCAATAGTAAGTAACAAACCTTACTTAAGAGACCCCCTACGATTAAACAGCATCGTATATCAGTAAACTGGGCAAGATTTTGTATCATACCGTGGATCCTGAGAAAGCAGTGGGGGAGATTAGAGTGAGAGAAAGGGAGGGAGAGAAGGAAGGAAAGTATAAAAAAGGGGAGAAGGGGAAACATACTGACTAGCAAGCTCCCTGGTAGGAGTAAGAATAAGGACCCTAATAGCAGGAAGACGCTTAGGACGGTAAAGCAATCTCTCAAGGGTGGGCAAGGAAAAGGCAGCAGTCTAGAGAGAGAAGGGGGACAGAGGAATTATTAGGAATAAAAAGAATGAAAAGAATGAAAAGAAGAAAGAGTAGAGAGTACCTTGCCAGAACCAGTAATAGCACTGGCACAAATATCACGGCCGGCCATGGCCAGGGGTATACAAGCTGCCTACAGATAAAACACAACAACAACAACTAATTAATTAATTAATTAATTAAAATACAAAAATGAAGAACCAACAGCAACTGCAAATGCAAATGAATGGATATACCTGGATAGGCGTAGGCTTAGAATAACCCAAAGCATCACAAGCTCTGAGTAAGGGCCTTGACAGATTTAGAGCCATAAAGGATCTCGCGTGAAATGAAACTCCTTCCGACGGAGAGAAGAATGACGGATCCTTACTCTTTTTCCTATTTTCCACACCATCCTCCTCATCCTCATCCTCATCCTCATCCTCATCCTCATCCTCATCGTCTTCTTCATCGGCCATGTAATTATCCTGTCTCACACTTTCACTTATATATTCATTACTAATATTAGGGTTCACTTTGAGGCGACTGCTGCTGCTGCGTATTCTGGAGATTTTATCGTCCACGGAGGTCGTATTGTGTTGCGCGTGCTCTTCGGCAACAACGCCCGCATACGCGCCGAAGTCCCATGCCGACGCGCCTACTTCTTCTTCCTCTGAATTACCATCCTCCTCAACTTCAACTCCAACTTCAAATTCCGCCTCTTCGTCGCTTGGTACCTCGAATTTGAATTCAAAACCCATTCTATTTCCTTTGTGTTTAGGGTTTTGTTTTCTGCATTTAGGGTTTTAAACTCGCCCAATATCTACCAAACCTAAACAAATGAGAGAAAAATATAAGAGTGTAGAGTGAAAAGTGTGTATTTTATTCAAGCAGTATATATAATAAAGGAAGACATTGTATTTAGGTAACAAAATATTTCCTACAGATATGATAATACATGGACATCTATATAATATCTATTAGATACTAGATTTTATGTATGTGCGATGCACAGGTTACATTAGTGTCAATTTCATAAATTTTCTATACCAATTAACTTGATTATAATAAAATATAAATTTTAAGAAAATAATATTGATATATTGAGTCAACTTCTATTTTTACCATATTTTACCAACCTTGCCAGAACTCAAGTTATATTTGACCTATATTATGATTCGGAAAATATTAACATGACTCTCTCGTTCAAATCATTTATTAGGTTTACACACTTTTTGATTGATACATTCACATAAAGAAAAAAAAAATGAATTAAGCTCTATAAAAAATGTTTAAGAGACTCTAAAGATTTTGGTTGATACATAAGTTCCAAATATAACTCCTACGGTATATTCATCAAACCTACATTATTTCTCAATATTGGATAAATGACATACTACGAATTGCACCAAATATGTGCAAGTAATATGAGATTCTATACTGTAATGATACCACTGTTTTTACCACGAATCTTATTATATTATTTTCATAATTAATACAAACTTTCAAGAGCTCTCTAAAAAATATGTGAGAAATTTTAACGATTTTGGGTTGATATCTAAGTTTCAAGAACGACTCCTATTTATAATCACATGATCACCCAACTTATGATATTTTTCCGATGTGGGACAATTCTTCTATTTATTCATAATATATTCACCACACGTACATTGACAAAAAACATATTAAGTAGTATACCTTTAAAATTATTATTTATGATACTTTCTTATGTTTTATTTATGATACTTTCCTATATTAATTTTGATAATGTAAATTTAATTAAGGTGGAGATAATAATACAAACTTTTAAGAACTCTATAAGACAATCTACTTCATATAAAAGTAGAAACATTTAGGGATATCCTATTGGTCACTTTTTTCCAGGAATTAAAAAGTTAACTTTTTTTTTGTTTTCTCTTTCTGATAAAAGACCCCCACCCACGTTCATGTGAAGAATTAATTACTTTTGCACTCCAACTCCTAACTCCTAATTTAATTTAGGAGACTCCAACAATACAGAATTCCTTAAAACCATACTATATACAAACATATTACAAATGTATAAATTACAAATAAATGGAAATGAATTATTAAATTTCTAAATCTAAATTCGAGAACCCTTCTTCGAAGCATCCTTACTTATTAAAGGAAGGACCACAAATCCTATGTGGCAAGCTCTACTTAAAAGGAGGAATTTTAAGGGATCACTTAAGATGTAAGAATTAATTAATTGTAACATGCAAAGATACAAATGATAAAACCCATAAAAGCAATTTACAAACTGCATAATTTACGTTTTTGATTTATCAGTTAAATGAAATTTAATTTGGGATTTCTAATAGCAAATTAAGCATACTAAAATTAAAGCATTTTAGGCATGGTTTGATTATTCAAATATAAATGTCTTCTACAAAACTCAAAAAACTGTGTATAGATTACAAAAAGAAATCTATTCCTGGATGAAATATCAAAAAGAAAAATACTTGAAAAGCTATATATTTAAAAACCAGAAAGCATCGTTTAAGACGGGTTGACCCGTTTTAAGCTTAAGATGGGTCAAACCTTTCTCACAAAGAGCAGTAGGGTGCTAAGTGGGGGGGCTCCATTTGCCTCACACTTGCCCTTTGTGAGGGGTGTTTGAACCGTTTTAAGCTTAAGACGGGTCAACCCGTCTTAAATGAGACATTGTGATTTAAAACTTGAAATACCAAAAAGTAAATCGAAATACCACAAGATAAAACGAAATAACACAAAAATGATTATAAACAATAACTCATTTATCATTGATGAGCGAAAGCATAAATAATAAAAAGGCGTACAAATAACATAGAAATTAAAATAACAGCAACGACCAAATTGAAATATTAAAGTCGCAACATTTGAGTGACTCAGCAATAAATTACATAAAAGTTGAAGACAACTAACGGCCGACACAAGGACAACGATAAAACGGAAAGGATTGGTGATAAATAACTTATTTCAGTTTTTACGATTCAATTGACAGTAAACACGCCTACAATTTATAACGATTTACGACCGTCAATTCATCAATATCACAAAAAATTCGATAGTAAATAACAACGTTTAACACCACCATAAACTATAACTACAAAAAAATTTATTTGCAATAACTTACAATAGTTCACATCTTACCATGATCAAATCAATTCCTTATAAATAAGGCAACGAAATAGCAACTTGAACAAAATTATGATGCAGTAATAATCGAAGGCAAAATATACAAAAATATTCAACTAACCCGCACATGGAAACAAAAAAATAGCAACAACTTAAAAACGAAATGAGAAGCCCACTAAACGTATTAGTCACAAATTTGGAAGACTGCGACAATATCTTACCTTCGCATGAGCATATATACTATGGCACATTCTCATTTAAGACGGTATATCAGTCTTTAACTTAAAGAGACTGATAAATTTTTGTTATTCTATTTTCGTACATTAATATGCTAACTTTGTTAGAATATAATTTTTGAGAAAATATATACTGTTAAAATCATAAAAATGTTATTAGAACCGTATGTATAATGTTTTAATTGCTAATGGAATCTATAATTCAAATTTAAAATTTAAAAGTCGACTTCATATAAATTAATTTTTTTTATATTTCTTAGTACTAACAACGTTTAAAATAGCATACCCGTGCAAATTGCACGGGTTTAATACTAGTTTCTTAAAAAAAAAAACATCACAAAATTATAAAAAATCACAAATATAAGAATGAAAAATTAAATTTGTTGAAATAAGTTTTCTCACACCATGCTTGCCTAATGTTAGCATGCACAAAATTTATGTTATTGTTAGTTTCCTTATTTTCATGTTTCAATTGACAGTAATCATAGTAATTAGGGGTGTTCATTCAACCTAAACCGAATTTATTTTCCTGTTTCAAAATTTATTTTCCTGTTTGGGCGGTGAACCGAATTTACGGTTCGGCTACAAGCCGACCCTAAACCGAACGGTTTCATACGGTTTATTTTTGGTTCGGTTCACCGAACAAGACGGTTCGGTTTTCGTTTTTATTTACACTTTACAGCGATTTTATGGAACCAAAGCGACTTTATGGACGAGTTAGCTGTTGGACAAAAAATGAAGATTGAAAACAATCCCATGTCCAGGTAAGCAATAATTATCACAATTATGTTAAAATTATAAGCATTGAAACATTGAAAGTAATTTAAATTATAAGCATGATATATCAAATTAAACCCAAATATTATTGATTCAATAACAAATCTAATTGCAAATATACTTACAATGAAGAAGAACATGAGCGGCGAGAAGGCGACAAAGTGGCGGTGAGAAGGCGGCAAAGTGGCGGTGAGGAGGCGGGAAAGAGACGGTGAGAAGGCGGTGAGGAGGCGGCGAAAACGTGAGATGGTGTTTGGGGTTTTAGTTGAGAGAAATGAATGGGATTTGGAAAATGAATCAGATTATAGTGTTTGGGGTTTTACTTTTTAGTTACTTTGTTTGGGCTGTATATGTAGTATACAAGGCCATTACTCATTAGGCCATTACTTATGTTTAGTAATATGCGGTTTTTCGGTTTTTACAGAACGCCCCTAATAGTAATAACAACAATTACATGGGTTCAATTTAAAAAGGCAAGATATCAAACATTATAAAAAAAAAATTAAAACAAGAAAATATTGGAACATAGACGTAAAAAACTTATTGGTAAAAAAAAGGAAAAAAATATTAACCTGCAAAATTTGTCATATACACATAACTCTATGTGGATAGTCAGGTGAGGAATTGGTGAGGCGGGAGTGTATTGGATATGTGACTGACGGTGGATGTGAGTGAGTGAGTGACGGAGAGAGGAAAAAAAAAGAATGAAATGAGGACTGAGGAGGCGTAAATGTGAGTAGTAAGGCTGAGGGTTTTCTTATTATTGTGAGGGTAAAGTTTGTGGAAAGTATGAGTGATTGAATTATTTGATATGGTTTTACATAAATGGGCTTTACATATTTTGTTGGACGACCATGTTAAAGAAGCATCACAAACATGGCATGTGATGTCACCCATTGTTTGAGCTTATTCATCTAATTTTATGGTTTTGTGGCTTTGAGCTGTGATTACCATTTTATATGTTCAAGTATATTCCTAATAAACATTACCTATTAGATTAGGTTACTTCACCTTATCTTATAGACATACTTATACAAAACTATATTTCCTAATTACAAGCCTACTTATACTAGCAATTACGTACACTATACAAGGTAACAGCTAATTGTTAGCTTAAATAAAATATATGATTGCATAATTAGAGGAACAAAATATGAGAATCAAATAACATGAAATAGTTAGAATAATATAAGTTAAGATATTATATTATTGACAATAGTCACATAGCCGTAAATGCATTCAATATCAATATTTGTATGTAAATTATTTGTTGAAAACAAGCATTAGCTCAAGTGGTAAGAGCTCTCTAACTTCATGAAGTTAGGGGTTCTCATCATTTGAGCCAAAAAAAATATTATTTGTTAGTATTCTTTCATATAATTTATCATGTATTTTATTTTTGACAAATTTGACTATTTTATATTTCTTATAATTATTATATGTATTCAATATCCACGCCCGTGCAAGTTTACACGGGTTTAAAACTAGTACTTAAGTGATTCAAAATATTTGAATTGATATTTACGTTCGAAGGATGACTCATTTTTATAATAATTTTGTTGGGTGAAATGTTAAATCATTATATTAGAACAATCTCACGAAGTACATCAGCAGCCATTTTTCAAACAAGCATACAAACTTGTACTAAAAGCATCACCACAACTTGAGGTCTAGGGACAACCATATCTATTCTGCATTTATTTTGACAGTTCCATACATGATAGATCAAGGCAAAGAACCACAACTATCACAAACTGTTTCTATAACATGCATGGATCTCAGTAGCTAACTATGCCCCAGTCAGGGTCAAACACCTCTTACTAAAAGCACACTCAAAGAATAAGTAAGATTTCATTCTTTTCACCACATAGCATATAACCAGGCTATGAAAGAATGCTTAGGAAGAGCCATCCTATCCCAAAAAATTGGAGCCCAGTCCACCTTATCATGATCTCCAAACAACCATGCTATTAAGTAGGAAGGAGTATTCCATTACTCAGTTAACATAAAGCTGAAATGATTTCAAAAACTTCAAGAATTTTCACCATGCTATTTTTCTGGAGGTACTACAATAGTTCTTGTACATAGTAATTCGAAAAACATTTTAGAATATGTAAGCTTCTCTTCTCTTGCTTTGACAAACTCTGTAAAATTAGTGTTGTTATATATCATATGAACAAGCTATCTAAGTTGCCATATCAACTGACAGCATTCAACAAATAAAACACGAGCAAAAAAGAAAGCTCCATTTTTACAGGCTGTATAAAACTATGCCAAGCAACAGTTATCGGGGAAGATGATTCTTCAGCAATCGAAGTAGAGAAGCACTGCCTTTTGTTCTTTTACATTCGTCATCAAATAACCTTTGTCCACCTCTACCTCCCTGAAAGTGATGACATTTAATTCACTATATGAAGTGACCTTATATAATCAGAAAAAATGACATGAATTGACCTTTATATAATTAGAAAAATGACACAGAATTAATAGCTAATGCCTAAAAATAGAACGTTCAGCCAAAAATGAAATCTCAGTAAAATGAACTTTTCATATTGTGGATTCTTGTTTACTGGTAGCTGGCTTTAGGGAGCTTACTATAGCCTAGTTAACATCTACCAGTATACTAATTCCATGAAGAGCACAAGTCTATCCGCTACCTAGTATGGCGGTTAGAAGAAAACGTAAACCAGTAGTATTTATTACTTTGATTTTTAGTATTCTGTACAGTGCTTTGAGGAAAGACAAGCAAGAAATATTACAAGGATTTTAAGGGTTTATAACCTAGTTCATAATAAGGAATGATCATGCTGGCAGTACCAGAAGACTCCTTGGAAATTGCCACCCCCATCCCCTTCCCTTTGACATATCACTCTATCCAAATAAGGCATTGAGGCTCGTGTAAGATACACGCTTCATTGTATCTGACGAGTCACTTATAGATTAACTTAGAGAGGTGTGTTTTAGAAGTATGTACATAGCTATATTAAAATACTCAATTGTACTAAGAAGTTTTCAGAATGCATTTAAATTTCCTTAGTCTAATTGTTGACATCCAATGGGAAATTTAACAAACAATCAAAATAAGTAAGAACATTACCCTGTGCTTAACATTGTCATCTGAAATATCCAAGCTACTAGAATCCCTTAACAATAGTGAGGAAGCTGGCATCAGTCGCCTAGTAGTCACATTGACATATAAAAAGGGGTTCATTAGTTTCCAATCAACGATGATGCAAACAATATGGTGCATCTAATCAGGAAAGACCAGTCAATCGAGGTTTACATAATAATAATAGCTCTCCCCCAGGCTTTTAAAACCAAAGTGAGATTGATGGACGAGATTTTTCTCGAAACAAGTCTCCGAAATAAGAATGAGAACGAGGGGGCGCACCACTTCCTTTCTGTTCGAGGTGCTAAATCAGGCCAATGGTTTCGGGAAGCTCTATTTCGATATCTTATTTTCGAGCGTTGAAAAGTTCCTGAAGGCGAGTATGGCCGTATTTGAAGCCGTATTTGTAATCATAAATCATAAGCCCCCCTTCTCCTCGGCCCACAGAGACAAAAAAATGAAGGGCTCAGAAGAGTCAAAGTGGTGAGGTCTAAAAGAAGTCGAACGGATGTTAACGGGCAAGGGATAAGTTGCTCGAGGAGGTTAAAATCTGGGATAACCAAAACCTGAGCCTAGCAAGTAAACCCCTTTGTGCCATTTTGACAAAGGCTACGGTTACCGAAGAATTCCATAATCCAATAATCAAATTAATTTGTGAGGGATTCGTATCAGAATAGTGACGACACATCATGTCCGCTAACCTTTTGGGTCTCTCAGATTTCAAAGATTTATGAGAAATTTCCTTGGCTTCTAGCTTAGAGTTGAAGTTGCTTTGAAGAGTATTTGTGACATTTTCCTGGTGTATAAAAAGAGCAGTTGCTTAATAAGACATCATTATGACTGAAATACAACTGTAAGCAAACCAAAAAGAGAGGTAAACTTTACTTTCTCCATCTTCTCATCTACACTATCGCCAATGTTTTCATTATGAGCCTTTAAATCAACGACATGCGATTTGGGGAAGTGGGCAGCAACAGCATCTGAAAATTAAATGGAACAAAAAATTGAAAGATTAAAAAGATGGAACTTTATAGTGTCCCTACATGGAAGGATAAAGATTACTAAATTCTTTTGGGAAAAAATTATGAAGCGCAGGTCGACCCATTGGATCAAGTCAAGGAGTTCCATAAACGCATGAGTAGATAGAACAATGAGAGAGCATCATTTATCTCCACCTCCACCATAAAGTAAATAAAAACAATCACAGAAAAGAGCTTGTAAACAAGATGCATTACCAATTTTACAGATCCAGTGGCACTACCTTTCAGAGTTGAGAATCAACCTCTTATTTGGCCCAGTCTAAGCTTGTTTGCAGTCGGAGAAAAAGTTCATCCATTGATGGCTCCGGTGTGGTTTAAAAAGTGGTCTCACATGTGAGGGGGAGTCTGAAAAACCCAATAAGTCCCACATGTGAGTGTTGTCCTACATTGGTAAAAGAGGAGAGAGTTTTCCACTTTATAAGCTAAGGGGCTATTCCCTCTCTTGCCAATTGGTTTTGGAGTGGAACCCCTTTGGACTTATGAAGCACACTTTCTCTCCTCCATTTGGGTGTGGCGCATGCCCGTTTACCTAATTTAACAGGTCCAAAAATAATAACCCCTCACTCAGTAAATAAATGCTGCATGCTGCAGCAGCACCTGCTCAAGGGTGTGCCTAATAAGTAACAAGAGCCAACTTTATGGAGATTCGAATGTATTGTTGCTCTTAAGCTTATCTGACAGCTGAAAATGAATGTGTAAGCTAATTGGTGCCTTGGTGGGAGTCATGGGACTAGTCGTTACGGTTGACTCATAGTTTCCTGTTGATTAATGGTCATTGGTTGTCAATACGCTATCACAACCCCCACATCTGCAAGACTGCAACTGCCTTGTTCAGGTCTTTTTAGTGCTATTAAATCATATTCCAAGAAACTAGCCAACTAGGAACATATAGGCCAGTTTACCTTTGTCGGGGAAAAAAAAGGAACATATAAGCCTCATGTCTTCGGAAAAAATACTATATCGATGGGAATGAAACATCAAAATTTTGATAAACTGAAGTAGTACTACACCTTTTAAAATCGTATCAGTTTTCTCCACTGAATCTTTATCAACCATACCCACACAATCGCGTGAAATTTCACACTGTATGGCTGAAGAATGCCCCTACAAGAATTTAAGAATATGTCACTGCTTTCAAGACCAAGCTGCAAATCACAATAATACATAAATTCAAGTATGCTGACCTCCTGAATGAATACCTGATAATCTTGTTGCACAGAGCTTTCAACATCATTAGATGGAAGCGCACCTCCCTCAAATTGTGTTCCCAAGATAGCATCATGCTCAGTTTTCTCATTAACAAACTCCAAACTCCTGGTAGATGAAGGATAATTTCTAGGAGGAACCTAGACACAATTGATTAAGACAGAAATTAAATATATGGCTGGGTATTATTAAACAGAAGCAACCAATAGCCTTCTGCCTAATACCTAGAATTGAGTAGTTTTATACTTTTATGAGCTATGTAACTCATACTCCCTCCCCTTCACTGAGGAGTATTTTATCTTAATGGTATGATTCCAGTGAATTTGGGTGGTGGGGGTAATATTTAAGACTATCCGACAAGGGTGCACATCCCAGGGTCTGTTTATTGTACTTGAATGAAAAAATTATCACGATTGTCTTAAAATGATGTATCCAAGCGTCATGCCCATGTCCAGGTGTCAAGTTCTGGCCAAGGGTACAGGAGGTAATATGAATAGCTGAAGCAACATAGGCTATGACCATATGTTTAAAGATGATACAGACAAGTGACCCTTATTCACAAACAATCAGCTATCGCAAGAATATAAACTGAAGTACAAACCTCACAGACAACAGTAGCACCAAGATCCTGAATTTCTCGGGATCCATTTTTTAGAGTTTGAAGAGCACTAAACTCGGATTTTCCTTCTGAATGCTCATGTCCAGGTGATGTTATTATCTCATTGTTATCCAACTTGCATCCTGCTTCCGAAAATGATCTTTCAACAATTTCACCCACAAGATGATTATGATCATCTTTCACCTGTGAGAAACTAGGTGATTTGCATTCAGAAGGAGAAGCTTTAGGCTGTTCTTCAGGTGCAATTATTCCAACTGGCTGATGGTCAGGGAGTTCCCTTGGACAAAAGCAACGAGATTTCAAGTGCTGGAGTTCTTTCTCCATTTCCAAATATTGAACATGTCCAGTGCTTATATTTTCAGTCAGCAGATCAATTTCTTTTTGCATCACCTATTACCATATAATTACCACCGATTAGAGGCATATCAAAACAAACTGCATTGGCCAAGCTGTTACAAGATCGTTATTGAGTAGCTACCTTGACTTTCTCCTTATACTGCTTCATAACATTCCACAAAGCCTTCGCAAAACCTTGCATGACGTAATAATCTCTTTGTAGCTTTGCATTAGGATTATTTACCTCTGCAAGTGTGGTTTCACTTGCTTCCAACAAGCTATCGTCATTAATTTTATTAGAGTTGTCTGCACTTTCAGCCACATAAAGTTCAGATGAGTGGTTTCATAATGAATAAATCATGGAGGGATGGGAGAAAGATATGAATAAGCATGGCCATAAACCTTCGTTACAAAACTTGCTTAGATCCCCTGTAGTCGCTTCCACCCCATCCTACAAAAAAAAAAATAGGAAGTCAAGCATGAATGCTGTGAACCAAGGCGTTCATATAAGCTACTAAATAAGAGAACTAGCTCAAGTATGTTGCTGCCAGCCTGCCATGATTAGCATCTCCTCATCTCAAATATTCTATATTAAAGAACTTTAGAATCAACAAATTCTAGAGCACCTAGAATCTAGAAAAAAGCGCATATGGAGAACCAGAGGACAGTTTTTTGAAATTACAGTGGCCTTGATAAGGAAAAAAATGTAAACCCAATTTTTAGAATACAAAAAGAACCCAAGAGTTGAGACACGTAAAAAATATTACATATTTAGAAATTTGGTCCTTGATTCCAGTGCTGAAAGATGCAGCTAAGCCATGAACCAATCTCATTCCATCTAGTTTTTTTTTCTCTGCTGAGCTCCTAGCCTAACTGTATCCTTATCACATAGTATCCCTTCCCGGTAACAGAGAAATGATGGGCTAAAAAATAGAAACTTCATAATCTTTGCAAGAATATTTATTTACACAGGAGACATTGGATAAAAAGGCATTTTGATGTAAAGACAGGAAAATATGAATTAATAATACTTTTTTGAGCTGGAAAAAAAAAGCACCAATAGCACAAAGACGAGAAAGAAAACGTCGGGTATATTTAGTTTACAACTTTACATTGTTAATAACTACATGGAGATCCATTCCCACGTTAGTCTTATAGGCAAGTGTATTTCTAACCACCAAACCATATGAATAGTGAGAGTGGAATAAGAAGGTTCACGATATTCAGTGAAGATGTATGTACAGTAGGTCATGCACATTGATTATAGTCCTTAGGTGTCTGTTAACTTAAAGCAAAACGCAGACATAATCCTAAACATTAGATAGTACCTTCTCATCAGCAATACCCAACTTTGCTCTTTTCTGATTGTCACTGCAGGTCATTTGTTTGCGCCTCTTATTGCCAGGTAACTTGGAAGTTTCTTCCATGTTTTGAAACCTAAAAGGAGCAAAAAAGATGAGAGTTGATGAGAAAACATATTATATTGAGATATTGAAGATGACTATGAGGTAGATTTTACTTGATTTCCATAAAAGGCGATGCCTGCCTTAGCAGAAAAGACGCATCAAAATAGTGTTCTGGGGCAGATCTTGCTGTCAAAATCTGAGAAAAAGGCAAGGTTAATGGGTGAGTGACATGTTCCAGCAAAAGATTACAAGTTACATACTGAGAAGCAAATGCAGTAGAAGATAGTCTATAATATTTGAATGTTGAGATGACTTACCAAAGCCATACGTTTGCGACCTTGAAGATAATCTCGCAGATATCTGGTAAGCTGTTGAGTAAATAGGGAAAATATAAGGTATTGATGATTTGGCAAAGTAGTACTAGTGAGTGTTTCCTAAAAATGAAAAATGAAAAATACCAGTGAGCTGTGGAAGTGTTTCTGCAGGGGCTTCTTGGGGTTCTTTTGATGCTCCAATAATGACTTAAGAAGAAAGTAAAATGCATGAGTGAATTGTGACAAGGACAGCAGTAGAGGTAGATGAGAAAATGAAAGAGGCAGGCATGCATACTCTGAGGCACAAACCGAAAACCATAGATGTGTTATTGATGAAGTTAGTTTGAAGAAGCCTTCCGCCCTGCAATAAAGCATAATATTATGAGGAGGTTTGGATGTAATGTAATTACTAATTAGATAGTTAGAGAGTGTAGTGTAGTGTGTAATGAGTAAGAATAAGAATAACAAGTAAACCTGATTTGCAGTGTTTCTGTCCCTCTCAGCACCAGCAAGGTCAACAAAAGTCAATTGAGGGGCATTCTCATTCTCATTCTCAAGGGTATATCGGATGTTAATAATGCACTGGGAGCGACTAGAGTGTGTGTTTGAGTTGGTAAATGCGGTAGCACGTTTTAAGTGAGCAGCAGCAACAATGGCTTGGGCTTGTTCCAGGTCCTTAACTAATACCTGCTTCAGGCCCTTGACAAGTGATTGTTGCATGAATATATGACCGCCATCCGGGGATAAATCACACAACTTTTCGGACTTGCCTTTTTCAATAAAGATCTCAAAAATAGACATGTAGAATGACCTACTACAAGAGACTGAGGAGTTCCAGATGTGATCAAGGGTTCGAGGAAGCAAACCGGGATGTTGTGGAGAGCCGAACACAGTATGCGTCTTGCCAGAGCCGGTGGGGCCCAGAGCAGCCAACAGGGAGGTAGTTCCGTTAACAAGGAAGTCCTCCACAAGCGGCCTCATCATGGTATCGTAAACCTCATCCTGAGAGGAAACAGGAGAGAAAACATGAGAGAAGCCGGTGTACATCTCCGACTTGGACCGACCGGAGCCGCAGGAAGGAGGAGTAACGGTGACGGAGTGCAAATCATCATTCACAATAATGCAACTCTTTTTATTAATAGGTATCCCTCTGACTCTCAGGAACACCTTGAGATTTGAATCGGAATTGGAATTGGAATTGGAATTAGTACAAGTAGAGGTTGATTCGATTGATAAGATATCGGCCAACGGAAATGCTGAGATGTCCGCGGAGGAAGGGGTAGGCCGGCCTCGCCGTGGTGGATTACGCCTAATGCTCACCGTACCTCTACCTGCCCACTCCTTTTCTTCCTTTTTCATTTTTCAATTTTCAATTTTCAATTTTCAATTTTAAATCTTGGGCGCAAATGCAATCTCACCAAATATATATATATATATATATATATCACTCTTTTTGCAACTCTCAAGAGAGTACCACACTACCACCACATCACCACACTCACGCTAAACCTACACTCTTTTTATTCACCCTCACTCGGATCATTTTTTAAATTATTAAACTAATTAAACCACCAAATACTCTCAGGACTAATAATCAACTTTAAATGTGCAACACTAATAATATGGATTTCAATTTTCCAATCACTAACTTTTGCTTCTTACGGGATGACCCATTTGTGTCACCAAGCTTACGATTTGTCAAATCCCTCCCACAAACACCAAGTGACAAGGCAAGTTAGGGGCTCCATTTATCACCCACTTGCCTTGTCACTTGCTCTTTATAACGAAGATTTGACCCGTCGCAAATGAGAATTTGTGTTTTCCAATACTTTCATGTCATTAGTTTTGAGTGAGTTCTTATAGCAAGAGTTAAGAGTGACATTTCAGCTACGAAAGTTAAGTTTTTTTTTAATTCAATTTAAAGGTAATCATTGATTCAAGATCGCGTCTACTTTACGATATTACTTTCAAGTTTGCATCCGATTTGGTCCAACTTGATATGTCAGATTTAGAGTCAAAGCCGATGAGGACATGACGTGAATCAAAATTGGTGGGTATTTCATACCCATTTAACTTGATAATGAGTTCATCTTCTACCTGGGTAAGTTTCCATGCTTGAGGCGCACCAGGCATAGATAATTCATCCATCTAAGCCTGTCAGTTTCACCACACCTCAACCGCCTCTGGTTTAGTGGTTAGGACCTCCAAAAGCCCACAAACCCCAATGTAGCTTCTCACATTTTTCTTCTTCCTTGATCCTTCATCCTCCTTTTCTTGTGTACGCCTTTTCCCACCAAGGAGAACATTGTTCCACGCTTTTTTAACTAAACTTTTACCATTAACTAATTCATGTGTTACTGCTGCCTTTTATCCAGTACAGAAAAAAAAAACGTTTTAGGCTAAAAACCACTTCATGCAGAAGCCAATTTCAATCGAAAAGCAGCTGGAAACCAACCTTGGCTATGACTGGTTTATGCAGAGATGTTAGTTCAGCCAATCCGATGATCAAGGCTATTCCTTGCAGGAGCAATAGGCACATCAAATTTATATACAAAAGCTAGAATAGCAGCATCACAACTTTTATGAGTAAAAATCCTCTTATTTCACTCGAAATGTATATACAAAAGTAAAAACATCACGAAATTCATAACCTGTCTGGACTATTATGTAGTACAGTGTGGAACAACGAATATAATTTGCAGCATCAACAGGCCACTTCAGAAAGCTTGTGCTACAAAGTTCTGATAATGCCAATGTAACAAGCAATCTCAGACACAATTTATACAAGAATTACCCAACATGAACATGAAACAATTGAGCCAAGTGCTATAATATTGAAACGACGTGACTGTGGCCACCCTAATATGTTCTCCATTGCAGCTCAATCTGAATCCGGCCATTTTTAGAGTCAATAAGATTGTAACTTTGATTGATTCTTCTATTATCGACCACATCTCTAAGACTGATATCAACAAACCCCAAATTTTCCTGGTTGAATACATCACGCGGGAGAATGATATACAATCATGTCAATATTGTGTAACTCGCATAATATAGAGCTACCAAAATATGCTAAAAGAGACGAAAGGGTTTGTTTTACAACATACCTTTGGATGAAGTAAGCCTATCCTAGAGGATACACTGCACACTTCCACATGGACTCTGTCGTCAGTTGGTGGTTCCTCCAAAGTAAATGAGAACTCCTCACCGAATCGGGGATCTCTATTTTTCTTTACCGTCTGCAGACATCACAAAAAGTCGGAAAAAAAGAACAGTCAGCAGGAATATTATCGTTGCACTGGACGAAAAATGAGTTCTCAGAAAAATGTCAGACAGGAATGGAAGTCCTCAAAACTTTCTTATCGCCAGACTTTATGTGTATGAGTGTATCTTAACACTAAAATATATTATCCTCACAATTACAAATTCATATTTCAACCAGACTAATTAAAAACCCTCATAAAGAATTCCTGGTGTCCACTTTTTCAAACAAAAAGACTGAATTTGAGACTTGGAAGCCTAGATCCAAACTCAGACTCCTGAAAACCTTTCCAATTTATTCCTCGTACAAACTGACCCCGTCTGAGCATCAAACGCATCCTTAGAACTGTGATAATGTAATCTAACCATTAAGAAGAATACGTGATATGTTACATGCAGAGGCCTTTAGAGGGCAATATCCTATATCTCGTACCTTCGTTTTCTTCTCTTCACCTCTAAACAGTAGACGTACATAAGGATTGGTGTGATGCTTTCCTTCAACGTCTTGGGCTTGGTGGATAATGATCACAAGCATACCACCGCCAGCTGGTGTTCCCTCGGGAGCCTTCTCAACTTCTCCAGAATCTTCAGGATCAACACGTACATCCTCGCCCTTAAATGATTTGAATCTAATTTCAAGAAAAAGCTGACCACGTGATTTCTCATTTTGAACGTCGTTGGGATCCAAAGTTTTCAGAAGCGGTAAAGATAACTCTTTAGTTTCATCAGGCGTAAGATCTTTCAAAGGAACAACGTTTATCCCCATCTTTTCATCTTTGCCAACCTAGATTTTAGATTGAAAACATATATGAAACTCTCTTTAAGTACCAACCAACAAGTATATTCAATCTTAAAGTCAGGAAAAAAGAACGAAAATATAACCCAAAAAAAAGAACTCCAGACTACATCAAAGCTCACATATGCAGTAGATAAATACAGTGTTACTTGCCTTTTCCCAGTCATACATAGAAAACTCTAGAACTTGAGTCTCTGGATCTCGGACAGTGATGTTAAATTCTTCATTCCATTCAGGATTCAAGGTCTTGTACTTGACTGTAGTCTTTTTGGAAGGGGCCTTGTCTTGTGTAAGTTTCAGCTTGACGTAAGTTTCAGCTTGACGTAGGGATCAGCTCCTCCGAGGAGATCCTTCTTTCTTAGATTCGTGGCACTCAAGACCTTGACATGTAAAATCCCCACAGGTCTCTTTCCAGCCCTGCAAATAATGAGCACTCATCACTGACTGCATGACTACGACTGTATTGAAGGAGAACATTATAAAGTATTTCACTTACACTTTAGGATCCAGTATAGGTATTTCAAGGGTTTTAGGCCATAGATACATCTGCCCAACCTGATCTTTTATTTTTTCCTACATGACATACAACTACATGTAAATCTACAAATTTAAAAGGCTAATAAGTAATAACTTCAATAAAAGAGTACAATATCAAGTACAAAATTGCACCATCATGAGTTTAAGGATCACAGTTTCCTATATTTACGAAATTCTGTTTCTTATATATTGTTTCTTAGTCAACTGTTGCATATTATACATGTCACAAATTACATTTTTTAAAAGCTGTTTCAAACACCTGTTAACTTGTCTACACACAGATTTATAGCATAACAAAATGAGGGAAATAAAGGTAAGTATATATGGAAAGAGGCAAAGAGAGAAATTATTATAGTCGGTAACAAACCTGAACAAATCTATACAAGCCTGGAATTGCCATAGCATCTGCACCAAGCAATTTTAATCCAAAATCCACATGGGGCTGCAAGTTTTAGATGTTAGAGTGAATAAACAACGAAAAATTGGTAGATGACTAAACAACAGAATCTGACTTCAACAGCTATCCAAGGCAAAGGACTATGATCTGAACTACGGAAACATTTTTGGAAGAGTGAGACCAGTATACAGGAAGTGTGGGGAACTGACGAGGCTTATGTAATTATCTTCATATAAAGACCGAAGCAATTTCACATGAGACAGTCTCAATGATGATAATTATATCTGAAATTCAGTCTCTTGTGGGTTAATTTGTATAAGGGTGGGAATTTTAGTTGGATACTTGGATTAAGTTGGTCTCACATTTTACTAATTAGAGAGAATTTCATATGAGAAATTGACAGACGTGCCTATAACCGCCTTGCAGAATATTTATAGGTGAAGTGATCAGAATAAATATTGCCCACCTTTTCCATGAGAGAAACGAATATCTTGGCAAAACAGGGAAATGCTGGCACAAGAGGCTTCAATGTGATACGTGGATGAGCAAATACTTGGAGATCAACAACCTGAAACATTATTTCATCAGTTCAACAGTTCATGTGAAAGTACAACATGCAGGCTATAGCAGCCAAGCAGGAGTGGTTGTTCATATTTTGTTTATTATTATGGATGCTCTTTTAGCATACTGTTTTTACCTGGACAGTGGCTTTCAATCCAAAAGCTTTAACTGCAACAAGAATGTTAGGATTCCCTGCCCACCTTAACACTGGTTCCATGATCAACTCTTTTTCTTCAGTCATGTACACCTTCATTCCTGACATGATACGAACTGACTATGAATTTTTAAGCAACAAAGTACAAGATTCATTTGCATCTCTAGCTGTTCAAAGCTGAAAAAACTTGTATACGCAAACTGCAGCTCGCTAGCGACCAGAACCTAAGTAAAATAGTACAACAAATATATAGCCTGGCAGTCCTCCAATCTATTACCTTTCGCTGACATGCTCAAATCCAGAAAATAACACATAATTATTTGGCACTTCATATCTCATTATGTAATAAAAGAAACATGCTATTATTTGTAGATTTAAGATTCTGTTAATTGTAGATTTAAGCTGTAGATGTGACTATGTGAGTCAGTAAGTGGCGGTACTCATGAGTCATGACCTGGGTTGAACCCGCTGGTATTCAATCTACACTTCTGGGTCCATAGTCCATTTACGCCAAAAGAATGTATCAATATAACCTATCATGTCCGTGTTTTCGACTTCCATGTTTGTGGTCATGGTAGGAAGGAGAATCAAACCTTGAAAAGAAGGCGGCAAGGTGCCCAGGCTAAGTGTTTGAAAGTCTACTGACTGGATTTTGTACTTTGGAATTTGCTCAGCAATGATGGGCTTTGATATCTCACTTGCAGTTTTACAAATTGCCTGAAAATGATAAAGATTAACAAGTCACAATGAATCCGAAATGGACAGTGTTTGAAAATACAAAGGCCAGCACAATTAACATCAGAGCAACAAGCACCTTATTCAGATAAGGCCACATATGCTCAATAAACTTGTTAAGCCAGTCAACCTTGAGAAAAGCAAATTGAAATCAGATAATAATCCACTCAACAAATTAGAAGCTTATTGAACATAACGAAATCATAAAAAGAATCTAAAGCCAAGAAAACTTACACGATCAAAGTCGGGACTTTTGACCCAAAGAGGTATATCCGGAAGCAACCTTGCCAATTTTTCAGCATCTAAATCGGTGAAAGAAGAAACCTCGGGATCCTGGCAAACATGTTAATACAAATTAGACATCTTGTGACTCGATCCTATGAGTAGAATATTTCCTTGCAATGGTTGTTGGATATCCCATTACAAGAATGCATTATAAGAGGAGAGCACCATTATGTGAGTCGATCCTTGTGAGTTTCAAAATATTTGTGCTTTCACCCCAAAAAAAGCCTCATGGCTCAAGATACATACATGCTATATCAACATTCAACACAACACAACACAACACAACACAACACAACACAGTGATGATAACTCCTCCGTACTTGACATAAGTTAGCATTAACAGTGAACAAAGTGCTATAAAACACATCAACTAAGATAATAAGCTACCAATAACATTGAAATTGAAATTGAAATAGATTTAATTAAAGTATAAAAGACAAACCTGGACATGAGTAGGCTGAAAGTAGAAGAAGAAGTAATAACCAATAACAAGTCCAAAACTTGTTCCAAACCCAAATCCACAAAACCCCATTATCGTACTCACTATCCCCATTTCCAGAATTAAACTCTATACTCCAATATACAGTAATCACATTCGATAAACTTCTAGTGTAACTAATTGGGAAAGTGATTCATATTCTGGTTAAACTCTTATTATACGGAGGAGAAGTAAAGTAAACTACAAGGACCTAAACTTTGTAGAAGACTAGCTATGAGGATCTAAACTATCAATACCTAGCTTTAAGGACCCCAAATTCCTATTTCCGTCAAAATTAACGGATGTTGCCACTTGCCAGCACTTTGTTTTTGTTTCTCTCCATGATTGTCATTCACTATTGAGTTTCAGTAGATAATTTTTCTGGTCCGACCAGGTTTTGGTAGGTCTGGGTACACGTGGTAAACGGGTCAATTAGTTCGGGTTCAGGTTAGAGCAATTCGGGTCGAGTTAATTTAGGTCTATTATATTATCGGATTAGTTCTGATCGGGTCAAGTTATTTCGGCATTCGAGTTTATTTCAAATAACTTGATCAGGTCAGGTTCGGATCAAACATGTCGTGTTATTTCGAATCCGGGTCATTTTCGAGTCAATGATTTAAAAAAAAAAGTACAATTAGTCAATTCAAGTTTTTTTTTTTTTTCAATTACAGATATATTTTTTCGAGTCATTTTCGGGTTAGCGGTTACGGATCGGGTCGTCGGGTCAGTTTTAGGTCAATAAACTTTGTAAGATAAATTGTAACTTGCTATTATAAAAATTATAAAATAATATCATTAAATTTGCGATAAATAAAATATTTTTATTAATGTACACTATTCATGGCGTTACTTAAATCTCTTGATTAATTTTTTCTTTTAATTTTTTTCTCAAACCAAAATAATTTGATTAGAAGCGTTAAAAGTAAATTAATGAATTGCTATAAATAATAATAATAAATAAAACTCTATAAATATCGTGCATATATTATCGTGTCTATACTTCTAGTAAACTTATATAAACCAATAGTCCAATACTCTAGAATATAAACCTAAATAAACATAAAGATAAATTAGAAATATAAAACACGCACAAATGCTCATTAAAGACGGGAGGACAATATTCGTCTTAAGCTTAAGACAAGACAAATACATTCCAACTACTTATCCCACTTATTCTCCAGAAAATACCAAAAATTTTGTTTCTATTTTCACTATCTATTGGTATTTGACCCCTCTTAATCTTTAGACGTATATTATCCGTCTGATACAAAACTTCATGAAAATAAAGTCACAACAGAAACACAAATTCAAAGACAACCATGCAATAAAAACAAATAAGTCTTACTTGTGACGAGGCGATCTGTCGTTAGCTTGCGACGGGTCGGTCCGTCACAAATGAGAATTTGTGCAATAAAAAACAAACAAATAAACAAAGTACATGCAAGTGGCAACTCCTCCCGTTAAATTTGACGGAAAAGGAATTTAGGATCCTTAAAGCTCCCTATTAATATATCAGGTCCTCATAACTAATTTTATACAAAGTTTAGGTCCTTATAGTTTACTTTACTCTAAGACGAGTGTCAATTAAACTTGTTCTGTCACTCAAAATATCAGTATCCACTGCCCTCTCAAGTCTCAACAACTCAATACTCAAGGGTCAATACCGACAAGGCGACAATACAATTGCCTCAAATTGATAACTTTCAAGTGGGTCACCCTAAATTCTAACATTACTAGACCATGGAGTCTTCTCTCGAGCTGAAAAAATTACATATCGGATGTATTATATCATACGAGTATCATTTTTAAGCTTTTCAAACCGGATTAGCTCGTTTCAAATGCTCGCTTAGACTTGTTTTACTTTTTAATTATTTCAATTTAATTATCATTAATTAAATGTTATTTTATCATTTATCATTATATGCAATAGTTTTAACACATTTTGAGATATTTAATTTTACATTTATTTTAAAATATGTTTATATTTAATTTGAAGGTTAAAGTGAATAAGATAAAGAAAATAATTTAATTGAGCTTGAGCTTATTTCAAGGTTTAGCTTTTAAGGCTCTTAGATTCCTTAGGAGTCGTTTGAGAGTTCTTACTAGGCTATGTTTATATCATTTATCATTAATTTTTCACGATTATCCGACTTTCGTCCTATACTGGTTTATCGCACACCGACACCCAAAAATGTCTTATGTTGCACCTCAGAATTGTGTGGCCACTTATCTAACACTATGAATTGTCCTCGTGATTTTTGAACATTTTTTTCCGCGTCCCCGAAATTCCAAAAAAAAATCATGTATTCTGCGCTTCAAGTCCACCAATATAGGAAGTTTTACCGGATTACGTTTCTTTTTTTTTGCCCCATTTTCTACCATGTGTCAGGGTCGCTTCAGGAGTAATTTCGTACGATTTCGGTCTCAAATAACAAGTATTAATTCATTTTTCACGATTATTCGAGTTTCTTCGGAGACGGATTTAATGATACTAACACCCTAAAATATCCTACGTAGCTCTTCAAAATTTGTGTGTTCGCTTTATCTGACACGATGGACAATCCTTACGATTTTCAAACCTTTTTGTTATAGGACCCTGGATGAAATCGCTAAAACCGTGTATTATACACTTCAATTTGAGTCGTTCGGAAAGTCTTACAGAATTACAAATCGTTTTCTCGCGATTTTTTACGTACCACGTGCCCGAAGTCACTTCAGAAGTTATCTCATTTGCTTTCAGCCTCAGTATTCATTCATTTTTCACAATTATCCGAGTTTATTCCGAGACAGGTTTAGCGGATACCAACACCCTAAAATTTCCTCTGTTGCTCCTAAAAATTCGCGTGGTTGCTTTATCAAACACAGTGAACCATCCTTACCATTTTTGGGCCTTTTTGCTGTGAGACCATCAAATCCCTTAAATCGTGTATTTACACTTCAATATGAGTCGTTCGAGAGGTCTTACCGAACTACGTTTTCTCTCTCTCTCCACATTTTTCAATACCCACGAGTTCAAAATATCTTCAAGAATTACCATGTTCGATTTCAGCATCAAATAACATATATTAAATCATTTTTCACAATTATCCAAGTTTCTTTCTAAACAGGTTTATCGCATACCGTCACCCTAAAAATGTCACCGTTATTGCTCCTCAGAATTTTGTGGCCTCTTTATCTAACACCATGAACCGTCTAAGTGACTTTTGGACCTTTTTATTCGATACCCTGGAATCCCGAAAATTATACACTTCAATTCCAGTCGTTCGAGAGGTCTTATAGAACTATGTTTTGACCCGGTTTTTACCACATGTCCAGGATCATGTCAAGAGTTATCTCGTACGATTTCAGCTTCAAATAACAAGCATTATTTTATTTTTCACAATTACCAGAGTTTCTTTCGAGACCGGTTTATCGCATATTGATCTGATACCCTAAAATGTCATATGTTGCTCTTTAAAATGTGTATGGTTGTTTACGATTTTCGGTCCTATTTGTTCCGAGGCCGTGAAATCCTTATACCCGTGATTACACACATTAATTTGAGCCATTCAAGATGTCCTACCAAAATACGTTTCATTTTATCCCGTTTTTTCTAGCACTTGTCTAGGGTCACTTCAGGAGTTGTCACACTCGATTTCAGCCGTGCATTATATACATTATTTTCTTGTTATTGTAACAATTATAATTGTAAGAAGAGAAGATAAAAAATTTCCAGCTAACTTTTATTGCAAATTCTTATTCAGAAAAATAAGACGGGATTATGTTTCCGCTTTTTGATAAAATGTAACCACGGCTTATATCAACTTGTTGTCAATAGTGGTTATAAAATTCCGTCTTATTACTACATAACAAAATAGTTCGTCTTAAGTAAGACCAAATGAACTTTTATATTCTCACAATCTATTAAGTAATTTTTAATTTATTTTGGGCAACTTATTTGCTGAATAAGGAAGATGAAAAGTTTGACTTAACTTTTATTCTCTCAATAATCTGATACAATGTCGAAACATGAATTGTTTTTTTTTTGGAAAATGAGATGGCGCCACCGGGTGGTACTCAAATTGGGCGCCACCGGGGATATTATAGTAAATTATGTAGCTATTTTCATTTTCCACCCATAAAATTTGAATTTTCAAACTAAATAGTATAAAAGGGTACTTTAGGAACTTAAAGCTTCATAACTAATTATAGTTGATGAAATAAATATATAATTAGTAGAATTTTCCTTGAGTTTGACCACTTTTGTAGGGAAATTTTATAACAAACTAGATAGTGTTTTGTTGTGTATAGTGTGTGAAAAGCTTGTATTTAACAAATAAATTATGCAATATGTACTTATGTTCATGGGTAAGGCCGTAAGGCAGTGGGGAATAGGAACTACGTTCATGCAATATGTACTTCTAATCCTAAACTATATGTTATACACAATTTCTAATTCAAACTTTTCGACATGAAATTGTGAGAACTTTTCATTCATTAGATGCGTCATCTTGGTCTAGCAAGTGGCAATTGTATCGTTACTGCTTCATTGAATACTAGAGTTCGTATTTAACTCATTGCTAAAATAAAATTAAATTAAGAGACTTACTTTGTTATATATTACAATTTCAGAATTTATATCGAGGGATTATATTTTATTTTCGCTTTTCTTGGCATGTAGATGAAGAACGAACCCTCTAACTAGATGAAAAACTAAAGTAGATGAAGAACACAATACAATGAAGAAAAACATAATTGTTGATGAAGATAATTTAGTGTAAAATAAATAAATAAACTATTTAGTGTAGAATATTATAGAAAAATTAGTTAGAGCTTTTTTTTTAGTTTAATCAAATATATATAAAATTACATACCTACCCTTAAAACTTTGGCGCAAAAATAAAAATTTACATTTACATTTTAATTTTTTATTTTTCTTTTATTATGGTGGCGCCGAGATTCAGTACCACCGGGTGGCGCCCTATCGCCATCTTTTTTTTTTTGGGTACAAATTATGCACATGGTATTTGACGAGGTCGGAATGTTATTTTAGTATATGAATGAAGTAGAGTTTACACAATACACAAGGCTAATAAACACCCTGAAATAATTTTGTTCCCCTACCTGGCACCAGCCTTTCTGGTCTTGTTTATTGGTGAACTCTAAGCTTTTCGAACTGATCTCCCCACATTTGTTTAACACAATTCTGATTTGTGACGGACTTTTGACTGATCGGATTCCCTCTCGTAAGGAGGCAAGTGATGATCCAACAAATTTCCATTTACCCTCTTTGTTAGAGGTCCGACCCGTGAAAAACTTGTGACGGATATGTCCGTGACAAGTGAGACCTAATTGTTGTTTAGTTATTATATTATAAAATGTAATGGCTCAGTAGGCTCAGTGTTGTTGGTTGATTTAGTGGGGTTCAAGAATCAAGATATTCTTATGATCTTATGATGATGAGCAGAAAAGAAGGTGGGCTTATGGAAGGTCGGTGATGATGGATGGTCTAAATTGTACTGTCGAACTGTTTTTGTAACGAAACTCTAGCCCGCGGAATAATGACGTCCTATACCCTCCTATCTCATCGGTCTTCGAAAACTACACTTTCGGTACCCAAATTAACATCACCTTTGAATTGTGTTGATGTCATATATATATATTTATATTCATATGCAGCTACATATATACAGTTTCATCTCGTCTCTTGAATCTTGGCATTTATTATTTATGAGTATAATGATGAGTATGCATGCATGCATGGGGGCTTTCTTTTCTTCAAAAACTCCTTATCATACTTTCTTGCGTATGATTTATTAGAACATACATCGCTGATTAGTCGCTGACCTAGCTCACATTGTGTTGGACTACTGGGTTTGAATTCTGAAACACTATGTTGGATTGTATAATCAAGTTAACATCATATTTTCATCATAGGAGGATCATGTTGACGAGTTTAATTTAATAGTAGGGTATAAAATCACTTATCGGGCCAATGACATCATCGCAAAATTATGTAGTCCACCTCCCCGCCTTCATTCCCTCAAAATTAGCTCTTATAGCCTTATAGGCAAATTAAAAGGCGAACCTAGGATTTCAAGAATGGGATAACAAATATAATAAGCATAAAATTATCCAAAAACAATGTGGAAATAAGAAAGAGTGGTGGAGAGAGTATTATTTATACAAGAAATGGATAGCATCATAAATATTCAAGATGCAAGATCTATAGAGTAGCATAGAAGCATAGTCGCATGCCCATGTATGCTCTAAGGCTCAAAGCCAATAAGATGGAAGGAACTAACTTGGAAGAGTCCATAAACGGTCGTAACGGGCAAATTAATAATAATAATAATAATAATTAATAATTAAAGAAAAGTCTGTAAATATTAATTGTCAAGTTTGTATGAATTGAATGGACAGAAATGATTTGGCGGCTACCGTCCATTCACTGCCCTCCGGTCTTGGATTTCCCAGTAGCCGTCCAACACCACTTTTCTCGCTACTTAATTCTCACCATTTTATTTATTTATTCATTTATCTTTCTTCTCTCTATTTTATTAAAACACCAACCACCCAAAATAACTAATTAACTAACATAAAACCAACACATCAACGTCACATATCATCAATTTATACGTCAATAACTAATCAAATCATTAGTTTTTATTTTTGGTTCAAATCAACTACTATGTTACATACGGGCATTGGGCAAAAATCGAACCCTCAACCTCGTGATTGGAGTAAAATAATAACTCTTTACTACTCAATCTAACTCTTATTCTTTCCCTATTCATATTTAAAATTTATGTTTTGGGTTTTATAAAACCTAAAGAAAGTGATATGTCGGTTGAAAATGAAAAATCTGAATGCGAGGTTCGAAAGATTAATGTTTATAAATATTAGATGTAAAAAACTATAGAGGACTAACCTAAATAAGAAGCTACCAAATTCAAAATAAGGTGTGAAAATATTACGCTTTCCGTCTCAGCCATTTATTTACCTTCGATTAAAATACTCTAAATTAATAGGAAGAATGAAGTAACTTTTATTTACCACAGACTTAGTCATTATTCGTACGTAATTTGTCCGACTTGCTATAATTAATACTAGGGTGCCAAAATCATTAAAAATATATTAAGGTATTAGTGCATCTCATGAAATTTTCATCAATAAAATAAATGCCCTGTCGATGAAAAATACTTCATATAATAATAGTACTAGATATCAATTCTTAGTTATTATATATATATATACAGTGGTGGAGCTAGGGGGGGCTAGTAGGGGCGGTCGCCCCCCCGGCGGTTGAAAATTTTGAAGTTTTTAGCGAAATTTTTTGAAATTTTTTAAAAGTACCTTATGAAAATAGTCGTTCGCCCCCCTAAATTCAAATCCTGACTCCGCCACTGTGTATATATATATATATATATATATATATATATATATATATATATATATATAATAATTTCTCATATTATTCGTATTTCTCATTTATTTATGCATTATATTTTTGGTCATATCTTTTCCCGTGATTATTGTGTAACACAGTGACGCAGTCTAAGACGATATATAGAGTGATTTTCGATCTATACAAATATATGTGTCATATATTTGTATAGATATCACTCTTTTATTAATTTGTGTATTCTAAAACACTTGTGTATTTTTTGGTGGAAAAATGTCTAGTTAATTAGATATTGACAAATAGTTGAGACAGAATTTTGAGAAATGATATTGAATGTAGACCACATGAAATTGGTTCTATATAAAGAGGGCATAGTCCAATGTAGATGCATGGAGTTAGGTTATAAAAGACATAGACATGATGAAACTAACATAGACCGCCTAGCTAGCTTGGGGTCCTAGCTAAGCTCCATCCTCTCCTACCATAAATTCCTCTATCTTCTTCTCATTCGCACACTACATTAGTTTGCACATTTTCATATTCAACTTTTAGATTTACTCTTATACATTATTTTGTCTTTTTTTTTTGTTTATTGAAGACAAAAAATAAAGTTCAAAATTGATTGATTAATTTCTCTTGCTATTTTAGTTTGCATTTATCTGTAGATCAGATTGATTCTCAGGATGAATTCAATGGAGTCGTCATTAATAGTTGATCAGTCATTTTCTCCTGGAAAACAAATGAAGAAAACTCCTCAAGTTTTTAATAATAATAATAATAATAATAATAATAATAATAATCCTCATTATCTCCACCAAATAGGTCGAGTGTCAAGCAATAAGTTAAGTCAAAAGTATGCAAAAGCACCTCAAGTACTTATGCATGACTACGATAAGATGATGATGATGCATGGAGGTTTGTATTTAAATAATCACCATGCACCCTATCATCATCATCATCATCATAATCATCATCACCATCTCACAAACTCCTTCCCACCAACAACAATGTCTATTGGGCACGTGCAACGCCAACCGCCTCTCCTCCCACTCCCACCCGCCGTCTCGAGGCCGGCTTTTCACTCCCAACCACCACTCCGCCGGAGCCAATCCCTATCTCCTCAGGAAGTTGTGGCTAGAAAGATACCTGCCAAAAACAAGACCCCTCCAAAAAAGGAAAACAAAAAGGGCATTCATAATAACAACGGGCTTAATAATTCAGTTCAGGGGAGTGAAGTAAGTGTTATTGGGCCTACGAAAGAGAATGGGCCTAATGATCTGACCCGGATTGAGATGGGTGGGTCGGTGTTTAGAATGGCTCCTCCACCAAGTAGCTTGCCATTGCCAAGGTTTACACTAACAAAACCGCCACTACCACCGCTACCGATGAAGCTGAGGTGCAACGCCGAGGCGGCTGCGGTTAACGGTGCTGCAGCTGAAAACATATGCATCTTACTTAGGCTCCGTTAATTAATTAATAAAGCAGGCAAGGTTGTTCGTTCCTTAATTATGACTGCCCTAAATTAAACCTATCTACTTAATATATAATTACTGTACCTAAACATAAGGGTAGAATTATTAGTTGCAGGCATGCATCTACCCTGCTGCCAATTACTTTCAAACTTCTTTTTCTTTTTAAGTATTTTAAAGTCATAGGAGTATTTGAGTTGCTATATATATATATATATGTTTTGTGTGAGATTGAAACCATGAATGTTAAGGAAGTGTAACTTGTGATCACCCAACAACAACTTTCGATCTTCTACGTTTCTTCATGTTTCGATCGAGTATTAATTACTTCGTATTACTCATCACAATAATTTCTACTCTTTATCATTTTATTAAGGAAAAATTACAATTTATCATTTTATTAAGGAAAAATTACAAATAACTAGCATGTATTTACGTATTTTTACAAATTACCACCATGTATTTACATTTTTACAGATAACCCCCAACTTCCATGTATACTCCCCAATCACCACCGTATTTTTTTCCCGATACTCGTTTTACTTATTTTCCGACTTGTTAATTGACGATTTACGCATAATACCCATATTACTCCCAATGACTTACATTGATTGAGTTTTTCAATCCCTTCTTTTCTTATTCTATCTCCATTTCTCTAATTCCCTCAAATCAATTCATCCATAAAATCCCTTAACTAATCCCCCAATTCATTTTGTCAGTCCTTTGATCCCCCAATTCATTCGAGCATGACTATATTTTCTCGTTGCTGGTGCTTTCCGTTACGGTGTTCCTCACGCGCCACGCGCTGCTGGTGTCTGCGCTTGTGAGTATGGTGACGTGGCAGGTTGTTTCCCCAGTAGGTTTCAGCGACTCTCGGAGGAAATATGAGACAAAATGTGGGGTTTTGCGTTGTTTAATCGAGATGTGATCAAGCAAGCAATGAAGATTCTTACTTTAGTGCTACAAGAAGGATAAATTGCTGAATAAAAGTGAAAGATGTAATTGCTATGAAAAGATATTAAAGATGTATTTTGAGTAAATTATAAGGTGGAATAAAAGATTTGATCTCGCAGAGAAATACTGAATGAATTGGGGGATCAAAGGATTGACCGAAATGGTGCATTGATATCGGGGAATTTGGGGATTAGGGTTTAAGGGATCTTATGAATAATTTGATAGTGAATTGATTTAGGGGAATTAGGGAAATCAAGATAGAATAAGGAAGGGGATTGGGTAAACTCGGTGAATGTAAGTCAATGAGGGTAGTATGGGTATTTCGCGTAAATCGTCAATTAACAAGTCGGAAAATAAGTAAAATGAGTATCGGGAAAAAAATACGGCGGTGATTGGGGAGTATACATGAAAGTTGGGGGGTTATTTGTAAAAATGTAAATACGTGGTGGTAATTTGTAAAAATACGTAAATACATGGTGGTTATTTGTAATTTTTCTTTTATTAACCATTCCAATTATAACTTGTATTCCGTACCTGTTTTACTAATCTACTGAGTAGTTGTATATTATGGCAGATATGTGAAATGTAAGAATTGTCCATACCATAAATTTCATTGTCATGCACTCACTATATCACCATGTGGACCAGATCACCTATAATATCTTCAGTAGGTCTTGCTTGCGACGGATCGGATCTTGCGACGGGTATTTTGTGAGAGGAAATGGGTAGAGGGGACAAGGTGGACACCCCCCATGTGCTTCTCCACTCACCCTTGATGGGTATTTTGTGAGAGAATATGGTATCCGTCTTAAACTTGCGACGGATAGTGTCCGTCACAAATGAGAATTTGTCTAATATCTTACTCTACTAAATACTTACACCTGGTAGTAACTACGAGTAGTAAATATAAAGTACGTACAATACCATGACATGGTTAATTTTTTTTTCACACAACTATAGACAAAATGTTGTCATGGACTCATTGTTATGTTATATTTGGACTTTAGGATGACAACACATTTTTTATATATTATAATAAGGTGCATATAAATACACTTGAAAAAAGTAATTAGACACTCGAATTATTAGTCATAGAACACAAGCTGGTTTGTTTTCCTGGAGCAAATCAGTTCTCAGGATTAATTTTAACGGCAAAATGTGAGTTTAGTAATGTAATAAAAGACTCTTTGTTCTTGTCAATTCTTCATTTTAAGATTAAAATAAGGCCTTTGAAAGTTCACAAAACAATAATATTATAAAAATATACTCTCGTATTTCAAATTTCTATAGAGATAATTTAGCTATACTTTATCCACACGTTTTTGAGCAAAGGCTAATTTTTACTCCTAACAAATGTGGAAAGGTTTTATAAAAAGTTAATGCCGTATCAATTAAACATCGGACTCGTTTTGGATGAGAGTAATTATTACAGCAGTAATATAGCTTAATTGAGCTAAAAAATAAAGGAAAATGATAAGAGGTTGAAGATAGAAAGGGGGATACTGTAAAAAAAAAAAAATTAAAAAAAATAGGGTAATAATTACCCCACAAATTCTCGTTTAAGACGGGGTGACCCGCTTTAAGCTTAAGACGGGTGAAGCCCCCTCTCACAAAGAGCAAGGAGGGGGGATCCATTTGTCCCCCGCTTTCCCCTCACTTGCTCTCTGTGAGAAGGACTTAACCCGTCTTAAATGACAATTGTTGTAGTTACCCACCTCCTCCCAACGTAATGCATTATCTCCATATAGAAGTAATAATTCCTCCCCTACCACCTTTTTCAACCCTCCACAACCACCACTAACCACCCAACTCCTCCCATTTCTCCTTATTTTAGCTTCCATTACTCCATTAATAGTTACTCCCATTCCAAACGAGCCTCGAGACCATATCATTCATGCGATAGCATATGACTATGGTGAAAATTACAGCGCACTAGACAAAATAAAGTCGAAGTCTAAAGAGGTGACATTACAGTATGTGGAGGGTGAGACAGCATAAACGAGATCTAAAATTAAAGCAAGAGTAGGCAGGAGTCGCAGGAGAAAGTGATTTTAGGCAAGAGTTAAGACAAATTCAAAAATTTGCAGGTGAATACAAGTACATAAAGCCACATAAGTAACACTAAGGTAGAAATCAAAATTTGTAAAAAGGGTCTAGTATGTTGTAGGTAGAAGAACAATAGGAGTTTGAAGGGATACCTGAAATTACAGTGCAGCGGTATATGATACCAATATTCGAGGTAAAAGCTTACCCGAAATTGAGTGAATGTATTCGACAGCTTAAATAAAATAAAGAAAAAAACAGAGTACTAGAGTTACGTAATGAGGAGTAATATAGGTAGAGAAGAAGCTCTTTGATGTGAGTGTTGTAGAAGGTCTAAGAGTTTTCTTTCCAACGGTGACGACAAAGAGGGCATTCGTAGAAATTAGTCTGGCCTTCATCTGCTGATCTAGTTTGTCTTGAATCAACGAGCTCAACAGGACTGTGTCCACACTTTTCACATGGTTGGTTAATCTGCAATCAAGAGATTTAAGATTTAAGATTTAAGATTTAAGATTTAAGTAGTTAGAGTATGTGTTTGAGTTATCCTATGATTATGATTATACCTGTTGCCTTTCCACCCTGACTTGACCACTAATCATCCCATCCAATTTCACAAACGGCTCCATGTTAAGCCCCCTTCTAATATCCTGCACTATTACAATAATCATCACTGGGGAATCTATCTATCTATACATTTTCTTATTTCGAATAATAATAATAATACAACCAGTTTCTAGTTAGTACCTCTCCGGATATCGTATAACGTGTTTCTTTTCCAGAAATGTCTAAGAAAACCGAAAGATGTAGTAAATGTTATGAAGAAGCAGCATATCATAAACCAATAACTTGAATAAGCAGCTGCATATACTATTAATTAAACTAGAAAACAAAACAAACAAACAAACAAAACCTTTCAAGGATTTCTTGGATTTGCACAAGGGGCACGAAGCATGCCTCGTTGATTTTAAACACAGCATTGTTCCGCATGTATCGCAGAACAAAAAGTCTCTGCTTTTGTAATACTCTCCCATTTTTATTAATTAATGATTCTTTCGGAGTTGAGAGGATGAACAAGATCAAGAGACGTTGTAACTGCCTTTGCTATAGGCCGGCTGCTTCAGACCAACTAGGGTTTAACGCCCTTTTTACTATTATGCCCCGCTTCCTATATTTCTTCTATTTTCATTTGCAGGCTTGAACGGACATGGATCGGGCTTATCTTTCAAAAAATGTCCAATGGGCCTAATATGCCTTGTCCAAGCCCGCTTAAAAGGGCTTATTAGGGTTGTCCATGTCCGCCTAGTTTAAGCTAGCGGGCTTGAATGTAAAATATATTAAACTAATTTTTTAATAAAATTAAGGCTAAAGTAGACTTAACATATATTCCGAATTAACTAAAACATCGCAAACTCAATTTAACATATACAAATTCTATAATTAAACATGATTATTTTGAGGTTACAAGTCTCCACAAAAAGTAATGATATAAAAAAAATTACAACTACTTACTTTATCACTAATACAATTTTTATTTCATTTACTCTTGTTGTATATTTTTACTTTATTAGCTTTTTGTTTATATGAAGCATAATTTTTTAATTTTATATATGTTTAGCGGGCTTAGCGGCTTGTCCATGGGCTTCTTAATCATGTCCATGTCCGCCCACGAAAAATAGCGGGCCGAGCTTGACCCGTCCGTCAAATATTTTTTTTAATTTCTTCTTGTCCAAGCCCGCTTAAGTAGCGGGTCAAACGGGTAGGGCCAAACGGGCCGACCCGAAGTTGATCAACTCTAATTTTCACCACTAAATAACTCCTTTTAACAAGATAAACCATTTTCATAAATAACTTTTCGGTCGTTCCGTCATAAATAAGAATTTGTGATAACTTTTATCCAAACCCAAAACGATAATTACTTTATTTTTAAGCATTATTTTAAAAAAACCATTCACGACTACTGTTTTTACTTATTTTTATTTTCACTTTATGCAATCTTCTTTTCGTGTTACTCACTTTCCTTTTTTTTATTACATTTTCTAGGCCAACTTAAACCTTAGACTAAGTTTATCCACAAACCCATATCCACAAACCCATCCACAAACCTCAGCTTTCCACTAACTTTTTATTTTCAGACTCAGACTCATAGACTCTCAGACTCACTCAAAAATATCACTTTATCCCCAGACTCATTTCAGACTTTGCCACCTCAACTTTCAACTTACTTATTTTACTTAATTTATTTCATTAATTCAATATTTTACATTCATTTTATGATGACATATTTTCCACTTAACTTAAATAAATCAAATATTAAATAAATCTTGAAATTTATAATGTGTGTTCTTTTTGTGGTTCAGAAATATTAAGTTGAGAAGTATATGTGAGTAGAATATAAGATAAAAAGCTATTAATAGACTTTTTTTTGCAATACTATTTTTATTTAGATTTTTTATTAAACAAATTTTTTATCAAATAAATATAATAATTTGATTTTCCTACATTTCAGTTGGTCAAGTAGATTTTTATCTTATCTATGATGATAAAAAAAATTCGTAATCTACTATCTATTTATTCTAGAGTATCCGTCTTGCATAAGACGGATACTATCTATCTAAAGCTTAAGACGGGTTAAATACTACCAAGTGGTGGTAATAAAGACAAAACTTTTGGTATTTTTTAGGCAACAAATGAGGTGATTTAGTATGTATTTGACCCGTCTTAAGCTTAAGACGGATAGTGACCGTCTGAAATGATAATTTTTGTTTATTTTATACGTAAAATCTAATATTTATATATTAATAAAATATTATAAATCATTATATATATAAAAGAAACTTGTGAAATAGCCTATGTGGCACAATGTGGAATAGAATGAGGGTATTCTAGCTCTCTCATTCAATATAAGGATCTCAATTTTCATTCAGCCAATCATTTCATTATTTCTATTAAATCACATCCTAAAATAGCTGAGGTGGCAGCATTAGATTTTAGAATTCTCATTTTGGAGCTCTCTCATTAATTGGATAAAATTGTCCATAAAGTCCCATAATTTAACCATCAAGTACAAAATCAAGAGGTAAAATAGTCTTCACATTTCCAACTATACACCTCGGCCATACCGCACAAATGAAATTCCCAAAAAAAAGTTACAGATACTCATCTCCTCAAAACCCTTTCAATTTACCCAGACATATCATAAATAATCAAGTATTTTAAGACTTTTATCTACCACTTTCACCCTTCAATTTCAGCAAGACAACGTATGTCCTCCAAAATAATACCCCAATAGACTACTTATTTAAGAAGATCGCCAACTCTATTTAAGTTTTGTGTGAAACAATTACTTTTCAAATTTCTTAATTTTATATCAAATCTTAATCTTTCTCATATTTCGGCAAAAGTTCATACAGATATACATATACTCCGTATATTTTTTGCAGTTTGTTCACGATCTCGGTTTTATGTTTGATTTATTGATTGAAGATCTTAATCTGATTAGGTTTTGCACTGTGATTTTGATGCTACTTTGCAGAAAAACGCTATTAATTTGAATAGTTAGGAATATCCAGTATAATTTTACAGTATCAAATTTCTGGCTATCGAAAGTGTTGAAGGGAGTTGAAGAACAATTAGTTTATACTGTAAGCAAATAGTAGAACAAATTTATTTTTTAATTGTTATTCATTAATTTAGTTTTTTATGCTTTTGCATGTGATTTATTAATTGAAGAACTTAGTTTATGCTTACTGCAAGATTTTATAGCAATTATACGAGTAACAGTTTTAGCATTATGCCAGTATTATGACTTAAAACTTCACTGACAATTAGTAAGATTTTTTTATTTAAAACCTTTTATAACCAATTAAGCATTATACGAGTATGTGAGTACTTTTTATTTATGGGTCGAACCCAGAAATTCGCATTTGGGGTAGAAAAAGTAGTGAATATATTTAGAACTGACGACTTATTAAAAGGTAAACAAATTATTTGGAGAAACAACTCCAAAAATCCTTTTCCTTGCCTCAACATGTACCTCGAGCAAAATGGGCATGTAACCAGTAATGTCAGTAACGAGCATTTGCTATGGAGGAAACCATATGATCACATTGAATATTATTAATATAAGTAGAATTTATTGGTTCTTCACTTTACTGTTTTGTTCATCAACTTGCTTGAGAGTTGAGATGGGGCAAACTGTCTTATTACTTTAGACGGCTCCGGACCCCTCACAAAAGAGCAAGTGGGGTATTATCCATTATCCTCCCACTTACTCTTTTGTGAGGGACTTGATCCGTTTGAAGTAATAAGACGAGTCGCTCCGTTTGAAACAAGAATTTGGTCTGTTCAGAGCACTTGAAGATAGGCCGAGGAACATAATTTGGGACTCAACAACCATAAATGAAAAATTAATCGGGAGGAGAGTAAATACAAGTTTTTTTTGTACATTTATGGTATATCAGAAATTATATTTCTCATGCTTTTTTTCTGGTTTGTTTACCGGATTACTTGAGCAAGTCTTCAAGAATGTCGTTGGAAAAATTAATTAAATGGTAAACCAAATTTAGAAAAATAAATGATTTAGAGTAGAAGAGTTAGAAGAAGTATTTCGACTGTGTATGAAGGGACAAAGGGTTAATAAAAAGTTTGTAGTAATGAAGTCATGTCTCAGTTTTTAAGAAAATATAATTTCATTGTTTTCATTTTTTCACCTTTTTTTCCAAAATATAGTTTATTTGTCGTCCTTTTCACGGTTTTTAAGAGAAATTTACAGATAAATAAACTCAATTTTATTTCATATAATATAAAGTTGAAAAAGTAATCACTGGTAAGCGGAAAGGAGTCGAGACACCAAAACTATATATATAGACTATTTATTAGTAAAATATGCTCCATACTTCGTACTTGACAATTTTTGTTAAAACTGTAAATAATTAACTTTTTTTTTTTTTGCCGTTTTAGTTTGCTACGTGATTGTTGGTAACTTGGTACGTCGATAGTTGAGTTATGATGCTTTTATTTCAAAATTACTTCTTTTTAGCATTATAAGGGGTTGTTTGGTTACCCACTAATTAACATATGAACTTAAATTAATGTGAATTATAAAATTGGCATATTGTTTGGTTACCCCAATTCACATGAATTGGAAGTTCCCATGAATTCTAATTCCTCCATAATGGAAGAAGTGGCTTACCTAGGTCCCCTTGCTAAGTTGAAATGCCTACATGAATTACACTTCCTCCATGGCAATCAAACACTATTTACTAATTCACATGAATTCTAAAATCATGTGTTTTATGACTTCCTAGGCAATACAAATTACCACATGCAACCAAACGGCCCCTAAGAGTACATGCCCTTTTATTTTTTTGAGGTAAGTATGCTTTTTTGATTTTATAATGAGTATCAATTATAAATTCCAAATATACAAAAAATTAAATAAATGAAGTAGGAGTAATAAATCAGATAAGAGACCAAGGAGGTGAATGACTCTTACGAATAATATGTAAGAGAAGAAATATGGAGCAGATAAAAATGATTACTTAATATTAGTAATAACGTTTTTATATAATAATAAAATGAGGATGTCATAAAAGAGCTGACTGTTATCTCTTGTACTTTTCAAAGAATGATGATAGAAGTGTAACTGGTGGAGAGTAATAGTTAAAATACGGGGTAATTAAATAAACAATTTTTCTAAAATACGTGTCATAAGGTTACATCTTAGGAGTACTTCAATGGAATTTTTCATAATAAATATAGTGGGAATTGAAATAACAAAACATTGTGTGAGACACTCTCATTGTATAGAAAGACAACTCATTTATTAACAATAGTTGAATAGTTTTTTTTTTTATCAAAATAGAGCGTCTCAAGTGTGTGACCCATCTTACATAATTTTCTGTATAGAAAGACAACTCATTCTGTACAAATAGTTTGGTTAGATTTACGTTGGTGTTACAATTTACTGTCGATATGTTTAACTCTATTGGTGTGTGTGGAGCTATCAAAACGATTATTTTCGAAGTGTTTAAGCACATTACTCTTAATGGTATGTTATTTAGTACTCTCTCGGTTCCATTCATTACTTTGTTTTTTATATTGTTTTGTGAAGGGTATTTTAATTAAATGCAAACATGTGATTGAGATGGAGAGAGTAGACGCACAAGTACACAGTGATAATGCTCTATTTACGTTAATAAATTTTTTATTTCTGATTAACAGTTACTGTACACATGTCATTATTTATGGAGTGTTTGTTCCACGTCACGAGTCGATGAAAATTTGTCACTATGTAAACTTCAAATTAATAAATAATTAAATTAGATTCCAAAACAAAACAATAATATTTTTGAATGAATATGGAAAGGAATTCACTCATTTGGTCACAGTAACTAAAATATAACCTTAGATATAAATTTGATAATTAAGAATTAAAGCGAACATCTAATATATGAAGTACATGACAATCATTATAATACTTGATTTCAAAATATTAAAATAATAATAAGAGTAATAATTAGAATCATTGTTTAATATTCATTTCACAGATTTATGGGGAAAGTTATTTAGAAAATAATAAAACAATCCCGTGAATTTTCACGGGTGTTACACTAGTTTACTATTGTTAAGTCTGAAGAAGGGTCTTGGAAACTCAAGACCAATGTTCAGATTCTGAGCTCAGACCAACCACTTCATCCCTCATTTCTTCAAAAAAGCTCCAAGTCTGAAGCTCATACCCTTTCTCAGACTTTTGCTCAGACCCGGTTAAACTTAGTCTTATAAAGAAATATAATAGACAAGACATTTATTCGGGTTCTCATCTCGATGTGACTTTCATCTCCTTCTACGTGCCAGAAAAACCAATACACGTTACTCCATACAAGTCGATAAGTCATCCAACAAGTGAACTGGCTTAATTATTTATCATCTATACTAATCAATCCATTACACTTTTATTCTTCTCTTTTTGTACTTTTCAAATTTCAAATTAATTGTCATTTCTATACTTAGCAAGTGAAAAGAGTCAACTATTAATTACACAACTGTGTCTACAGCTCCCTGGCCACTAGTTTTGTGCAATACAAATGAACCTTGACATGATAGTGCCAAGAGTACCTACAGAGGTGACAATTCGAGCCACCGTTGAATCATTGCAAGACATTCTCTGGGCTTATACTCTGGGGCAGTATGTCCAGCTCCCTGCACCAACACAAAGATTCTCTTGATTCATTAGTTCATCCCCTCAACATGTTCCATGGTTGGATTAAGCTGAATAATAATCACATCGTAATGGTAAAAGCTACTCTGTTTGTCTCAGTGTTGTGTTACCTTAATTGTAGTATAGACTAAGTGATACTGATAAGGAAAACTTCCAAACTCTGTCACATAACTGCACACCACAAGTCAAACTCGAGATCAGTAAAGCATTGTTGAGAAGCAATAAAACTTAGCGGTATTTTGCAGCAGACACTAACCCGGCAACTTGGCCATCAACAAACCAAGGTCTCCACTCTTCAGCAGTCGGGACTTTTAGTTCTTTGATCCATTCTAATGTTCCAATGTACGGTATGGCGTTGTCTTGATCACCACTACAGCGCATGCAAAAGCAAATAGCAAAACATTTGCAACATAATCTTATTACAATGAGAATTAAATACACAAGTACATACACAGATACACTAAGGCTTTTTTTGGATAAGGGAAGACAACAGCAAAATGGGAGTGGAGAAATTTGGAGGGGAGGAAACATAGATCCCTCCATTTCCCCGCTATGAGGCAAAATGTTTTCACTCCAACAAAGGAAAGACTTGGAGGGAAAACTCTCACCACCATTCTTCCCTTCCCTCCATTTCCCTCCCGAAAAAGTCTTGTTTGTGACCGTCACAAGCTTGTGACCTCTCACAAGCCCTCTCCCACTTGCTTGTCCACTTGTTCTCTCACTTGCAGCTTGTAAGAGTTTACAAGCTTGTACCGAACAGTGACCGTCACAAATGAGAATTTGTCTTCCCCCCGTTCGTATCCAAACAAGGCCAGTTGCAACTTCCACTTGAATTCTATATTTGAACCCCACCTTAAGAAGCTAAGATGACCGAAAGGATATAGCTAAGATGACCGATGACAATTGAGGCTGAAATCAAATCAACCCAAAAGAAAAAATCCAATCAAAAACTAACTTTTAGAATATCGTATCTGATTCATTATTTAAGTACTTGTATCCGAACCCAATATTGAAACTCTGAAGTCTGAGCCAAATCCTTTACTGATCCATTCACGCCCGAACCCCATCTGATCACAATTTTATATAAATTGGAGGCTTTATTAGGCTAAAAATTTCAAATTTTGCCATAGATCAGAAGTATTTATCGGGTCAAATTAGGATTCCGATTGGGTATGGATTATATAGTGAATCAAGTATGGATTTGGATTACATAAGAAAAATATTGAATTGGTCTGAAGTGTAACATTTTGGATACATCCGGTTGGATTTTGATAAGTGATCCAATAAGTAATTGGATTCGGTTTGGCAATTACTTATTGGATCGTGCAAAACCCAATCCATTGTCATTCCTACAATCCTACCTACCTTTCTCAAATTGTGAAGTGGTAGTCTATCAATGACTCAGTGTCTTTTTACATTGAACACCCAACCCCTATCCCGCCATAGGCAGTGATCTTTGCACTGAGTAATGTTACTATTGTGGAAACTCTATCAACCACCTCTTTGATCCAGAATTACACACACAAACACATAGATATATATGGTCTGAAAAATAGAAAATGTTGAACTCAAAACAGATGCAATGTTTAATGAGTAATAAAATACTCCGTATTAGAGTTGGGAGATTAATTACCTATACACCAACACTTGGAGGTATTTGTTTGTGAAGTTTTGATGGTACCCAACAACACCTGTTTGATAATCATTCGTATACGCTAAACTTTTGTTACATCTCACCCAATGATCTATTGTTCCCTGATCATTGATGAAAGTGTAAACACTTGTATGTTAGTGGAATCATTTGCCAATATGCCTTGATTGCAGCAACAGTATACAATACAGCGGCAGCCTCTGCCTTGTACTAAAAACTAACAAGTATTTCCCCAGGAATTTTAAGATAACCTGAATTTTAAGTAAGTCAACAATACATACCTCCCGAATGTTGAGTGCCTTCCGAACTTGAATGTTATCCGCCCAAATGTAGGAAAGCAAGTAATTATGGTTCTATAATGCCAAAAGGGGGAATAAGAGTTAAAAAAAAGAACACAACTTGCTACAGTGGCCAATATGCATCAAGTTTTAATTTGAAGGGTACACATTCTTAGTCATTAGCAAGTAGCAAAAAACAACAAAAAATGATACTCGTATGAATTAGCTAAATTGAATCCCGCTTCAGGCAAATTATGCAGAGATTTTTCACGGCGAGGCGTAGCGATTTTAGATTATGAAAGTTTGAGAAGGGGGGGGGGGGGTCGATGAATGCTGGATATAGATATCAACAATCAACACACACCAAACATGACTCAGTCCTCTTGCTGTCGTGGTCTTATGGGTTTGGTGCCTGGGTCAGTGTCCACATACACTTTCTATCAGAATGAAAGTCAATTTTTTTAAGCACACACAAATATGTACCATGTAAACTCAACCTCTAACCATGAGAAGTTCAAGTAAAAATCTTAAACGCTAGCAAGCCTGAATATAATCAGATGGTCTAATTGTAAATTTTACTATTCAATCTGCAAAAATTCGCTTCTATACCTGTCCAATGCAAATAGATGTTGATTGTAGAACACATAGAAGACATTGCACTTTAATTGGGGCCACGTAAATTATACTGCTAGAACAGGAGGCTCAATCTTGCTATACCCTCATATGTTTAAGGCAGAGAGCAGATTTAAGAGAGCGTGAAACAGAAGGATACCCGGCAGAATGAATTGCGGACTTGACGCTCGCCCAAAACAAAGGAGCTGACATGATCATCTTTCAATCGTGTTTTGTGTGTTGGGACTTTCGTGGGTGGTTTTGGAGAGACATAGAGGCATTTTGGCTCCAGGATATGTGGATCATTAATTGAAGTTGTTACCTGCAATAATTAAAGCAGTCTGCAATTTATAGTCACATGGAAGCACTAGGGATTCAGGAAAAAGGGGTAATGTAAGCAAATACATCGTATGCAAATGAAGTAAGAACAACACAACCAACGATAAAGACACTAAAATATGATGCTACTAGTATGTTGCCCGTGCCCTGCACGGATCCTATAAACGTTGGCTAAATATATGATGCGTAAGAGTATGTAGGACTCACTTCTTCTATGGCTGCAAGCGCTCGTACGCACTTTATATTTGTTGCATTGACGTTCACATAATCACCATTGCAACTGACCTTGGCCAACTGGCTTATTTGGAACCAGTGAAAATTAGTAACATGTAAAATTCTTAATCCAACTCGTGGTAGTAAGAGATGAAGACAAAATGTGTGACGTGTAAGTAACCTAATAAGTGCAAGTGTGTGCTTGCTTACCCTATAAAGCTCATCAGATATGAGTGATACACGATGTAGATATTGAATTTGCGCATTTTTGTTTTTATTACCCACAGCCGATGGATTACCAATAATATATCCCTGAGCAGTAAACAAAATAATTAGCTAGAAGATGATATCTCTTTAGATCTATTAACCTCTTGTGCTTCAGTATGGAATAATGTTATGAAGTTCCTATTAAATGTATCAGGCATAACTATAATGTTTACAAATTGTTACTAATTTTGGATCAGGACAGGAAAAACAATCACATTTTATCATATACTCTGTATCAGCTTTCAGATATTTATAACAGAAAAAATGCAACATTTCATAGAAATGATATGTCACCTTTAGATTCATTTTTTGTACAAGACCAGCTTCATTCCCTGCAAAAGCATTCAAATGTATTGATGTTATTGCTGCGATATGTACATGAAAGGATGTAAATTATTTTATTAATGCAATAACACTGATGAGAACACCCATGAGTCATGCACGCGTTTATTGCTGTAAGGGAATAAAACATCAGATGGAGTCTTGCGGCACAACAATGTGATTATATAGAGAGGAAGATTAGGAAAGTACTCAATAATATCCTAGGAATATTATCTTATCTAGGACTAAAATTATTGAATTATGGAGTTCATGTGAGACAAAGCATCTGACTGTAAACACCATAATTATGTGACTGATGAATGAAAAGAATAACACTTGAGAGCCGAAATCTTCTAAATGATAACAGAACGCCAAATGAGATTGACTAAATGTCACAAGATAAGTACATGCTATGCAATTAGGCAATCAAATAATCATCAATTAGCTTGTCAGTAAACGTAAATAATTACCGGTTAAAATCTGTTGCACAACAATTGGTACAATCTGTCCCGCATATGAATCACCAGCAATGTATAAAGGAGTGGTTCCGAACTTTGGATGATTCATAAGCCACTGCATATATACAAATATGTTTGCATCACCATTTCATGTCTGATTTTCCTTGTCAAATGGCTTTATTAGCAAGCGTATATGCCGAAACAAAGAATGTATGATTTAACAGCAACTAAGTACAGTACAAGTGGTTATATATAAGGACCTCAAAAGGCAAGAAGTCAGTTGCGGTAGAAATATAGTACTCCATGTTAGAAAGTTGCAGGGACTAAAGTAAGTGTAAGTTGATTTTGTAAAACCAAACATGCGACAGGTTGAAATTGACCTGTCAAACTGACTGTGCCAAATGCAGGCTACTTGTATTACAACTTAGTATTGGAATCATTGTGATGATTTGAAGAGAAGATAGAGAGGGACAAAATTGACGACCTTAGTCAAAAACTGGTAGATATGAGATGACTGCAAGGTGTCGCTACTATAGTATCCGTCATAAGTGGTGGCATATGAGAAGCCAGTTCCGACTGGCGAATCCAGAAATATAATGCTAGCGACCTGATGAATCCAATTAAAGCGTGTCACTAAATTTTGTAGGTTTTTTTCTAAAGAAAAAGTAATAATTGGTTTTAGAAAGAATGTGAGTATTAATTTGGTAGCCAAATGTACCTTGGTCCAGGAATAAGGGTTTAGCTGCAGAATTGGTATGCCTGATTCTGAATCACTTCGGGCATAATCGAATGTGAATGGACCTATATGGATTGATTGATTCAAGCATATTATTAAATGAAGTTGAAGTTGAAATCATTATAAAAAAAAAAAAAGAATTGGAAAGAAAGAAGACCAATTTCGAAGACGAGGCCACTGAAAGCAGAGCAACCAGGACCACCAGTGAGCCAAAGCATAAGTGGATCAGTTGCGACATCTGTTTCGGATTCGACAAAGTAATAGAATAACTGCACTTCCTCTGATTCTCCTACTCCTACATACCTGCATGTATTCTCCGTAGTATAAGAGTAATGAAATAGTTGTAATAAAGATGAATAATAGGATAAATACCCAGTTTCAAGAGTGAAGGGAAGATGGCCTTGATAACCAGGCAGGTAGTTTACAACATGTGGGCCCCGCTCCTCAGAGATCGCTGTATATGTCAAGAGCATCAGGAGGAGCAGCAGCAGCAGCAGCAGTAGGGATTGCGTCATCTTCAGACAGCAGTAACAGCAGTAAGATAATAGTAGCGCAGTAGATAACAATAAACAATCAGTACAACATAACATTAATTACTTTACTTGATCAAACATCCAAAACCAACAGTAGGGCCCACTGCCATGCATCTGCTGTGCTCTTCATGTCACTGTCTTAGACTTTTCCAATAGAGATAGAGAGTATCACTTTGATTTTTCCACCTATTTAACTCTAAAATGACACGTTTTTCACACCAATTTTGTCATCATCGTTGCATCAGTTTCATCACTACTTGAGAATTTGTGTTCAAATATTATACTCTTATACTCCCTCCTAGTCGGTCATTTCTTCCCTCTTTCCTTATTGGGTAAGTCGGGTTTTCTTCCCTCTTTCCCCTTTTGGATGTGGCGTTGTGTGTTTTGTGTGGTCTAAATTCATTTGTATGTGGGGTAGTGTGTTTTGTGTGGTCCAAATTCATTTCCTTAATTTTTGTGTAAAAGGAAAAGGGGAAGAAATGAGTGACTAGCACGGAGTATTATATTATGGGGACCATTTAACATCCTTTTGGACTCTTCAAATCATGGTATAATGGACGTCCCCTTGTAGGAAGCTGTATAACTAAATACATAACCGTATACACACAGTTTTCATAAGCATCTTCTATTTTACAAACATTTTATTTTTTCAATTTTCTATTTCATTAATTTTGATGTTTTTTTATATAAACTAAAAGCAATAGCAATAGTGAATCTTAATCTTGGGATTGTCACCAAGAACTTTATTTACAAGTTCATCTACTAAATTATAAAGTTTATTCTTAATTTTAAGAACCAAGCTCTAAAATAAGAACTAGGTTTGTAACATATGGAAATGTCCTGACCAATAATTATGACATAGAAAACAAGAGTGTTTTTAACATTTATCCATTTCCAAGACAAAAAAAAAGTTCATCTATTGTAATTAGAGTTCTTAAATATTGAAAATGGAGAAATATGACATCGCATGAAAAGAATTTTATAGAGTTTTTCTATTGTTATTGCTCTAACTTGTAAATTTATTAATAAATTCATCTTTCAAAAAAAAAAAAAAATTGGCAACAAGCTTCTTTTACTAATTTTAGAGTATATGGATTCTGAAGTTCAGCTGAGCGGTTCAATCTACGCCTTGCCCCATGTTAAGCACAATGATGACTGAATGGAAAATCATTGAATTCGGGTGTTCAATTTGCAACCATAATCTTTTGCAACATTGGTACATCTCAGGAGGATTGTACACATTTTAAAGCAAAAACAAAAGGCGCCCGTTATAGTGTCAACAGCTCCCTTGCTACTTATTTTGGGCAACGCAAATAAGCGGCAAAACGATGGCCCCAAAAGTACCTATAGAGGCGACAATTGGAACCAGCGTTCAATCATTGCAAGACATTCTCTGGGCTTATACTCTGGGGCGGTATGTCCAGCTCCCTACACCAACACAAAAGATTCTCTTGATTCATTAGTCCATCACGTCCACATGTTCCATGGTTGGCTTAAACTGAACAATTACACTAGATTGGTAATGGCTACTCTGTTTGTCTCAGTATTGTGTTTACCTTAATTGTAGCAAACACCAAATGATACTGATATGGAAAACTTCCAAACTCTGTCACATAACTGCACACCACAATTCAACCTTGATATCAGTAAAGCATTGTCGACAAGACCTACGAAGCTTACCAGTATTTTAAAGCAGACACTAACCCAGCAACTTGACCGTCAACAAACCATGGTCGCCATTCTTCAGCAGTCGGGACTTTTAGTTCCTCTACCCATTCTAATGTTCCAATATAAGGAATGGTGCTGTCTTGATCACCACTACAACATGTGTAAAACCACATGTTAGGTACTAGCAAACACTTGCAACTAGGGGGTTCAACGGTTCGGAACCGGACCGGACCGCAAAGACCAGACCGGACAACCCAATACCCGAAAACCGGAGACCGGACCGGTTAGATGGGCCCAGAGGAACCCTTTATGTCCGGATTTTTCCGGGTTTGGACCGGACCAGATCCATTATTAAAGGTAATTTGAGGGTTTTTATTTTGCTTGGACCGGACCGAAGACCGGTCACCATCTTTCTGTGAACCCGGATACCGGACCGGATAGTATTCTGTCCATACTGACCCGGACCGGGCCAGTTTGGTTTACCGGTCCGTCTACTTTATGAATCGCCGTACTTGCAACACAATCTTATTACGACCATATATAAAATTTTAAATAGACAAGCACTACACTAATATCAGTAAAGCATTTAAACGGAACACGAACCCTTTAACCCAAACCCGACCCAATTAAATTTCGTGTCGTTTTTGTGTCGACCTACTTACATAAATGGGTCATCCAGTCCAACCCTTTGATTCCGTGTCGGGTTTTTGTGTCATGTCAATATTTGGAAAGTTTAGGTATACGGATGGAGATTAATAAAAATTAGAATTAATTTAATAAACAAGTCATTCGTATTGCATTCGTGTTTTGAGAGCTCGGCCCCAAACCCAACACAATTAAATCTCGTGTCGACCCACTTACATAAATGGGTCACTTAAACTCAACCCAAACTCGTTAATTTGGTGTCGGGCTCGTGTCGTGTTTTCTTGTCGTGTTGGTCGTGTTATTGTTTGTCGGCTCTAACTATGATACAGCTTTCACTTCAATTTTATGTTTGAACTCCCGCCTTAAGAAGCTAAGTAGAAATGGCCACCTATATAGTTAACCTTGCCTATAGGGAAGGGTGAATGACAATTCATGCCGAAACTGAATCGATCCGGAAAAAAACAGTTAATAAATAAATATCCGATCCAAACCCAATTTCTATAAACACGTACTCGATCCTATTTAAGAACCCATATTCAAAATCCCAAACCTACAACTAAAAACACGAACCAAATCCTTTACCGATCCATCTGTGCCCAAATCCAACCCGATCCCATTTTTAAAAAAGTGGGCTATACTACACTTGAAATTCCAATTTTGCCATTTAAGATCAATGTTTATAGGAGTACATGCCTTTCTCAAATTGCAAAATGGTAGTTATCAATGACTCAAATGTCTTTTTTAACATTGCATACATTCAACTCCCTGTACCGCTATATAGGCAGGCAGGGATGTTTTTTACCGCATGAGTACACTGAGTAGTGTTATTACAGTAAAAACTCTATGAAGCACCTCTTTGACCCGGCATTACACACACAGAGTCAGGTACACACACACACACAAAAACACACATATAAATGGTCTAAAATATCCAACTCCGTATTTTTTTACAAGCATATTAGAAAATTATATTATTGATGAACAAGATAACGACGAAGAAAACTCGAAACAGATGCAATGTTTAGAGTGTAATAAAAGATTAGAGTTGGGAGATCAGTTACCTATACACCAACACTTGGAGGTATTTGTTTGTGAAGTTTTGATGGTACCCAACACCACCTGTTTGATAATCAGTAGTATACGCTAAACTTTGGTTACATCTCACCCAATGATCTATTGTTCCCTGATCATTGATGAAAGTGTAAACACTTTTATGTTAGTGGAATCATTTGCCAATATGCCTTGATTGCAGCAACAATGTAAATCAAGCAACTAGCAGCAGTCATTCGATAGGCGAAGGTGGATTACAGTTCTCTTCACCAAGAAGGCAAATACAATATAACGGCAGTCCTTGCCTTACACGGAGTATTTCCTCTTTAATATTAAGAAAACTCGAATTCAAAGTAAGTCTACTATACATACCTCTCGAATGTTGAGTGCCTTTTGAACTTGAATGTTATCCGCCCAATTGTAGGAAGCCAAGTAATTCTGGTTCTACAATGCCAAAAGGGGGGAGACATAGTCAAAATACACAACTTGCCAATATGGATCGAAGGTTTAAATGAAGAAACACATTTCTAGTCATCAGCAAGTATCAACAACAACAAAAAAAAATGATATGAACTAATTGAACCCTGTGGCCTTCCGGGTTTGGTGACCAGGTCAGTATGCACACAAACTTTCAAACAGACTCGAGCACATATATTATTTAAGCAAGTGTAAGATTTTATAGACACGCATAAATATCAACGAGCCAAATCTGATGCCAAATTTGTGGTGTGGCAATATTACATTAATGTGGAAGTTAAAAGATGTGAGAGAGGGGGTTATATGGTCGATTTATGCTGGACATAGATGTCAAGTATCAGCACAGCCAAAACATGATTCAGTCCTCTTAATGCCGTGGCCTTGTGGGTTCTGTGACGAGGTGAGTGTCCATACACACTTTCTATCAGAATCAAAGAAAGCATGGAACAGAAACATACCCGGCAGAATGAATTGCTGACTTGATGCTCACCCAAAAGAAACGAGTCGACATGAACACTTTCCAATAGTTTCTTGTATGCTGAGACTTTCTCAGGTGGTTTTGGAGAGACATAGAGGCATTTTGGCTCTAGGATATGTGCCTCATAAATTGAAGATGTTACCTGCAATTATAGTGACACGGAACCACTGGGGATTTAGAAAAAAGGGGTAATATAAGCACATGTACAAAGTAAGAACAACATAAGATAAAGACTCTAAGATATGATGTTATTGCATATAGGACTCACTTCTTCTATGGCTGCAAGCACTCGTAAGCACTTTATATTTGTTGCATCGACGTTCACATATTCACCATCGCAACTGACCTTGGCTAGCTGGGTTATTTGGAACGAATGCAAATTAGCAGCAAAGAAAACACTTAATCCAACTAATGGTACTAGAAGATGGAGACAAATAGTTTGAGTGCAAGGATTTTAATGAGTGTGAGTGTGTGCTTGCTTACCTGATAGAGCTCATCAGATATGAGTGATACGCGGTGTAGATATTCAACTTGCGAGTTTTTGCGTTTATCACCCACAGTTGATGGATTACCAATGATATATCCCTGAACAGTAAACATAATAAATGTCAGTACATTAAAAGACGTTAAAAGAAAGATGAGAGATGAGAGCAGTTTGTAAATTTAGTGGGTTGCTCAAGTAGTTGTTAATTGTCTTTAGATCTATGAACAACCCTATGTGCTTGAGTATGCAATAATATTAAGAAATTGCTATTGTAGAAATGTGGTGGGCATAACTATAATTAAGACGGGAAAAAACAATCAGATTTTGTAGAGAGTAATATAATAGGTTTCAGATAATCTATACCAGAAAGAATGTACGAGTAACATTCATAGAAATGATAGGTCACCTTTAGGTTCATTTTTGGTACAAGTTGAGCTTCATTACCTGCAAAAACATTCAAACGTATTGATGTTGTATATGAAAGGTATGCGATTAAATAAATGCAAAAATGAACTCTTGAGAGTTGAAACCTCGTAAATAACAAAGAAGAGCAAATGAGATAGAGTAGATGTGACAAGATAAGCAGGTGTAATGCAAGTAGAAAAAAAAAAGAGAGTAGATAATTACCTGTTAAAATCTGTTGCACAACAATGGGTACAATCTGTCCCGCATATGAATCGCCAGCAATGTATAAGGGAGTGGTTCTGAAATTAGGATGATTGATAAGCCACTGCATATACAGAAATATATATGTTAGCATCGCCATTTCATGTAAAATATAGAGAGGAAGAATTAAGAAATAATGGGGAGACCTTGGTCAAAAACTGGTAGATATGCGATGACTGCAAGGTATCGTTACTATTGTATCCGTCATGAGTGGTGGCATAGGAGAAGCCAGTTCCGACTGGGGAATCCAGAAATATAATGCTAGCTACCTGGATGAATGCAGAATAAATTGGAGTGTGTGAGTAAAAGAAAGAAAGAAAGAAAGAAAGGTGAAGTTAAAAGGGGTGTGTGTACGTTGGTCCAAGAATAAGGATTTAAACGAAGCAATGGTATGTCTGAAGCTGAATGAGTGTGGGATTGATCGAATGAGAATGGTCCTGAAAAGAGAATAGATACAAGTAAAATAATAATGTGAAAGAAGAGGCAGTAGTTGGAAATGGGAAATAAAAGAGAGAAGAGGAGACCGATTTCGAAGACGAGGGCACTGAGAGCAGAACAACCAGGGCCGCCAGTAAGCCAAAGTATAAGTGGATGATTGGCAACATCTGTTTGGGATTCAACAAAGTAATAGAATAACTGAATCTGTTGTGAATCTCCAACACCAACGTAGCCGGTTTCAAGGGTGAAAGGAAGAGGGCCTTGATAACCAGGGAGATACTCGACAAGATGTGGATCAGATTCAGATACAAGTGTAGCAGTTGAGAATATAAATGGGAGGAGGAGGAGCAGGAGCAATAGCAGGGAGCTTGGCATGTTGAAAATAATGAGTATTTATCAAGTAAAACAAAGTTAGTGAAGATTAGTAGCAGTAGCAGTAGCAAAGTAGCAATAGGTATTCCTGTCTTCCTGGAGTACTCCCTATATATTGACTTAAAACGTGAATGCCAATAATCATTATTCATTGCTTCCAATTCCAATTCCAATACCCATGCTTGCTAATTCCTATCTCCACTCTTCCTCCGATTCTCTCCTCTCAAACTAAACTTTACTCACACACACAACCTCCTACCTCGCCCCTTTCCCCTTGCTAATTCCTTTTCTCTCTTTTTTTTTTGTTTTTTGTCATTCTTCTCCGAATTTTAATGTGCCATGATATTAGTGTAGCATCGAGATGATGTTCATTAGGTTAGTAAAGCTAATTAATATGTTCAAAATTATTAGGTGAAACAATGGTTGATCAAGTACACACCATTCAATTACAATTCACATTATTTTTAGTCAACTCTCCTGTATCTTTATTTCAAATGAGATGTCAATTTCGTTATTCTGAGTCATTATTATATGTCTTAGAAATATTACAGTGCGAATTTAGAGATATTTTATTTCAAGGCCCAGTTATCCCGAAAATCGTGGCTAATAATAACCTTTAAAATCAACGGTTTTCAGCGATATTCGGAAACCAAAAACATTTTTTCCCTAAAGGTATTTATAGATCCGTTACGTCTATAAATAGCAATTGGATGTTAGTATCCCTCTTTAAACTACGTAAAAACGGAGAATACTACTTGTTTTCTCTAATACATACAAGGTCTAAAAAGTCGTCTTAACGTCTTCAAATTATCTTTATTTAAAGTGAGATGTCAATTTCGTTATCCTGAATCATTATTATATGTCTTAGAAATATTACAGTGCGAATTTAGAGACATTTTATTTCAAGGCCCTGTTGTCCTGAAAACCGTGGATAATAACCTTTAAAATCAGCGATTTTCAGAGATATTCGGAATCCAAAAAAAAAATCCCTAAAGGTATTTATAGACCCGTTACGTCTATAAATAGAAATTGGATGTTACTATCCCTCTTTAAACAACGTAAAAACGGAGAATACTGCTTGTTTTCTCTAATACATACAAGGTCTGAAAAGTGGTCTTAAGGTCTCCAAATTATATTTATTTCAAGTGAGATACCAATTTCGTTATCCTGAGTCATTATTATATGTCTTAGACATATTACGGTGCGAATTTAGAGACATTTTATTTCAAGGTCCAGTTGCCCTGAAAACCGTGGATAATAACCTTTAAAATCACGGTTTTCAGCGATATTCGGAATCCAAAAATATTTTTTCCCTTTAGGTATTTATAGACCTGTTACGTATATTAATAGAAACTGTATGTTAGTATCCCTCTTTAAACAACATAAAAACAGAGAATACTACTTGTTTACTCTAATACAGACAAAGTTATAAAAGTGGTATTAATGCCTCCAAATTATCTTTATTTCTAGTGAGATGTCAATTTCGTTATGCCGAGTTATTATTATATGTCTTAGACATATTACGGTGCGAATTTAGAGATATTTTATTTAATGGCCCAGTTGTCCTGAAAACCGTGTATAATAACCTTTAAAATAAGCGGCTTTCAGCGATATTCGGAATCAAAAAATATTTTTTCCCTAAAGGTATTTATAGACCCGTTACATTTATAAATAACAATTGGGTGTTAGTACTCCTCTTTAAACAACGTAAAAACGGAAAATACTACTTGTTTTCTCTAATACATACAAGGTCTGAAAATTTGGTCTAAGGTCTCCAAATTATCTTTATTTCAAGTGAGATGCCAATTTCGTTATCCCGAGTCATTATTATATGTCTTAGAGATATTACATTGCGAATTTAGAGACATTTTATTTCAAAGCCATGTTGTCCCGAAAAACGTGGAAAATAACCTTTAAAATCTGCGGTTTTCAGCGATATTCGGAATCCAGAAAAAAATTTCTTCTAAAGGTAATTATAGACACGTTACGGTTATAAATAGCAATTGGATGTTAGTATTCCTCTTTAAACAACGTAAAAACGGAGAATACTACTTGTTTTCTCTAATACATACATGGTCTGAAAAGTGGTCTAAGGTCTCCAAATTATCTTTATTTCAAGTGAGATGTCAATTTCGTTATCCTGAGTCATTATTATATGTCTTGGTGATATTACAGTGCGAATTTAGAAATATTTTATTTCGAGGATAGTTTTCCCAAAAATCGTGGATAATAACCTTGAAAATCAGCGGTTTTCAGCGATATTAAGAAACCAAAAATATTTTTTCTCTAACGGTTTTTATAGATCCGTTACATCTATAAATAGCAATGAGATGTTAGTATCCCTCTATAAACAACGTAAAAACGTAGAATACTACTTGGTTTCTCTAATACATGCAAGGTCTGAAAAGTGGTTTTAAAGTCTCCAAATTATCTTTATTTCAAGTGAGATGCCAATTTTATTATCCTGAATCATTATTATATGTCTTAGAGATATTACATTGCGAATTCAGAGACATTTTATATCAAGGCCAAGCTGTCCCGAAAAACGTGGATAATAACCTTTTAAAATCAGCGATTTTCAGCGATATTCGGAATTCAAAAATATTTTTCCCATAACGGTAATTATAGACACGTTACGTCGATAAATAGCAATTTGATGTTATTATCCCTCTTTAAACAACGTAAAAACGGAAAATACTACTTGTTTCCTTTAATACCGACAAGCTTTGAAAAGTGGTTTTAAGGTCTCCAAATTATCTTTATTTCAAGTGAGATGCCAATTTCGTTATCCCGAGTCTTAATTATATGTCTTAGAGATATTACAATGCGAATTTAGAGACATTTTATTTCAAGGCCCAGTTCTCCCGAAAATCGGGGATTATAATAACCTTGAAAATCAGCGGTTTTCAACGATATTTGGAATCAAAAATTTTGTTTTCCCTAAAGGAATTTATAGACCTGTTACGTCTATAAATAGAAATTGGATGTTAGTATCCCTCTTTAAACAACGTAAAAACGGAGAATACTACTTGTTTTCTCTAATACATACATGGTCTGAAAAGTGGTCTTAAGGTCTTCAAATTATCATTATTTCAAGTGAGATGCCAAATTCGTTATCTTAAGTCAATATTATATATCTTAGATATCTTACAGAGTGAATTTAGCGACATTTTATTTCAAGGCCTAGTTGTCCCGAAAATCGTGGATAATAACATTGAAAATCAGCGGTTTTCAGCGATATTCAGAAACCGAAAATAATTTTTCTCTAACGGTTTTTATAGATCCGTTACATCAATAAATTGTAATGGGATGTTAGTATCCCTTTTTAAACAACGTAAAAACGGAGAATACTACTTGTTTTCTCTAATACATGCAAGGTCTGAAAAATGATTTTAAGGTTTCCAAATTATCTTTATTTCAAGTGAGTACTAATTTCGTTATCCCGAGTCATTATTATATGTCTTTGAGATATTACAGTGCGAATTTAGATACATTTTATTTCAAGTCCCAGTTGTCCCGAAAAACGTGGATTATAATAACCTTTAAAATCAGCGATTTTAAGCGATATTCAGAATCCAAAAATATTTTTCCCCTTAAGGTAATTATAGACACGTTACGTCTATAATAGCAATTCGATGTTAGTATCCCTCTTTAAACAACGTAAAAACGGAAAATACTACTTGCGAATTTAGAGACATTTTATTTCAAGGCCCAGTTGTCCCGAAAATAGTGGATAAGTAACCTTTAAAATCAGCGATTTTCAGCGATATTCAGAATACAATAATATTTTTCCCCTTAAGGTAATTATAGACACGTTACGTCTATAAATAGCAATTCAATGTTAGTATCCCTCTTTAATTAACGTAAAAACGGAGAATAATACTTGTTTCCTTTAATACAGACAAGCTTTGAAAAGAGGTTTTAAGGTCTCCAAATTATCTTTATTTCAAGTGAGATGCTAATTTCGTTATCCTGAGTCATTATTATATTTCTTAGAGATATTTCAGTGCGAATTTGAAGACATTTTATTTCAAGGCCCAGTTGTCCTGAAAAACGTGGATAATAACCTTTTAAATCAGCGATTTTCAGCGATATTCGGATTCCAAAAATATTTTTCCCCTTAAGGTAATTATAGACACATTACGTCTATAAATAACAATTCGATGTTATTATCCCTCTTTAAACAACGTAAAAACGGAGAATATTACTTGTTTCCTTTTATACAAACAAGCATTGAAAAGTGGTCTTAAGGTCTCCAAATTATCTTTATTTCAAGTGAGATGCCAATTTCGTTATCCTAAGTCTTTATTATATTTCTTAAAGATATTACAGTGCGAATTTAGAGACATTTTATTTTAAGACCCAGTTCTCCCGAAAATCGTGGATAATAATAACCTTGAAAACCAGCGGTTTTCAGCGATATTCAGAAACCAAAAATATTTTTTTTCTAACGGTTTTTATAGATCCATTACATCTATAAATAGCAATGGGATGTTAGTCTCTCTCTTTAAACAACGTAAAAACGGAGAATAGTACATGTTTTTTCTAATACATGCAAGGTCTGAAAAATGGTTTTAAGGTCTCCAAATTATCTTTAGTTCAAGTGAGATGCTAATTTCGTTATCCTGAGTCATTATTATATGTCTTAGAGATATTACAGTGCGAATTTAGAGACATTTTATTTCAAGGCCCAGTTGTTCCGAAAAACGTGGATAATAACCTTTAAAATCAGCGATTTTCAGAATCCAAAAATATTTTCCCCTTAAGGTAATTATAGACACGTTACGTCTATAAATAGCAATTCGATGTTAGTATCCTTCTTTAAACAACGTAAAAACGGAGAATACTACTTGTTTCTTTAATACAGACAAGCTTTAAAAAGTTGTTTTAAGGTCTCCAAATTATCTTTATTTTAGGTGAAATGTCAACTTCGTTATCCTGAGTCAATATTATATGTCTTAAAGATATTACAGTGCGAATTTAGAGACATTTTATTTCAAGGCACAGTTGTCCTGAAAAACGTGGATAATAACCTTTTAAATCAGCGATTTTCAGCGATATTGGGAATACAAAAATATTTTTCCCCTTAAGGTAATTATAGACACGTTACGTCTATAAATAACAATTCGATGTTAGTATCCCTCTTTAAACAACGTAAAAACGGAGAATACTACTTGTTTTCTCTAATACATGCAAAGTCTGAAAAGTGGTCTTAAGGTCTCCAAATTATCTTTATTTCAAGTGAAATGTCAATTTCGTTATCCTGAGTCATTATTATATGTATTAGAGATATTACAGTTAGAATTTAGAGACATTTTATTTCAAGGCCCAGTTGTCCCGAAAAACGTGGATAATAATCTATAAAATCAGCGCTTTTCAGCGATATTCGGAATTCAAAAATATTTTTCTTCTAAAGGTAATTATAGACACGTTACGTTTATAAATAGCAATTCGATATTAGTATCCCTCTTTAAACAACGTAAAAACGGAGAATACTACTTGTTTCCTCTAATACAGACAAGCTTTGAAAAGTGGTCTTAAGGTCTCCAAAATATCTTTATTTCAAGTGAGATGCCACTTTTGTTATTCTTAGTCATTATTATATGTCTTAGAAATATTACAGTGCGAATTCAGAGATATTTTATTTCAAGGCCCAGTTGTTCTGAAAATCGTGGATAGTAATCTTGAAAATCAGTGGTTTTCAGGGATATACGGAAACCTAAAAATATTTTTTTTCTAAAGGTATTTATAGATCCGTTACGTCTATAAATAACAATTGGATGTTAGTATCCTTTTTTAAACAATGTAAAAATGGAGAATAATACTTGTTTTCTCTAATACATACAAGGTATGAAAAATGGTCTTAAGGTTTCTAAATTATCTTTATTTCAAGTGAGATAACAATTTCGTTATCCTGAATCATTATTATATGTCTTAGACATATTACGGTGCGAATTTAGAGACATTTTATTTCAAGGTCCAGTTGTCCCGAAAACCGTGGATAATAACCTTTAAAATCACGGTTTTCAGTGATATTCGTAATCCAAAAATATTTTTTCCCTTAAGGTATTTATAGACCTGTATCATATATTAATAGCAACTGGATGTTAGTATCCCTTTTTAAACAACATAAAAATGGAGAATACTACTTGTTTACTTTAATACAGACAAAGTTTTAAAAGTGGTCTTAATGCCTCCAAATTATCTTTATTTCAAGTGAGATGTCAATTTCGTTATGCCGAGTTATTATTATATGTCTTAGACATATTACGGTGCGAATTTAGAGACATTTTATTTCATGGCTCAGTTTCCCGAAAACCGTGTATAATAATAACCTTTAAAATAAGCGGTTTTCAGCGATATTCGGAATCCAAAAATATTTTTTCCCTAAAGATATTTATAGACCCGTTACTTTTATAAATAGCAATTGAATCTTAGTATTCCTGTTTAAACAACGTAAAAACGGAAAATAGTACTTGTTTTCTTTAATACATTCAAGGTCTGAAAAAGTGGTCTTAGGTCTCCAAATTATCTTTATTTCAAGTGAGATGCCAATTTCGTTATCCTAAGTCTTTATTATATGTTTTAGAGATATTTTATTTCAAGGTCCAGTTGTCCCGAAAAACGTGGAAAATAACCTTTAAAATCTGCGATTTTCAGCGATATTCGGAATCCAAAAATATTTTTCTTCTAAAGTTAATTATAGACACGTTACGTCTATAAATTGCAATTCGATGTTAGTATCCCTCTTTAAACAACGTAAAAACGGAGAATACTACTTGTATTCTTTAATACAGACAATCTCTGAAAAGTGGTCTTAAAGTCTCCAAATTATCTTTATTTCAAGTGAGATGCCAATTTTGTTATTCTTAGTCATTATTATATGTCTTAGAAATATTACAGTGCAAATTCAGAGATATTTTATTTCAAGACACAGTTGTCCCGAAAATTGTGGATAGTAATCTTGAAAATCAGTGGTTTTCACCGATATTCGGAAACCGAAAATATTTTTCCTAAAGGTATTTATAAATCCGTTACATCTATAAATAACAATTGGATGTTAGTATTCCTCTTTAAACAATGTAAAAACGGAGAATACTACTTATTTTTTTCTAATACATACAAGGTCTGAAAAGTGGTTTTAAGGTCTCCAAATTATCTTCATTTCAAGTGAGATGCCAATTTCGTTATCCCGAGTCATTATTATATGTCTTAGACATATTACAATGCTAATTTAGAGACATTTTATTTCAAGGTCCAGATGTCCCGAAAATCGTGGATAATAATAACCTTGAAAATCAGCGGTTTTTAGCGATATTCGGAATCCAAATTTTTTTTTCCATAAAGGTATTTATAGACCCGTTACGTTTATAAATAGCAATTGGATGTTAGTATTCATTTTAAACAACGTAAAAACAGAGAATACTACTTATTTTCTCTAATACATACAAAGCCTGAAAAGTGGTCTTAATGCTTCCAAATTATTTTTATTTCAAGTGCGATGCCAATTTCGTTATCCTGAGTCATTATTATATGTCTTAGAGATATCACAATGCGAATTTAGAGACATTTTATTTCAAGGCCCAGTTGTCCCGAAAATCGTGGATAATAACCTTGAAAATCAGCTGTTTTCAGCGACATTCAGAAATCAAAAATAATTTTTCCCTAAAGGTGTTTATAGACCTGTTACGTCTATAAATAACAATTTTTTTTACTATCCCTCCTTAAACAACATAAAAACGAGATTATTACTTGTTTACTCTAATACAGACAAGATCTGAAAAGTGATCTTAAGGTCTCCAAACTATATTTATTTCAAATCAGATGCCAATTTCGTTATCTTGAGTCATTATTATATATGTTTTAGAGATATTATAGTGCGAATTTAGAGATATTTTATTTCAAGGCTCAGTTGTCCCTAAAACCGTGGATAATAACCTTGAAAATCAGCGGTTTTCAGCGATATTCGGAAACCAAAATATTTTTTCCATAAAGGTATTTATAGACCCGTTACGTCTATAAATAGCAATTGGATGTTAGTATTCCTCTTTAAACAACGTAAAAACGGAGAATACTACTTGTTTCCTCTAATACATACACGGTCTGAAAAGTGGTCTTAAGAAGTTAAGGTTTCCAAATTATCTTTATTTCAAGTGAGATTCCAATTTTGTTATCCTGAGTCAATATTATACTTCCTCCGTTCCATTTGATTGTATACGTTTGCTTTTTGAGCACTATTCATAAGTTAGAAGAATCATTAATACAACTTCTAATATACAACATAAAACATAGTCATGTGAGATCTTGTTTAAATTGTCTTACCGGGTACAATATTAATATCAAATTTTTATAATTTTTAATAATATATAACTAAAAATATAAACAAAATAAAATGAGCATTGACATACGTGATAAAGCAAACGTATACAACCAAATGGAACGGAGGAAGTATGTCTTAGAGATATTACAGTGCGAATTTAGAGAAATTTTATTTCAAGGCCCAGTTGTCCCGAAAACCGTTGATAATAACCTTTAAAATCAGCTGTTTTCAGCGATATTCAGAATTCAAAATTATTTTTGCCCTAAAGGTATTTATAGACACGTTACGTCTATAATTAACAATTGGATGTTAGTATCCCTCTTTAAACAACATAAAAACGGAGAATAATACTTGTTTTCTCTAATACAAACAATGTCTGAAAAGTGGTTTAAAGGTCTCCAAATTATCTTTATTTCAAGTGAGATGTCAATTTCGTTATCCTGAGTCATTATTATATGTCTTAGAGATATTACAGTGCGAATTGAGAGACATTTTATTTCAAGGCCCAGTTGTCCCAAAAATCGTGGATAATAACCTTGAAAATCAGCGATTCTCAGGGATATTCGGAATCCAAAAATATTTTTTCCCTAAATGTATTTATAGATCTGTTACTTATATAAATAGCAATTGGATGTTAGTATCTCTCTTTAAACAACGTAAAAACGGAGAATAATACTTGTTTTCTCTAATACGTAGAAGGTCTGAAAAGTGGTTTTAAGATCTCCAAATTATCTTTATTTCAAGTGAGATGCCACTTTCGTTATCCTGAGTTATTATTATATGTCTTAGAGATATTACAGTGCGAATTTAGAGACATTTTATTTCAAGTCCAGTTACGGGTCAAGAAAGATCGGGTCATGTTCGGGTCGGGTCAGGTCCAATCGGGTTTCGGGTCACATTCTGGTCGGGTTTCGGGTCACATTCGGGTCGGGCCAGGTCTAACACAATGTGATGGGACGTCAATATGACTTCTACTAAGCCTACTTTTAATAGGTAATCTATCAATACAAGCTTTCCAAGAAAAAACTTTAATTTTGGTGAAATGTTTAATTTTTAAATCCAGTTAAACTCACACTTTGTAAAATTATGCTCATACAGACCTTGTGCTAGCAAAGTCGCTGTTTTGGTAGAAAAAAATTCCTTCACTTGACAATACCCATATTAGATTATTCGGAATCTCATTACTTGGTATATGAATGTCTATAATAATAGAATCTAACTATAATATATGGGTCTCAACCATCACATTGATGCATGATAGATTATTCATCTCAACCAAAACCTTAAGGTGATGGTTGAGGCTCATAAATTATAGTTATATTCTATTATATAATAAGGTTGGCAATGTCGGAATTAATTATTGTAGATAATTTAAGAGTATCCCACTGCTTACACGGAGTAATAAAATCTTTAACCAAAACATTTGGTTCATGAATATCTTGGGCATTGATAAAACTGCTGTTAGGGTACGGAAAAATTAAACCCAATTATCGGACCAAAAGCTAATGTTGTTAACATTGCCTACTTAATCGGAGAAGACTAGGTGATGTAAACCTGCATTGTAGCAAATTATTCCGTACTGGACTAAGTTCACGCTTTCTTATTTGACTATATGTTCTAATAAAAATATAAGTTGTACGGAGTATGTATTTAGGTAAAACATAACATTTGTTGTTATTTATTCTTCAATCCTAAATTACTTTCAACAAAGGCAATATCATAATATTCTAGAGAAAAACGGCGCCCATAATTCCACGGGTTATAAATATTTCTTGCTTTCAGCTGATATTTGCAAGGGTTTACCACCTTTTCTTACTGTTGTTGGAGCTTGTAATGACTTGGGCGCTGTATAAAATGCATCAAAGTACAAGTTTGAGCTGTACATAAGCAATGACTTGCGTTGCCCTCAATGCACATTGAAAGAATTACCAGTTATACCGGATTGGACATCTACGTTTAATAACTGAAGTGTGCACCCAATTTTGCGATAGGAAGACGATCTTACTTATGAGCCATGCGTATGAGAAATGTGTATGTAAACGTTTTATTGGAGGACGTATGTTATAAATATAATGCAATAGGCAAAACTCACTAAAGGCAGATGGATGAAGTGAATGGTATTATACTATTATTAGTTGAGACTTGAGATTATCTAAGAGTCGAAACAAATTTTAAAACAAATCTAAAAGTCCTCATTTGTTTTGAAAAAGATCTCTCATAAGTCATAACTAAGGGGAAATGAGAGGAGATGGTTTGGAGAGAAATGACGAGTTTATTATATATTATATCGACTCGTTATTTGTGTTGAGTTTTATACTCGATTTTTCTAAGTGTTTTGCGTATAAAAAAGTTGGAGAAATAAGGTTGGGTGGAAAATGTTATAAAGGTGAGGGAGGTGAATAAATTAGAATATTAGATGAAAGAAAGAATGGAGTTGAATTAGGATTGATTGATACTCGTAATTGGGAGTGTGTCGCTGACATTCATTCATTCACTGTTGTTTCCTTTGGTATTGGTATTAGGTGGAATAATATTACTCAGGTGTGGTGAAATGCATCAAGCAGGAGGAGGTGGAGGAGGAGGTGGAGAATATCCTTGGTATCCACAGCAACCACCACCACCACCACCGGCGGCAGCGAGTTCTATAAGTACAAGTTGGGCGTCGGCACCACCGTTCACAACCCCCCAAGATTACGACTACTCTTGTTCCTCATATTCATACAACAATTACTCTTGTTATCCTCCTCCGGTCTCCGATCCTCCTTTTCTTCCGCCGTCACAACAGCCTGAGACACAGCTGCACTACAACCCTACGCCGCCACAACAACCCCAGTATCCACCATCTTACCCTCCTCACACTCATTACGATCCCCCCAATTACCCTCATCATACTCCTTCTAATTCCTATGTCCCTCCCTACGATTTTAATATTAATAATAATAATAATAATAATTCCCCCAATTTCACCTCAACTAGGCCCACTTCCAATGATAATGATGGGGTGTACGCTTACCAGGGTAAACATGAGCCTTATGCTGCTTCTTCTAAATCATCTACTTGGTCTGGTTTGTTCGATGATTACGGCAGGCCTATTAGCTTCCCCGCTTCCAACCAGGATAAACCGGTTGTCAGGGCCGTCCCTAAGCCCGATTATAAACCCGATGTTCAAAGTGGTGTCCAGAAATTCAAGGTCAAGCTCTTGCCCGAGTCTGGAACTCAGTCCACCATGGATGTTATTTGCATGGTAACCTAAACCTACCTATCTTCTAATTAACTTAATGTCATCTCAACTCATCATTCCTTGTATTTCATGTAACTTTATCACACTATTCTACTCCTACCTATCTCCTCCTTCCAGGTCGGTTTGGATGGAATACGCATGCTAGATCCCAACACTAGCCGTACTTTGAGGATATATCCACTCCACACTGTCACTCGATGTCATGTAACTTTATCACACTTTCTTTCTTTATTGCACACTTATACTTTCTCATTTTTTTGGCTATCAACTCATTACAAATAACTCTCTCTTCTCCTGCAGAAAATTGACTCATCTACATTTGCATTCTGGTCAAAGACATCCGTTGATATCGACCCAAGCCGCATTAGACTGCAGTCAAATACTTATACTACTAATACAATTCTCGACACCGTCACAGCTGCCACCGTCCAGGTTTCTTTCCCTCTCTCCCATCACTCTAGCGTATCATATGTTTACATTTTTTTGCTCATAATGACTGCAACTGCTGCATTGCTGGTTATACTTCCATCACCTCATAATTACCTTCATGCTCCTGCTATACTTGGATATCACCACCTCTTCTTAGGGTTTTTCAGTACTTGTCATCACTGACTCATGCGAGAGAGGGAAGAGGAGGTTGATTGATATGGAGCAAGAGTAACTGCTTTGGCACTGGTCAACAGGAGGTCTGAATTTAGTCATACGATTGTTGGTAGGGCCACATGATGGAATAGTATTTTCTTTTTTAATTGTTTTGTGGTCGACTCCATGTTTCAAAAATGAGTCTGTTATGTGTCAGAGGACTAGGAGCCTGTTTCTTGGAGGCAGATTGGACACAATAGGAATCTAGTAGTGTAATGAAGAATTTTCATGCAATATGTAGAATCGGGTTTTGTCATCTTGAATCCATTTTTTATTCACACAATATCTGAATCGTACATGCTTTTACGTCTTTTTGTGAAGTTATCTTCTCAGGCTACCAGAAATACTTTAGAGTTCATATAGGAGGTTAACTAATAAATACGGAGTACTTCATAAGAAACTAGCATCTAATCTCATCACCTTAACCGCAACACCGTATTATTACAAAAAAAAGTATTACATCCAGATTCTTTGTTTGTGTGATGTCTGTGCAGTTATCTTACTACCTAATATTGGAGGCTCTTTGAGCTTGTAGTTAACAATATTACATCCTACCACCCCTCTGCGTGGAGGTGATTGAGATAACACCTAAGTCACGTAATGGGCAGAGGAACCACAGATTGAGGATGAGACTGGGTAAAGGTTACCAATATTACATCCTACTGCTCCTCTGATTTTAGATTAATTTTATTTTATATACTAAATGAATGGAACCTTTGATGTCTTTGAAATTGAGGTCATGTTGATTTAGGGAGACACTACCAATGTTTTGTTTGAGTGAGTTGGTTGGGTTTAGGTGTAGGGATAAACTCATATCTGATAACCACTTGGAACCCTAGGAGCTGTAGAGTACACTGTTATGCGTGTTTTAATACACAATTTTTTCCCTGTGTTCAATATCACAGTTCAAGGAGATGGGAAGGACCAGGCCTTCTGAAGCTCCTAAATCTCTGGAGCTGTCTTCAGAAAAGAAAAAAGGGTTGGGTGACTGGATAACCAAACTCAAACCCGTGAACGAAGAGAAAGATCATTGGGTACGTGTTTGACTTTGTCTTTCAATATTATGATCCCCCTGCCTACCTATATCTATTGTTTTTCCAGTAACTGAGGATCAATAGTTCGCTCCTGATGTTCTGGTAGTGCCTTTAAGAAATCAATATGGCTTGCAGGAAATGTTTTCTAAGTCCTGTGACGTGATCTGGAATTTCATTTTGAATTACCTATGTTACTTTTTGTTAAATATCTACTAGGTGTTCGTAGACAGGGTTCTTTGAGCTTATTTATTATTATTTTTCCTCAAAATTTATTTTTCTGAAGTATACATGCTATTTTCTAATGTGCCTGATGATGGCGGTGATCATGATATGTATTACGAGTTTACGATAGTCTTTGGAGCTTGTTATTCTCACTGTACTATGCAAAGCTTTTGTGTGGCTCGGTCGTGGTTGTTACCCTGCTGAGAAAAATGTAAAAGAAGAATGGAAAAAAATGCTGCTGGTATCATTGCTGGTTCTCCGGTTTCCCTTGATCCTGTGTGGGGAAAGTGACGGAGTAACTTTGTGTTTTAAGTAGGGCTTCTCATTCGAAAAAGAGGTGAGGGGGTAAGGGGGGTATAAACTCTCTTTGTTTTGCTCAGAAGTTAAGAGTCGTGAACTTGAATTTCATTATTGCCAAGGCCCTTTGACTTTCAATTTCAAACAAATAATTGAAAGAAAAGGAGTTGGAAAATTACCACTATTCTACTCTTGTAGGAAAACTCTAATACGTCTAGTTTTATATGCCTTCGATCCAGAATTACTATCCATATTCATATTTATACATGAGTTTAGAAGTAAAGATACTTGTACATAGATTTGTTCTATTTTTTTTTGCACCTTAGGGACATCATATGTATTATATACTTCATATTCTTCATATATGATTTCTGACTCTTCATATTACTTTGTATATACCAATCTGAGACACTCGATACTTAGATATGGGTATGACATTTGGAACGTTCTTTTTGAAATGACCACGTGAGTGGGTATTTTTGTAAGACACCTGGAGACAAACCCATATCTGTTACTTCAATTTAAGTCCCAATACTATTGTTCCATCATTGAGGTGAAAAAAAGGAACGAAACACAAGTATCGGTATCTGTACTCCTATTTCTTAATTCATTTATGTTAATACAAAAAGCCCTTTTAGAGTGTGTTTGGATCTCAAAAGTGGAAGAAACGGGAGGGGAGGGGGATAGGGGGAAAGGAAAGGGAGGGGAAAGAAAGGGAGGGAGAATGGGGTATGGTTGTTTGGATACAATTTCTCTCCAAATCTTTCCTATGATGGTGGAATTTTGGCTTGACTTGGAGGAGGGAAAATGGACCCCTCCCCCTTCATTTCCCTCCACCCTTATTTGCTATCCAAACAAGGGATTTTAGATCCCCAACTCTCCCTTCCTTTCCTTTCCCTTCAAATTCTTCCATCCAAACAAGCCCTTAAACTCTTAAGCCCTTCATAAGTACTCTCATGTACATAGGAAAAAAAAACTATAGTTCCCCGCGAGAGTAAAGCACTTGACTTCAACTATATAGTAACTTTAAAAATGAATTTTAAATTCTTGATAAGTAGCACTATCATAAAAAAATCCACGATGATTCATTTCCTCCCAAGTATACCACCAAATAGATAAATGAACCATCTTCCAAATCTCACGAACACAATTTTATTGTTCTAGGTACTGTTAAATTTCTTGTTTATAATTTTCTGTTGTCTGAGAGAAGGGTTGGCTGCGGTTTCAAAATGATTGCTCTGGCCTTCCAGGGTTTTGAGTGGTACTTATTGCTTGCTGTCCTTATCTTCCAGGTTCCAGATGAAGCAGTATCCAAGTGCACTGGATGTGGATCAGACTTTAGTGCTTTCAATCGTAGAGTATGTGCAACATATTGATCTGATATGTTTGTATGTATTTTTCATAATGCTTATCAGATGAAACAAAGTATAATTGACTTAGTGTGTTTTGTGTGTTAGCACCACTGTCGCAATTGTGGAGATGTATTTTGCGACAAATGCACGCAGGGAAGAACGCCTCTTACCTCTGAGGAGAACGCTCAGCCAGTTCGTGTGTGTGATCGATGCATGGTATGCAATTTCCTTCTCTGCTGATTTACAGATGTGCAAGAAATTTTAGAGGATTTTAGAAGGTTATATATAGGCTACATGTATGTCAGTCCTTTACTGATAGATTTACTCGTCTTTACTGATTTTAAAAGTCATTATACTATTTGGTGGTCGAATTGGCTTCGAAAGTTCTACATATAAGTATATAACTTACAATTTGACCATATTATTTTGAATCTAAGCCATTAGAATGGAGTTTCTCTCCTAGTCTCGCGTTCCCCCTTCTCTTTGTTGTCACCTAGATCGTGAATCCGAATTGCAAAGCAGGAGTCGACGCAGGAATTAGTAAGCCAAGATAGTTGTGTGTGAAGGAGAAGTCGTGGTCTCATAGAGTGACGGGTAGAGTGTGGCAGGCTTAGCAGCTAATGTAGTGGCTTGGTGGGTGAAGATATATAGAAGTTCCCTATTACATTTGACGTGCATTAAACTTCAGCACTTCTCTTATTCTCTTTGGCTTTTTCAGCAACCATGATATTCCTATGTTAAAGGCTTAAGTGGTTGAGGGAAAGAGGTAGAAAGAAGGGTTGGATGAAGGATAAGGATATGGAGAAAGTGAGAGAAGAGGCAAGATTTTCCGCGTTTTGATTAAAACTAGATTTTATCTAGCTTGCTAACAAAAATCTGATGAAGTTTTCCGTCCAATTTTATTGCAAAAACATATTTCAATTTTCAAGGGAATCATTGGTAATTTGATAGTACCCAGAACACGTGTATGTTTAGGGTATTATCAGATCTCAGTGCTACCATGGTAAATGTCTCTTTCTGCATTGCTTCACCCGGTTGTTTCTATTCGCACTCTTTTCCCCATTTAAACTACTTGTTTAATTCAATGAAAAGGTCTTTCTTATATATTGTCTTTTAAATTTATCTTCTCTTAAGAATCTTGACACTTGTTTTTTGCCTATCATGCGTCGTTTAAGCATTGTGTTTTCTCTTTTCTTGATATTTCACATCAGCCGCACCAAATCATTGTGTGACTAAGGTTGTACTTTTGTTAAGGAGAGTACCTAAGGCCATATGGCTGCATGAATTGAAAAATTGAGGTAAGAGTTGATCTGAAGTACCCTGCTCACACCCTGTTTCTTGATGATTTAGCCTTATCGAGTTAGTTTGTTGATATGCGCCTATAAGATGTAGTGCCGAAGAGTTCATTATCTAATGAATGAGTGGGATGTGTTTATGAATCACAGGCAGAAGTAACTCACAGGCTTAGCAAGGCCAAGGAAGCAGCTAGCAGGCCCGTAACTTTTCAGAGTCACGAAGACCTTGCTAAGAAGCTCCAGGTAATAAATAATTTGACGTTTTTTTTTCCTTTTTACTATTGTTTTATTTTGTATACCACCCGCCAAATGATATTGTCGAAGCTACAGTTTCCCCTGTTCTGGTAGCAACTGTATAGTCTATAGTCTCTACATATGCTTTCTGTTTTCTGTAGCTATAGATCTGATTAAAGGTTCAGCAGTATAGTTACCATGAATGGTCTAACTGATACACAAAGGATAAAGTAGAGGTGTTTGGGAGGAGTGATTTCCATCTTCGCTGATATGCATTGCTTCTGTTTGAAAATAGAATGAAAATAGAATGCTAGTTTCCCCGGATTCTAACTTGTGTTTTTAACTGACTATTATGACAGGAGGAAATGGAGAAGAATCTGAGAATATCTTCTGGTAAGCCCAGCCCCTTGGTTTAGATTTGTTTGTGCTTCAGCCCTTTTTTCCAGAAAAGATTATGCAATTAATATTCAAGCGAACACACAGATATAAACTTGACTAAACCAAACAACTCGCATCTCTACAAAACTAAGAAAAATTGAAAGTAGTTTTAACATTCGTACATACCTTCTTCCGCATAGACGCTTGATACGACTGTCCACAAGAGGTCTATCAGCCACAAGTTAGAGAGGATGGCACTGATTTGACCCAGGTGATATTGTGGCCGAAGTATAATGTTTAGCAGTTGTAGACTATAGCATACCAGTCAGCCTAAGGGCCTTTAAGTGAACAAGATTACAAAAGTTGCATAGTACTGTGTAAGCTGTTTAGCGTGGTAGTTGCTAAATCAAGTGGAGTTGCAGGTTCGAAGTCAGAAAGTTCTGGCAAGCGAATGAGGGAAGTTGCTTGTCCTACTTGTACAGTCCATTTACAGGTTTGTCTTATGGATAACTCAGTTGGGGAATTTTGCTTTGTGTTTTAATTTACTGACCTGCTTATTTGGGCCATGGATTCAGGTCCAAGTTCCTTCTTCGGGATCAGAGACGATAGAGTGCGGAGTTTGCCAGCAACCGTTTATCGTGAGTGCTCATTGATTCATCTCCCTTCCGTTTGTTTTGTCTTGTATCTGGTTCCATTTTCGTTAGTTTGGTTGTGACTTGTATTCTTAATAATCTTTTCTGGGTACAATACTACAATCTTGTTTCATTTTGGAACTTCCTGATTTCCGAACTGGGTCGACTTTGTATATGGGGACCTTTCTTGTTTCTCAAAACAATGTGAACTTGTGCTAATTCAGTGTGATATCATATTGCGTTCGTTTCTGCACCTTGTTAACTTACCCCCGACTTAGCATGCGACACAAGTTACAAAATCCATTTACGAGCTCAATCCTAGCTGATGCGTAGAAATTTATAAAACAAAATAAGAGCTTTGTATATGCGTCTTTACTTGATGCGGAGTACTTAATAGTTGATAGTAACAAATTTCCATCCTCTTGGGGAGTTGCGTAATTGCTGTGTTGGAAAAATTATTAAATGGAATACTGAAAGGAGATCCCTGGCCCAAGTGACTCGAATAATAATGTTGGTTGTGAGTTGTATAATGTGCTCATATCCACTGATCACTGATCCCGGATTAGAGCCAACTGTCTTGTTGACAATTCTTCCTTTGATTAAATACGAGTATAATATGTAGGTGTTGGATTTTCCATAATCCATTGTTGTATCATCCTAGTCGAGGGTGGATGTCATTTTGTCATTTATAGTTTTACAAAATCTCATATGAACCGGTGATATGAAATTATTATGAGATTGACGCATATATATTGTAACTATATGTTTGGATCTCAACTTGAGAAGGGTAGTAGATGTAGGGGAGCCTTGTAGGTGTGTTGTATTTGTTTGATTTTACAATGAGTTAGTGATTTATTGAATAATTTATATTTGAATATCCGGAATGTCGGTTTTGATGCTGAATTGTGATTTGGAATCACGGCTGAGCTTACAAAGTTGGCTGCCTTACAGTAAAGGAAACAAAACGAGGACGAGTGATTTGCTGAATCATTTTGAGAGTATGATTGGAGTCGATATCATATAATTTAAGCAGGTCATTATCGTGAATATTAATAATACGGTTAGAGAGATAAGTAGCTGTATAATGATATGATGAGTTTAATCATCAAGTCATTGGCAACTGTCACCGCACTTGTGAATTATTATTGTCTCCGTTACCATTATGAATTATGAATTATGAATTATGAATTATGATCACTCAATTGTGCAACAAAATGGAAGTTAGTTAGTATGGTTGAAGAGTGTGTATAATATTACGCTTTCCATGAAGACAAGCTGTAATAACTTATAACTAATAATGTTAGTACGATAAAACATGAGTCAAGTGTGTCAAAAGCGTAAAGAAGAGAGACTAGACACGAGCAGCTTCACTTGCTCTTCTTTTCCTGCTTCAACATTTCTGGAAACACCTTTCACACATTCTTGGTAAAATGGATAATAACTATCTCCTCACTTTTGGTTGTCTAGTCATTCTGCTTTTGTCTAAAATACCCAAATACGGTCTTATATATTTTAAGAATGAGTAAACAATATAGTCCTCGTAAAAATAGCCTCTTACTATTACCAAGGTTAAATATGTATAATTAGAGTGGTCTCCCTTCTCACGGGTTATTTTGGTATGAAACAATAAGATAGAGTTTTGAGATTATTTTACAATCAAATACTAACTGAACCATTGTAATTACACTTTACTATAAAATAATCACAAAATCCCGCCTTATTGATCAGCTGACAATGGTCCGTGTGAAATAAGAATTTGCCATATAATTATACAATCCTAATATCCTACTTTACGAATAATATGTTGACCTAAATTTAAGATGGAGGTGGCGATTATAAAAAGTGAAGCAGGGACAAACCACAAAAGTAGAAATTATCCTAATTCTAGGTAGGGTCACAGATTTTTTAGGTGTTTGATAAACTTAATTTAAGACGTAAAATTCAATGGTATCACGAAAACAGAATATATATATATATATATATATATATATATATATATATATATATATATATATATATATAGCCAAACAAATGTACGAGTATAAATTTGTTTTCTAGTCATTATATTTTATTAGTATAATTATTATGTAAGTATGCGTACAGTCTATCAGTGAATAATAAGAACACAAAAGTTTACGATATATAGATATAGATATCATATTATCATGTACAGACAGTACTGTACAGTACGTAGTTTTATCCTCCAACATTGAGGGAAGTAAGGAAGAAACAAAAAAAAAAGTTGCAAGAAGTAGCTTTATTGTCTGTTTGTAGACACCATGCAATATTATAGTTGCTTTTTGTTACGTTGTTTGTGGTTGTCTATATTCCTGCTGTTCAACATCAACCGTATTCCAGCAGTGAAGCTCCCTCCGAACGTCACGGTGCCGGCGATATTCGGGTTTGGAGATTCTATAATAGATCCTGGAAACAATAACAACATCAACACAATAATTAAGTGTAATTTCCCACCTTATGGCCAAGATTTCATGGGCGGAACTCCTACCGGTAGATTCAGCAACGGAAGGATCCCTACTGACTTTCTAGGTAATCTTTATTATCCACAATTATTCTAGGCCTTTTCTCTCCTTAATAAACACGAATCACGATAATCATTGCTTTTATTTATTTTATTTTGCTTTCAACGCAACTCACCTTATTAATTAGTTTACGAACTTAACTGGAATAATCCATTTTGAAGTGCATGAGAGAAGATGATGCGTATGTTTAATACAGAGTATTCTATATTAATCGATGTCCATACGTCATTTTCAAAATGGTCACCATACATGATATATTCATATGTACTAATACGTGAAAATATATATATATCTAGCTACTAAATACACACTAATTGAAGGTGGCAAAGTGTAACTAAATTTCGACTGGAAATTAGATTAAATTAGTTAACTAATGCACCCAACTCTCAATTAACTGAGGCTTTGTGATGATTTGTATGATGAAGACGGTGCTTTAACAAATAATTTACATCACCATAATAATTTTATTGGAGCTTGTTAGTAATAAATAAAGTTAAAATCATTTAATGTGACGTACAGCGGAAATGCTAGCAATAAAAGAAAGAGTGGGAGCATATCTTGACCCAAGTATAACTCCACAAGATCTCCTTACTGGTGTCAGTTTCGCTTCTGGAGGCGCTGGTTACGATCCTTTGACAAGTACCCTTGCGGTAAATACGTACACCTTTAACACTTGCTTGCATTGGTAGTATGTCTAAAAAACCGCCTTTAAGGTTTCTGACGGGTTAAATATATATATAATGCAGTCAGTAGTATCACTACCGCAGCAGCTAGAATATCTGAGAGAGTACAAAGCGAGAATAAGAGAAATGGTGGGAGAAGAGAGGACAGAATACATAATGAAGAACAGTCTATTCATAGTAGTGGCTGGAAGTGATGATATTGCCAACACCTACTTTGTCATCCCGAGTCGTAGGATTATGTTTGATGTTGATGCTTACGCCTCTTTCATAGCCAACTCCGCTTCTTCTTTTGTCCAGGTTAATTAATTACTCTCTTCGTCTTTCTCCTTTTGTTGTTTCAATTCCCTTCTTTCTTTCAATAATGCATATCATTTAATAACTTAGACGTATGATGATAGCTAGCATGTAAACCACACATACCAAATTAACGTATGTATGTATGCTTTGAACAGGAACTATATGAAGTAGGAGCACGACGAATAGGAGTATTCGGTGCACCACCAATAGGATGCGTGCCATCGCAAAGAACACTAGCAGGAGGGTTTTTTAGGAATTGTGCGGAGAATTACAACAATGTCGCACAAGTCTTCAATTCAAAGTTGGCTATGAAACTTGATTCACTTTCTAACAACGGCTTATATGATGCCAACGTCATCTACATTGATATCTACACTCCATTGCTAGACTTGATCCAACATCCGCTTAACTATGGTATGTATATATGTAAGAATCTCTCCTTTAATTATTTGGTTAATATTTTTGTAGATTTAAATGAGTATTTTTGGTATATGTATATATTATAAATCAGGGTTAGAAGAAGTGAGGCGAGGATGCTGCGGTACAGGGATAATAGAAGTATCAGTACTATGCAACCAGTTTGATCCAGTTTGCTCAGACGACACCAAGTATTTGTTTTGGGATAGCTATCACCCAACTCAAACTGGCTATCAACTACTTACTACTATGCTTCTTGATAAATATATCAACCTTCTTTTTTAATTTAATTATACTCATTCAAACAGTATATATTACTAAATTAATTCAACCATCAATAATATGCTTACATGCTTCCTTAACTTACATTTATCATTTATCATGTATGCCGTGCACTTGACATCCAGACCCAAATTTGTGGAGTACAAACCCTTACCAAAACTTTCACTTACTAAACTGCTTGAACTAAGATAGTCCACGTAAAATTAGCTAAAACCATGAATTAGTCTTCTCATTGGTAACGTAAACTAAGCGCTCATGCGATCGTATATTCATATGTACTCCCTCCGTCCCGGTTAATTCTTGTCCTTTCATTTCGCACAAAGACCAAGAAAAGAGTAGAATACTATTTATGGTTAATTATACTTAGTGGTTGACAAGTGAACAATAATCTCATTGGAGGTTCAAATTACTCATAGAAAACCTTTCTAATATAGAAAGGACAATTATTGACTTAACACCCAAAAAAAGATAGGACAACAATTGACCGGGAGATCGATGGAGTAACCCCTAAATGCAACTACATATACCTTTGACATTCTCATAATTCTCCATCATTATTTGGCCCGAATCTTATATATACTATATCTGGCAGAGTTAATTAAATGCGAGTTTAGGCAGGACATGAACCGTACTCACCTATAAAAAATTGGCCCACAGACAAGTGGGTTAAGTGGTATGGGAGGGGTTAGTGGGCCGAGTGTTAATATTTTTCTTAAAATTCTTTGTCCGTCCCTGTTTATTTTGTGCGCTGGATGGGCGGAGTTAATGGATTTGACGACCCATGAAGAGCTTTAACCCCTATAACTAAAAGAATAAATCATCGACAAAATTTGACCAAATTTCACAACATGATATTTACAATATGAGATTCGACATTTATTAGCTAATTATTCTATAAAAACATTTTGCACAAGTTAGACCAACAAATGGTTATATCATTATTTATCATTAAGTTATTAAAACATGTGCTAAATAAGAAATATACGTATATATAAAACAACGGAAATATATATTTAATAATATTATTGATATCTATTTTCTTTAGTATTATATTCAATAATTTCTTTTATCACAAATTTTTTTCATTAGAACTTCCTCACAACAACTGCAAAATACTTGACAATGAAAATTAATGTAGTTTTATAAAGTACAAAAACCAACTCGATATACAACATAAAATCACTATATTATTATAGAATTCTATTGTTAAGTATAATAATTATGACTTAGGAAACACAATATATAAGTATATGCTCTATTAAACGATAAATAGGTTTTTGTTATGTTTTATATATAAAAATTGTTTATTTGTAATGTACACATAAAAGTTGGATATGACGAGCTGAGTTGCAATGAAAAACAACTTTGTAAACCATATATTATAGGGTATTACGAACTACTACTAATATAACTTATTATTATTCATTATTCATTTGATGCTAATGAATGAGTTGCCTTTTACAAATAGTGATCGTCTCTCATTATAAGAACGTTACGCATTCTAAGACCGACTCACGCGATACTACCCATATAATTATACTAAGAACTAAAATTCTCTAAACGATAAGATCTAAAATAGCGTGCAGCAACACGAGATCTGTACTAGTATCATCTATTAAAAGAGTAGGCTCTTTAAAATTTTCCCGATTAAGTAAGTTGACCCTTTGATTGGGTCATACTATTAAAGGACATTCCATTCCACATGAATTACCTCTTATACGTAAGTGTTTTTTTAGTTTTATTGCAACTTTTTGAACTTAATGTTGAATTGAACAACCTCAAAAATAATTAATACTAAAATCTCATAATTTGTAATACAAAAGTCGAAAACTTGATTATAAAGTTGGAAAACTTGCTTCTTTGTTGTAGTACATAAGATTGAGTTAGCCATTGAGAGAATTTTTTGGTTGAGTGCACCTCTCTCTCAAGTCTCAACCCTGGATGGAGGTATCAATTTTATTCATTTCGCATAAGACAGAGAGTAGAAAATAACCAAAACGTCCCTTGTCTTGACATTTAGCTAATATCCGCTTCTTTCTTTACACCTCTTCTCCCTCCATCCTGGTATCACCTTATCTATCTTTCTATCTATCTTTTTTATTCATTTCATTACCTCTTTTTTTAGACTATAAAACGGCCTGTAGGATTGTTATCAGTTGTCATCGGTTTGATCTCGGGTCAGGTTGGGTTCCTCAGGTAGGCTCAACCTTTTCAACTCTTTACCGATTCTTTTTCGATTATGAAATAATACCAGTATCAGCCCGGGTCACTATTTTCCAATTCAAGAATAAAGTCGGTTAGCTGCCAGCTATGACTGCTTCGTTAAATTCAGTTACAAAAGTTTGTTATTAGTTGTTAGGTAGTGTTTGTTACTAATCTGTTAGAGGTTGTGTGTATCTTGAATAATTGCTTGGCAAGACCGCCAGAAACTCAAATTATAGTCCAAGATAAGCAATATAATGGACTTGTATTATATCTCCATTTTATCGACCTTGTTACTAATGCTTGTCTTCATCTTCACAAAACTTTATTTACCAATGAAAACTAGACACGGAAAATATCCACCTACACCACCTTCACGCCGTATCATAGGCCACCTCCATCTAATAAAACAACCCCTTCATCGCTCATTACAACAACTCTCTTACACCTACGGCTCCATTTATTTTCTTAAACTTGGCTTTGTCCCCACTCTAGTCATATCTTCTCCAAATTTAGTGGAGGAATGCTTCACTAGGAATGATATCATCCTAGCAAATAGGCCACGTCGTCGTACAGGAAAGCACCTTAATTATGAATGGACCACCCTTGGATCAGTCCCTTATGGCCCACTGTGGAGAGACCTACGCCGTCTAGCCAGCCTGGAGCTTTTCTCAACTGTCAGGCTCAACATGTTGGCTGAAATAAGAGTTGAAGAAATGAGATCACTTGTTAAGGGACTGTACGTCCTAGGAAAGGAAGGACATGTTAAGGTAGCAATGAGGCCAAGATTTTCCAAGTTGACATTTAATATCTTAATGAGGATGCTAACAGGGAAGAGATACTTTGGAGGTGAAATCAGAGTTGAAGAAACCAAGGTTTTCCGGGATATTGTGAGAGAAGTGTTTGAGCTTAGTGGTGCGTCAAATCCAGTTGATTTCTTTCCGTTCTTGAAGTGGGTTCCCTTTCAAAAAATGGAGGGGAAGATGTTGGCAGTCAGGAAAAAGATGGATGCTTTTCTAAACGGTCTAATAGAAGAATGTAGGAGAATTAGAAATGATACTAGTGCAGAAGTCGGAAACAGAAAGGCCATGCTTTACAAGTTGCTTGATTTGCAGGAGTCCGACCCTCCTAATTACCCTGATCAGATCATCAAGGGAATCATAATGGTATGCTATGTTATTTCTTCTCTATCTTTTTTTTTTCTGGTGGTTGGACCCATGTCCGATATAGGACACTCGGAGGAAATGAGTATGAAGTCTGTATGGGACCCTTACTAATCTTACAGTTCTCTTAGAAAAGACAAAAGGGAAACGAGCACGACAATAGTCAAGGACTTTTTTTTTATTAGTTTCTTTCTATGGCACCTAAAAAAACTAAATATTTCGAATGTAATTGCGCTTTAAAGCTGTGTTCCTTCTGGGACAATTTTTTCAAGTCTGAACATTTGGTAATGCCAAGTGCAACACTTGGATATGTATAGATGCTATGTATAGCACTAAAACAATAACATAGAGGTCATGATAACATTAGTATGTAAGCTACAAGTTACAATTTAATTACATCATGTTTTTTTTTTGCTGGAGATGAATGCAGATAACGATAATAGCAGGGACAGACACATCAGCTGTTACAATGGAATGGGCGTTATCGCTGCTGCTCAACAATCCTGATGTACTTCAGAAAGCAAGAGCAGAAATAGACAGCATTGCTAAACATGATCGATTGGTCAATGAGCCCGATCTCTCTGAGCTTCCATACATCCACAATATCATCAGTGAGACGTTAAGGCTCTTCCCAGCTGCTCCACTTCTCGTACCACATGAGGCCTCAGAGGATTGCACCATTGGCGGGTACCATGTAAACAAAGGAACTATGGTGCTAATCAATGCTTGGGCAATTCATAGGGATCCGGAATTCTGGGATGACCCCTTGAGATTTAAGCCCGAGAGGTTTGAGGGTTCAAACAGTGAGACATTTAAGTCAAAGTGGATTCCATTCGGGCAAGGGAGAAGATCTTGCCCCGGGGCAAACCTTGCTAATAAGGTAGTAGCATTGAATTTGGCTTCCTTAATCCAGTGCTTTGATTGGGAGAAGGTTGATGGGAAGAATGTAGATTTAGAAGAAGGTTTTGGTCTGACCATGCCTAAGGTTAGGCCGCTCGAAGCAATTTGCAGACCACGTAAATGCATGGTTGATATCCTTTCACAAATATGATGGTGCATATTCTTCCACTGTAACCTTAAGTAGTCATTTTGGATTTATTGCTTCTGCAAATAGCATTTCATAGTTTCATAAATTCATACATATACAATAGCCATTATGTAGCATGTTATATACTTGAGTGTATCCGTAACCTGTAATTTCCACAGTTATTTTTCCAACTAAACTGTGATTTCTTACAGAATACCAAGTCTATCTTTCAATCTTTTTTCCTGTAGATATATTGTCAGGGAATCTTTTTGGAAATTGAATTTTAAAGTGGAAGTGTAGTAGAAGATCAAGGGCTCAAGGCTAGCTACATAGACTGTGATTATGGACTTCTACTGGACTTTCCATCGTGTTTAACATTTCAGATATATTTGTACTTTTTGACTGATACTTAGAGTTAGTGCTTGTGAATTACTTGCTCCCATTTTTGTAAACTGCTCCAATTTTCATATTTCTCCTCACATACTCTGGAAAATGGGGCAATTCCGAGAGTAGGACAGAGTTTCAGATGATCGCTATCTAAGGAGAGTTCTCAAGTCCTGACATTACTGTAACTTTATTGTACAATTCCTAATATTTGCTTCTTGTAATTAGATAAAGCCTGTATATGGTAGCTGCTGAAAAGCAAAAGGTATAGAAGGGCTTCAATTCTTCTTCCTTAGGTACATTATACAAGTACTCCAATAGGTATGTATATCAATAAGGTCTCTTCGTTGAGGTAAAAGAATCTAACTCTTTTACTATTTACTTAGTACTGTACTCTACTGTCAAATTTCAATTTTCATTGTAGTTTTAGCATCAGTCTTGCGATGCTTTGATTCCTGTTGCAGTAAAAAATGGATGTAAAACCTAGTCATATTTAGGCCAACCTGTTACAAAATGCAGAAATTGTCCGTTTCTTTGCCTCACACGCGGCTATATGTTGTTAGGAAGAAAGTGTGAACTAAACCCAATTCATGGTCAACGACGCAACTTACTTCCAGAACAGAAAAAGCATGTGAAGAAGTATGACAACCCATTTTACACCCTTCAAGATTTTAAAGGCCTGACAGTATAATTCACAAAAATGCAAGACACATGATAAGAAAGATCTGCCATGACTGACCAAATTTCCAACTAATTTTCAAGAAGGCACTACTAATGCATTGCTTCCTACCCTTCCTTTTGTGAACATAATCACTCAATTGTGTAATTAAATAAGAGCAGGGAAAAACATATAAAAAAGTCACTGAACTATGTCGTCTTTTCCATATAATTTGAATTGGTCATTTTGCCTGTCAAGTTTTCTGTATATATGCATGCTGCATTACTCATACTGCAATAACATTGCAAATACTTACAGTCAACATCTCTCAAATTCGACAGTTCCTGCGCTTTTTGCATTTGGAGATTCTCTGGTTGATACTGGAAACAATAATGATCTTCTAACTCTAGGCAGATGCAACTTTCCTCCTTACGGCATGAATTTCCAAGATGGTAAAGCAACAGGCAGATTCTCCAATGGCCGTATCACTATCGACTTCTATGGTATATTATATGTACATGCTATGAATAAGCCTGCCTTATACTTACATTTTTGTTAGATTACAAAAAGTGTTATGCTTTTAAAATGAAAAAGACTGTATTAAGGGTAAATTCTGCTACTCTTTTACTCTACATGATGATTGATCTAGCTTGATATATCTGTCTTTTCGCCACAGCTGAGTCTCTGGGTATTAAGAAGCATGTGCAGGCATATCTGGACCCGAGTTTACGAGTACAGGATCTTGTCACTGGCGTGAGCTTTGCATCATCAGGTTCAGGATTTGATACCATGACATCTCACCTTGCAGTAAGTCCTATATCACTATATAGTTGTAGGCAGCTGATTTTGTTTTGCACATTACAAATTTAACCAATTATGATCGGAATTATTTTGCGTAAATGATAATTTTTGATTTACACTACTCATACGGACAGTTGATAATTACTTGCAGTCAGTGAGATCATTGGACGAGCAACTAAAGATGTTCAAAAAATACCGTAAAACAGTAAAGTCACTTGTTGGAAATAGTAGAGCGGATTTTATCCTTAGGAATAGCATCTTCATTGTCGCAGCTGGGAGTTGGGATTTGGCAAATACTTACTTTGCCTTGCCGTTCAGAAGAGTACAATACGATGTTGATTCTTATACCACCCTCATGCTCAAGCGTGCAAGTCATTTTCTCAAGGTAATCAAGTTTAGTACGCATGTAATAACTAACCAGTACACATCTTTTACTAATGGGTCTATATGTATATCAGAAGCTATACAGATTAGGGGCTCGGAGAATCGGTGTGAGCAATGTGCCACCCTTGGGAAACATTCCATCAGCAAGAACACTAGCTGGTGGTGTAACTAGAGAAAGTGCTCAACATTACAATCACGCCGTTCAGATGTTTAACACTAAACTCAACCTTGAAGTCCAGTACCTCAACCTCAGGCTTCCTCAAGCCAAACTGGTCTACATTGACCTTTATGGTATTATGCTCGATATTTTACACAACCAAACTCAATACGGTACGTCCTGTTATCCCTTTAATTTTTTTTCCTGGATCCGCCACTGCCTGAGTGACCACTAATCTGCCTGATTTATGTGCATTGAAATTGAATAGACAAGAAGAAACATAATCCATAATTAACTAACTTTGATAAAATGAACAGGATTTGAAGTTATTGATAGAGGATGCTGTGGATCGGGGCTAATAGAGGCCGGACCTTTATGCAACCCGTTTTCGCAGATATGTGATCCCAAGAAGTTTGTATTTTGGGATAGTTATCATGCAACTGAGGCTGTCAATAAGATTTTTGCTGAACGAACTCTAGAAAAAGACTTCCATATGTTCTTCTAAAATCACCCCCTACCTTCTATAGTTACATTGTACTTATTACTTAGTAATAATAATCATTGATACATATATGCCCTTGTAACTGATGCACATGAAAATATTCAATAATGGGTTCATTTATGCAATTTTTTTAAAGCCAATAGTTCTTTCTCTGACAATATCCAGAAAATTTTGCTTCAAACAGAAATAACAAGTTATTTGAAGTTTTCAGAAGAGTTTAGAATTAACAAGTTAATATAAGGGTCGGACAGATCAAACGATAAAATCCGTAAACAATAGACCATGAGACTGTGGAAGTTAAAGTGATGGCCATCAAACTTAACTACTGTAACTTCAATTAAAACACTTGATAAAAGTACAATGTATGTATGTATGTGAGTAATATGTTGTTGTTATTCACTGGTTATAACAAACGGACTTCTGACATTGTACTTATTGTTGGTCCAAGTTATTGCCCCAAACAAGTCACCCTTAGCATAAGAAGCTGTAAAAGTTATTTGGTAACTCAACTTCTTAATACTTGCAGTGAATTTAAGCTCTTTTGGTAACACAGTAACTTCCAATCCTTTGGGGGCATCCACAATTACAGTATAATTAGTCTCTTCCTCGCTGTCAACATTCGTTACAGTCCTCTTTACTGTCCCAGCGTTCTTGGAAACAGCTATAGACGGGTAATTGATGTTTGATATCATGTCTTGGCTTGAATTACTCGGGCAAGAAAACCTGTCTGGGAGTTGGGCCGAAATGAGTTTTATTGTGGAGAGGTTGTACCCGTAGTAGCATAAGAAATCAAGGTAGTCTGTTGGTTCAAGTTCATAGACTAATCCTGGTGTTAATCCTCCTGTTGGGCTCACTTCACCTGAACCGTAGTCGTAAGGCGTGGCTGCTTGTCCGGATTCTGTAATTGCGATTTCTTTGAGATTGTTGATTTGGATTGCTGCCCACGAGAATCAGCCGATTATTAACAGAAGACAATGAGGATATGAGATGTTACGAACTTTTAAATGAGAGGCGGTGCTCATGACCCGAGTTCAAATGTCGTCAGCATCAAAATCGTCCTATTTAAAAGTAAATAAAAGGATATGTTTCCTACCAGTTGTCATGATGGCGGATCTTATGGTCGCAGGACTCCAAGTGGGATTATGAGACTTAATGGTGGCAACAATCCCGGAAACATGAGGGCACGCCATGGAGGTTCCAGAGAGAAGATTGAATCGAGGAGGGTCTTTACCAAGAGGGGTTGTATCTGGACTTGTGTCATTGGCTATCCATGCAGCCAGAATGTTTACTCCTGGCGCAGCAATATCCGGCTGAAAACATTTCAGAATCCTAAATGTAAGCAGTTTTTCACGGTCTCACTGAATACCAAGGATAAACAGTTACCTTAAGAATGTTCTTGGTGGTATATGAGGGGCCTCTGGATGAGAAATACGCTACTGTCGGTGCTGGCTTATAATTTGTTACTGTTTGTGTTGGTAATATTGTTGCCATTGGATTCCTTTTATCAAATTATATTGATGTGTTAGTTCATAGTTAATTTCTTAAGACACTAGGAAATTAATAAAGGTCGTCGATCTCACCTGGAAGAGTTGATGTATTGAAGAATATCAGCACCATCTTTAGAGGTGACTACAGTGGCAGGGAACGAACCAGTATTAGAAGCAACTAATCTCAATTTATCACTAATGAAAACAACTCCTACTGCTCCTAACGCCTTGGCTCCGTCCCTCGTTTCTTTCATACTGTACTGAGTATTGCTGTCATGTTGACATACTACAATTGTTCCATTGATCATCTTTGCGTCTAAGGCGTCTGGATAACAATTCCTGGAGGTTAATGATGCAAAAGTCTGAGACATTAGTCGATTAAAAAGATAAATAAAGAGGCTTGGTGAAAGTAGATATCGGAAACAAACTCAATAACACCTTGCATCGATTTGGCTTACAGAACTATTCTTGGTAGAGCCACCATAAACCAGTGGGTACGCCGGTGATTTTTTAAGATCAGAGAAGTTTATGGATCCACCCTGAAATTACATATCAAAGAAAAATAATACTCCGTATTACTATTAATGACAACTTTGAAATTGTTAGAATATGCCTTGAAGCTGTTAAGTTCCCTTTCGAACAACTCAGCATGGGGTCTCGCTTGTACCGTTAACTTAGGCACTAAGAGAAAATGGTAACCTCGACCATAGGACAAACAGTTAGCATCAATATTGTCCTTATGGCTCCCTTTAGACGAAAGTTAGTACAATCAAACAGTTGAACACATGTGAAAAAACTGCATTCACCTGAATAACATTGTTGTTGCCAAGCACTACAGAAGACTCGAAATCACGATCAATAGTAGTAGCCGCAACAGTCAATATCCAAGGAGCCACATTAACGACAGATTGTTGGGAAGGACCATCATTCCCGGCGGAGCAAACCACAGTAATTCCCCTCTGAACAGCATGGAAAGCACCAATTGCAATAGGGTCTTGAGTGAAATCGGGTGCAAACTCACTTGAGGCACCGAGGGACAGGGATAGAAGGTCAACACCATCTGCTATTGCATCGTCAAATGCAGCCAATATTGCTGAACCCGGGCACCCAATGGTGCCACACACCTTATACATGGCTATACGCGATGAAGATGAGCCGCCTTTTGCTGTTCCCCTGGCTAATCCGTAGTATGATGCGTCCTGTACGGATGCTCCTGCTGCTGTTGATGCTACGTGAGTCCCGTGCCCTTCTGAGTCTCTTGCTGTTCTCACTATTGATTCGCTGTCTTTGTCTGTGTAGTATCTTGCTCCTATCAACTTCCTACAGGCAGCATCATGTACCTTTTCTGAGGTTGCGACTCATAGTTTGAAATGGGCCCTAAAGCGGTAATTAGTTTAATCAATGACATACTTGTTACAGTTTGAGGAGTTAAAGTCCTGTCCTTCAACACATGTCCCTTTCCATCTCGACGGAATTGCACTCATACCTTTGTCATTAAAACTCTCAGATTCTGGACATATACCTGCAGCCAGTACCATCATTTTATAAAAACTAAATGAGTTAGCTTAACAGGTACAGTCATTAAGTTGCGAGTGTTGGCAAACAAGTTGCAGTAGTAAAATTAACCTGTGTCCAAAATGCCAATGATTGTATCAGAAGACTGAGATACAGAATAAGCAGGATTTAAGTGAGGTTGAGAGGTAATCAACAAAGAAGTTTCTTCCTTGAGAAAATCCCAAGATCGAGTTGTGTGTAGTTGGAGGATGGGTTCCGGGAAGACTGACACTACACCGGGGTGTTTGGCAAACTCAATTGCTTCTGATTCTGTTAACTTGGCCGCAAATCCTGCAAATCCATTCTTGTATCTCTCAGTTATTGCATTCTTGTTCCTGTCACGCCATTTTCTACACGGTTAGTTTCACTTTTATTTATTTTTGTGAAAATGCAAGTTTCTCATATAAAATTGGATCCGCCACTGCATGCAATGCACGCAAACTATAAAATATTAAACAAGTTAGTCCGCAATAGTACACACCTCTTAAGCAAAGAGGTGACAAGAGTATTATGGTTATTCATGTTGATGGGTGAAGCAGCGTCTCCCATATACACAATATAAACTCGGTCTTCATGGTTGGGTTCGGACTCACTTGTTTCTCCAAAATGTGGTGAAATTAAGAGAAAAAAAGTCGCAAATAACAATAAAAGGGCAGGTTTCATGGTCATTGTAGTAAATAAAAGATACAAAAAATAATGTGTTAGAAATGCATTAATTTCTTACAAAATTAGGATGATTTTATAGTAGATTTGATGGCAGTGAAGTGAGTCACAACATATATTAGCATGTATGTGTGGGTATGCATAGTGCGCATGCGTAGAGTGCACCAACTTAAAGATATCATAGTGATCACCCAAAGTGCGCCATGCATTTCTTATCTTCAAATTAGATCACTGTAAGACTCTGCAAGTTAAATGCAAAGTGCTAATCTTAGTGATTAGTATGATTTATATACTGTATTGTCAGTGTTCGATCGGGTTAAATCACGTTAATATATAAGTGGGGGTGAGAATAGTATTAGTGGGAATTATTTCATAGTGTTAGTTTGGTTCAAAGTGGTGATCTACTTGGAACAGACCATAACTTATGTTATGTCTCACATTTGATCATATCATGTCGTCCTCCCACGTTTGTGACTCTTATTTAGCTTCCTTCGATCTCAAAATTCAAACGTTAGTCTCCGTTAATCAGTTTGGGTAAGGGTTTTAGTTTGGACATATTCGAGGTTTTTTAAATTAGGCCTTGAAGAGTACTATATAAACTCTGTAAGCTTTATTCTAACAGTTATGTAGATCATAACTATCTAAATCTGAAACTTCTCAGTATCAATTAATAAAACTCTCATCTCTTTTGTTTTGTGCTCTGTGAACGTAGCTAACACATCATTGATCAACCACGTATTGTGAATCTATGTGTTGTTTTTTATATTCTTTATTTATCTTTCTCGCGTCTGTTATAACAAACTTAATAGTATACTCATGTGAGTATGAATGACTAAATGTGTAAAAAGAATGTATCTTACAAAATAGTTTCGGAGGCCCCGGCTTAAATCTTGCATTGAAAGATTATATGAGTTTTAACTCGTACTAGGTGAATAAGTAACTGTCACAAAGAGTATAAAATATAAAGTTAAGGAGGGGTCGGATTTCTACTCAAGTCTTATAAGATTATCCTTTACTAATTAAATGGATGGATGGAGTACGTATATATATAATGGCATTATTATGATTAATGACAAGTGTTGCCTACATTTGGTAATATGAAGACATGACGATAATGGATTGCGCCTTGTACATCCTTTATAGAGTTTGACAACAACAAGTCGCATATATAAAACATGTTGTTTTGAGGGATACTCATCATCCTTCCAACTCCGACCAGCTAATGTTCAATGTTCAATGTTCAATGTTCATGACCCCAAACTACTGTCCCTCAATTCAGCAACGTTTCTTCGTATACTCCCCCTATTTTGATGAACAGATGAATATATGAGTATATATACATATATTGATTACAGAGTACGTACTCCATTAGTTTCTGTACCATAAGTCCGACTCATGCCTCGTGTGCTAGCTTCATCGTCCACTTCTAGTTCTAGATCATGATATGAATTGTTGAATAAGACGGTTTAATTTATTACTCCGTAGTAGTTTATTTTATTTATTATAAAGAAGTTTAAACGAAAAAAACAATCCTTAAACAATTAGTCATCTATCTCCCTTTCAATTTTAAAGGTCATGGGCACATGTACCTGTCTTTTTCATAATTCTTGTAGGCTTAGGGTTTATAAATATGGACACTACATTTGGATGTATAGATGTTTATTTACGGAGTATTTGTTTACGGTTACTAACAAAACGATAACTGAAAAGTAATACTCCCTCCGTCCCGGTCATTTGTTTACCATTTCCATTTTAGGGTGTCTCATTCATTTGTTTACCTTTCTATATTGAGAATGTTTTCTATGAGTAATTTGATGTCTCAATGGGACTATTGTCCACTTGTCATCCACCAAGGATAACCACAAATGGTCCCCTACCATTTCCTTAATAATTGTGCCAAAAGCAAAGGTAAACAAATGACCGGGACGGAGGGAGTACATATGATGTTTAAGTGAACCATTAAAGCAAAAAAAAAAACGCCATATATAAGTTACGTATGGACACACTCTTTATTTTAAGGCTAAGATTGGAGTTTGAAAACCTATACATATAGATTATAGATTAGGATGTAATAATCCAACGTTTTTTTTATCAAACGAGATAAGTTTGCAAAATTATACTCGTATGTTCTTTTAGGTTGTTGATGAGTATGAGTAATTTATTTATGTCACTAATACAATCTTGTTTATGAAAGAACCACATATACGAATCCAAACTTTTAGACTACCAACCTTGGATCAACGAGATATTGTAGAAGATTTGAAGGCATATATTACAACAGAGATTGGCTCCTAATTAAGCTCCATTATTTCATGTGCAAAGTTAAATGTATAACAAAGTCTTGTATTATCACAACTGTTCATTCCAAAAAAATTATGTATTTGGCTTGTGAGACAAGTTTGAAGTCTCCTACACTGATGACGATATATCAATAACATATACGTAGACCTAACAGGCTAACAAAACTAATCCTACCCGAATCGTATTGATTAATACGATAGAAAGTTGTCACAAAATCATTCATTATACTGTGATCACTATTTCCCTTTTAATCATTTCTCTTGGTATCAAACTACACGGATTTTTACATATACCATCCAAACAAAAAGCAGTTTTTATATAAAATGATAAGAATGTCACATATTAACATGAGTAACAATGATTATCTATTTATCTGCTACGTAGAATTTTGTATGTATAAATGAAAACATATATACAAGTTGATATATCTTCTACTACTAATATACGTATCTATACATACCAGAAAGCATCTCCTTAGCTTGTCCAAAAGTCTCACACTAAACTCAAAAACTATACTCCATAAAAAACATCATCCAAAACAAAATAACAGAAAAATAAACAAATACGAAAGGTTAATAACGTGCTACAAAAGCCATATATATATATAACTTAACAAACTTTTGAATCTTGTAATTGACAAAATAAGGCGGTGGAGTTTTGAGAAATGTTGTATATAAATACAAGTCCATAACAACTTTCTTGTTCCCTTCCTCTTAATTCTCTCTTCCTTCCTCTTAGTTACCTTCCCTTAATTACTAAGTTTATTATTACTAACTAATTTGGACATACTTTCTACTCTTACAAATCTTATGCTTTAATTTATCATCACACCAATTATTTTTCATCCAATATATATAATGAGTAGTGGTGAATCGCCTTCCTCAAGGATGTCCGAGTTTTGGCCCAGGCTGATGAGATCTCCATTTCGTTCGAGAAAAGGTTAGCAATTAACATGTATTTCATTCTCGTTGCTTTATGATAAATACGGGTTTAGATCAAGGTTTGCATACTCATTTAGGGCATATTAGACTTTAACCAAAAAAAAAGGTGTTTTTTGTTGCTTAATGATTTTGATGTTTATGATGTAATTTTGTTTGGCTACGTCATTAGAAAGGTTGTTGCTTTTGTGGTTGACATGGCATGTAATCATCTAAATTTGTCTTCTTTTTCTTAGGAAGTTCAAAGAAGAAAGATATGGAAGAGGAAGGCTTACGCAAGAAGCTAAATGTAAATGAGGAGTACAAGGAAGTGTTTAGGAGTAAATCATACGTGGACATATGGAGCAGAGTTCAAGTTCAGCTTAAAGGATCACCTCCCATTTCTCACAAACATTCGTCATCTTCATCCTCCTCGTCATCATTATCCGCTTCCTGTCCTCTAGCTTCATTCTCCAACACTTCTTTCATTTCTTCCCCAAATTCCCGCTTCACCCATCTCCCCAATTGCCTTCTTGAGCCGCAACAAGATGTAGTTCTCGAATCCATAAAATCGTCCAAACTCCAAGGCCTGCTCAAAGACTACTTTGAGGTAACCCTAGAGGCCTACAATGTATGTGAATTGCTCCTTAGAGGAATTCACAAAACTCGGTCCAACCACCGTATTATCAAAAGGGTCTTAACCATGTCTTCTGAAGGGGAACCTACTAATTATGAAATGCTAATACAAGAGTTAGCTTCCTTTGCAAGGTTAAGCAACCCTCTATCATTCATCATCAATGGAACGGTCGAGTTCCCTGGTATTCATGACAAACACGCTTTCTTGCTTCGAAAATTGACCTCGAGGGGTAGAAGAATCAAACGCCGAGGAAAATTCATCAAGTTTTACAAGAAGGTGGCAAGTTTTGGCTTCATAATTGTTTACACCGCGCTAGCCATTGCATTGCTAACCCTAGCATTGCACAGTGTGGTGGGATTGCTAGGAGTACCGGGGTTGTTATTGCCATTTTCCACAGGTGTGCTCAAGAAAGTCGACTGTGAAAGTCTCAAGCCTAGCTCCCTAGAACGCCTTGGGGCTCAAGTGGATATCACGGCCAAGGGAGCTTACATTCTTATCAATGACTTCGACACAATGGCTAGACTTGCAGCTAGGGTTCATGACGAGGTTGAGCATCAAAGAGCAGTTTCGCAAATGTGCGTAAGAAACAGTGAGAGCAATGAAGTCGTGAAGGAAGCCGTTAGGGAGCTTAGAATGCATGAGGGCAGGTTTGTGGAGCAGCTGGAAGAGCTCGAAGAACATGTTTACCTGTGTTTCCTTACTATTAATAGATCAAGAAGGCTTGTTGTTGACAAAATTTTGGTTTGAGATCTTGAAGATGGTCGGAAACTTGGTAAGAGAAATGCATTCAAGCTGCTATTGTTGATAATTTAGCATACATTGGATTACTTCCATTCATTTGTGAGTTATATTGGAGAAACAATCATTCTTGATTCTTAAGATCACTTGAGGTAGAGATATATGGTAAATTACTAGGCTTAATAATATGTACTGTACAATTGTACATAATACAATAAGATCATACTTTTTTTTACACCATTTGATACGTAATAAAGCATTTGTCTGAAGCAACGTAATCAACACAACGTACCCAACGAAACGTAGCAGTCACTCGATACAACTCTCAGAATGTTTCTGTTTTCAGTGCAAGTGTAAGGAAGATTACGTCGTCAGACTTCAGTTTTTGTACTCCTTTTGAAACGAAAATGATAGCTGACATTTGTAAGATTCATGTATTTTCGAATTACAACTCGCTTGCACAAATGGCTGAGTAACTTGTCTCAGAATCTTATGCCCCACTTTCTGTTGGAACTAACAATAACAACACAAATGGCTGGAAAGGGGGAAATCTATTGCTTTATTGCAAATGTATCACTCAATTATAAAATACAACAAAGAAGGAAATACAATAGGTACTGGGAAGCGCGTCGTTCATACCTCACTGATGGCACAAGCCTGGGATTGAACCTTATTGCCCAGCCATGTGTAGGCAGAGCATTGTACAAGAGGCTTCATAACTTAGGCTGGATCTCTTCCATGATAAAGTGCACACAAAGCTTCAGCAACATCGGCAGAGATGTGCAGGTGAAAACAATTTTAACTCAGTTTTCTTAATTTCGTATACTCTTCAAAACTCACGAGTGATTCCTTACTCTTGAGCCAATCTGCTGGTTTTGGCATAACAATCGCTATGTAGCCATCCCTGTCAGCCTGAAGTGTGAGAGAGAAGGTTAGGCACTACTAAGAGGGTTTTCAGTGCCAACGAAACGTGCTTATGAGCGCGAATGTACCCGCCTGAAAAAAAAAGTGCCAAGGTAAAGTGGGTGATAAAACCCAACTTTGCGGTACAGGATATGAAAATTATGATAAATCGTATTAAAACGGATCATCAAACATCATGAGCTTCTGTTTTGATGAAGTGGAGGATGACCGTTCCGTTCTTGAGGAAAAAAGGCACTAAGTTCTTTTTGCAGTTAGGCCGCCAGGCAATAACCCGTAAATTAAATCTTACACTACTTCTGAACACTCGTGATGTACTGTTTTTTAACAACATAATCCATCCAAAAGGCAAGAAAAAGAAGTGTCATAGTCTTAGTCCTATCATAACTCACTAATAATTAAAAAAAACGAGAATATAAAGGCCAGTGAGAGTTAGAACTTAAAACTTGTTCTCACCGAAGTATTAAGCAATCCTGAATTATTCATTAATCTATTGTTGACTTCAAGTAATGACCCTTTAACACAGCACCTGTTTCAAACATTGTTAGCTCTTAAAATTGTAAACCAAAAGAAATCCATAGGAGAAAAAGGAAACTCGGAAATGATCTATTAAAAAAGAAAGGGTTTTACCTGACTACATAGGAAGTATCACCACTAGAGACATTGCATAATATACTGTTGGGTTGAAAGTGTTGCGCATTCTGCAGAAACGGATTCATCAGGTCAAAACACGATAAATGGGCATGAAATGCATGATGTAATATAAACAAGTAGCTAGCACGAAATCAAACACTAATTAGGTAGCATGTATGGTCAGTGTAGAGCACCGAAGCACAATTTGTATATTCACCTAGGACTAGGAGTATAAAATTAATCACCATGAGGTTAGGAAGCATGAATCATTAGTAACCTTGTTCCAAGGAAATAGTCAAAAACTGATGGAAGTATTATACAGAACAAAGTTAGTAGTTACATATACTTTCAGTTTATCACCATGCAACTGACTTCTGCCACTCATCGATTACTGCCAAATATCAAACTTCTTTCACTCCTAGTCCTATATTCCACTACGCACATGACAAATCTGCTTTCATTGTAAATACTCGGTATGCTACAAACATAGACCTACAAACATGCTAGTATGCTACTTATTAGAGCTTAAAATATGGAAGTTATTCAACGGATATATGCATTAGAAGTAATTTTGTTCTTCCTCAGGAATTTAACAATGGAGGTGCTCCAATGTTCGGTTTTTGCAAGTATATGACTAACATTGTTACCATAACTTCTGAAGACATTAGGTTAGCATTAAATATGATAATAAGCTGATTTTTACCAAATACTTTATGTATGCTTCTAAACAATTGGTATAGAAAAATCTAAGGACGCCAATGTCAATTCCTGGAAACGCCAAAGAGAATTAGCTCAAACTGAATTCGCATTCCTAATTAACCCAGTCCCCTAAAAAAAACTGAGCAAGAAGGATGTATAGAAAAATGCAGAAGTAGAAAGAGTTACCCTCTTGCGCTTGCCAGTGACCTTGAATTCGCTCCTATCAGACTTTCCGACATTGAAATCAACAGAAGTAACACCTCCTGGAGGCTGAAGCGCCACATGGGAAGGTGCCAATCCAATTACACACAATCTGTTGTTCCCATCCCAACAAACAAAACAAACCCAATTTAGCCGAAACCTAGTACAATTAACACAAACTGTCCAAAACCAACCCAAGTTTCAGCTTTAAATCCACACAAACTAAACAAGTTTCAATCTTTCTTAATGAAAATGAGCAGAAGCGTTTCTATACTGCCTCTTGATTAAAATACCCCTCACAAATAATTAAAAAAAAGGCAAAAAAATTACTGGAACGGAGAGAGTATATATAGAGTTAAAAGCGTAAACGAGAAGTGGCGATAGAAAAGCATACCCATTAGCATGGCGATATACATATTGATCATGTCCAGGCTTCATAAAATCTGATTTAAAAAAAAAAAGGAATATATTAAGCAAATTAAAAAAGTGGGAATGAAAAGAAGAAAGAAGAAAGGAAAAGAAGAAAGGAGACCAAGGATATAATAGCGGACAAAATTGGTTTGAACAGAAGTAGGAGGGGAGAGAGGAAGAGTGGAGATATCAGGTAATATCAGCTTCTTCATGTCATCTTCATCTTCATCTTGTTGATTCTGCAATGCAGGGTGTTTTTCTACTTCAACTTGTTCATCATCGCCCATTCTTTTAATTTGTTTGTTAAACTCAGCGCTGCTTCACCCTGTTTTTATTTCACGCCTTCGGAGAGGACTCGCCTATTATTATTATTATTATTATCGGTAGGTCTTGCTTGCGACGGATCGGATCTTGCGACGGGTATTTTGTGAGAGGAAATGGGTAGAGGGGACAAGGTGGGCACCCCCCATGTGCTTCTCCACTCACCCTTAATGGGTATTTTGTGAGAGAATATGGTATCCGTCTTAAGCTTGCGACGGATAGTGTCCGTCACAAATGAGAATTTGTGTATTATTACGGGCTTAGTCCATTTCTAATTATCTACCTAATTTCCTATGCTAAACTTGGGCTCCCCTTTTCCCTGGGATATTCCGACTTTGGTTCGTATTGTGTAAAACGGTTTTACACTCATCAACTTACAAAAAATCATGTCCGTATATGGTACATATAAGTGCTAGAGTAGTTATCAAACAACCCGTTTTACAATATATTTTAAACTTGTGAAAAACCGCCTTACCACAAGTAATTAATTCAACTTAACCCGGGCATATGATTTACATAAATTTTTGTACGCAACGTGTTTTCCAAATTGAAATCAACACTTCGACATTTAGCATAACCAGCAATATTCTACAGTAGTCGGTAACTGGAAGCAGACTTATACTCCATCACAATCACAATACCAACAACTATCCGTGTGCTTTTAAAACATGAGAATCAGACACGTATAATGTCGTCACATTGTAAGTAAAAAACTAGTATATCCCGAACCATGTGAAGTTCCCCTTAGTTGATGACTACTTGGCTAAAATGACAGCCGGAACAGATTAGCTAAACCGACAACTCAAACTTCTTCCACCAGTATGTCACCTGAAAAATTCCAAGGCACTTGAAACACAACTATTCTTGTAAGAATTTAACAGTCTCAGTACTCTGAACATAAGTATATGATTTTTAGAGAAGAGAATGTTACAGAGTATAACTATAACCATGAGTAGGAAACAACCCCCAAAAAAACAAAGGCATTCTACGTTTCTATCAGAAATCGTCATCCTCCTCTTCAGCAATGTGCTGAGCAAGTTCCTGTTCCTGCTGCTGCCTTTCCCTCCTCTTCTCCGCACTTTCCTTTTCCTTGTGTGAGTTAGGTGGGTACCTTAAGGCTCGAACTGCTTCATTGTGCATGTTGAGGCAAAAGGCAATTCTAGAATCGAAGGCAGATTGTGGCTCCGTCGTTGAGTAGATGTCCCCTGTCTCCTTTGATAACATCCACCCATTTGCATGATCCAGAGCGGCATCAATGGCCCCATCGCGGATCGCCTTGGCCACAATGCTCTCTGCATCAGCAACGGGGTTGGGGGAGTCCAATCTAAGCTTCTTTGCTACGTCAGCAAGGGAGATGCGAGAGTAGGAGATGCTGATGTTTCGAAGCCCAGTCCTGATGACATTGTGCCTCAAGCGAACGATCAGATTGTGGGTGCGGTCTTTCTCAAAAGTTGAAGAGAAGGCCTCGTTTACATTTTTGAACAAACCCAAGTCACCAATTCTAACAGCCTGCATACCATTAAAACTCCTTACTGTAAGTAACATAAGAAAAAAAAATAAGCTGAAATTGACTAGGTCAACCGATATCCCTGAATCCACAGAAAATTATGCAGGAAGGCCAAAAGCCAGTTTCTTTTACACTTACATTAGTTAGCTCAAAGTAAGGACGCAATGACTTTTCCATGCCTTTCTGCATGAAAAGCGTCCTCTCAGGAATCTCCCCCAACAGTAATCGTACTAAAACTGCCCATTTGTTGCACTGAATCCTGAAGCCACGGGCTGAGATGGGTGCTTTTCGAGCAGCTTGAAGCAAGCTCTCCTTAGCATCAGTGTACTCTAACTGAATCGTCTGGATCTTTCCAACATAAAAGAGATATCGACAATGCTGTAAAAAATTTCAAAAACATGATCAAATCAGAGTAGGAAACCCAAATTACTTGAGAAATCGTGAGAATCAAAAAGTGAAAAACAAGCAATCACTTGATATAGAGAAAAATAGATATCTATCTCAAAGTTGCACCAACTTGTATCATAGCTCGAGAAAATTGCATGTCTATTTCAAAGTTGTAAACCCGTTGGTAGTGGGGTATTTAGGCAAAGGGGAAAATGGTAAAAGTAACATCTTAGATCTCGGATGATAGGAGGGGGTCACACAGGCTCAAGGCAGACCTTCTTGCTACCCTCTTTTGGCAAAGAAAACTATACTAGTACCCTAAATTGAATGCATGATGAAGTTACTAGTACCCTAAATATGTAGAGTGTTTGTTGACCAAATTACCCGACAGTCCGACACTTGATGCAGTTAAAATTAAATTTTGACATTAACCGACTACATTCCATAACTACCCAACTGGCATAGAGAGATTTGGGATGGGGAAGAGGAATATGTAGTATGTTATCCACATACAAGAACGACAACAAGTGTACACCTTTTAGTTTTAGTCAGCACTATTATTTTACTTCAGTAGCAACTGAAGGTCGCACTTTGCACAGTATAGGCACTGCACCTCAAATAAAAAGCCGAAGGAAAATACCAAAATCAAAGACGATAGAGGTACCTGTTGGTTGGAATGGGCCCCAAAACTAGGTGCCTTGGATCTCAACTTCTCAGCCTGGTCATATAAGTTGTAGTGTAGATAGTTTCGAAGTAGCAGGTTAAGAAGTGTCTCCTGCAGCGAAAATAAAATACCATACAAGTTCTTAAAAAGTTATGCAATGTGAACTGACCGGGACTTGGAAATACTCAACGGTTTAGGGCTTTGTTATTCCAAACTTCAATGGTCAACCACCATGCCATCATTCTAGTTAAAAGGACGCACCTGACCAAGCTCATCATGGTGCAAAGTCGCCAAACGATGCAAGGCAAGGAGTTCTCTGAAACAATCCGCAACAAATGAGAGAAACAAAAAAGTGGAAGTGCTACTAATTGTCTTATGCGAAGGCACGCTGAAGAAAATGGATGACATAAACCTACCCGCGAATTTCAGAAAGATCACCCGTAAGCTCATAACTCAATGAGTAGTAAGAATACAATTTGGAAGCCAAAACATCAGCAACCCTTCTTTTCAAAGACTTCAAGCGTGCAATGCTGGCAGATGCACAAGCTTTAGCCTGAAACATTTCGAAGGAGCGAGAGTTGAAATCACAAAGGCTGGCATAAAGCAGCAGACTGATAGTGTGGACTAAAATAAATTACCTCGTTGTACATCTTCTGATCAATCAGGAACAGCAACACTATCAAGGAACAGAAGATTTCCAGCTCCGGAAGAGTGCTCTTTGCTGAAGTTTGAATCGTGGATGTTGCAGTGTCAACATCCATCTCATGATCAGTTCCCTATAACCAATAACACATTAAGATTAAATTTCTCAGGTATCCAAGTAAAGTAGAACTAATTCGTGCACCTAGGTCAGGACATGTATCATGATACGCATGTCTTTGACGTGAATGTCTCAGATAGTTACCCACATACATGTATCACAAGAATGAAATTATATGTATATTTGAACGTCTACGTTAGAGAAAAATAATTGAAGTGGAATTATAAAGGGGACTTTGAATTGTGTTAAAAAGGGGGGAAGGAAGGAAGGAAAGGGGATGGGAAGGAGAATGGAGAAGATGATTTACCCTCCAAATCTTTCCTTTGTTGAAGGGGAAAAAGTTTGGCTTGGGGGAGGAAAATAGAGGGATCCTATTTTTCTCCCCTCCAAATCCCTCCATCTCCATTTTGCTGTCCAAACAATGATTTCTCGCCCTCCAAATTGCCCTCCTCTCTTTCCCTCCAAATCCCCCAATCCAAACGCACCCTTAGTGTAGTCCTTAACATTCTATTAAATACACATCAAAAATTTATATTTCTCTTAGGATGTGTAGGGATAGAAAAAGAGGAAGGATTGAAAGGAAGAAAAAAGGAGGGACGGAAAGGAAGGGGAAGGAGGAGGGAAATGGAACAAGGGAGTTTTGCTTCCAAACATCACCTGGTTTAAGAGATTATGATTAGAGTTGGAGAAAGGAATATTGATCTTTTCATTCCCTCCTCCTCCGAGTAGCTCCAAACTTATTTGCTAACTAAACATGGAAATTGTATCCCTCCCATTCCCTCCTTATACCCCGATCCAAAAAAGTCCTTAGCTTCTCAAATTTCAGTATTTCACCATCGTGTTTGTTCTCTACATAGTGTGTACTAAGTTACATAACTGTTATTTTACATCATCAGCATTCTCGATTTCTCTCCTCAGTTCTAGATTGAAATAAAATACAGTGAGGCATGAGTATATTGAACATTTATCTACATAGATCATATATACTTGGATTTTCACGATGAGAAATAAGCACGTGACTATGTTTAACTATAGGTCATAGCCGATAACGCACAGCCAACTACATACCATGAACACACCCCTCATGCTCTCAAGTCTCAACCATTGTCCATTACAACATCTATCAAAGCTACAAATCAAATTTTCCCAATATAGAGATACCAATCGATAGCAATACGCAAACAACCAACTCCATGTCAACGGACCAATATCTATTGAAAGAACCATAATTCTTCAACCACAATATGCATCTCTCTATACTTTTATCTCATTCCATATAATTTCGCACAGCACATTATGCATTCTCTCTACATTCTATCCAAACTAACCGATCATCTGCTTGTTCTTCGACATAAGTACACAATCATTTTCTCTACATGACTACATTTAATCCATCCAAAATTCAAGGCAGTAAGCATCTATCCGAAAAACAATTCAATAAATCACATATGCAATAACAACAAACCAAATGCAAAAAATCACGAAACGGGTATACCTTAGGGAGATAACCAGTAAGTTTAACAAGGGTATCGGAACCCGCAACAAGAGCATGATCAAGGAACAACGACAACACAGGAGCCGTAAGCTTACGACGAAAAGCAAACGTAAGACGAATAGCACGAGAAATACGACGGGTTTCCTTGTTGAGTGAGCCCGTTTCAAGTAACGACGCAATCTCCTTCAAATCTACACCAAATCACCCCCAATTCAAAAAATCGGAAATCAAGTAGAAACCCTAGATAAAAGGGGATAACATTTTACATACGTTTGAGAGTAGGAGAATCAGGTGAAGAGAGAGAATTGGAGTGAGTAGCTTGAGTCATCTCCACATCTTGCGTCATTCTTGTTTAGATGCAATTTCCAGAAAATGCGAAGAATTGATGTGATGAAAGAGTGTAAAAATGAAGAAATTATTAAGAAGGATTAAGGAATTGAATGAATTATACCTGGATGAATCTGGAGAAAGTAATTAGGGTTTGAAGATTATTGAACTGCTACTACAGTCCTTCGACGAGCACACTGCCACAGTTGGTGGTCAGCAAGTGGAGTTCAATTAAGATTCATTGTTTACGAATTTCCGATATTGATGTTAACCACTAGACTTAGACATTTCCGTTTACTTTCAGAGCTGGGGTCGGGGAAGTGGACCAAAGGAACTGGAAGTATAATGGCCCATTTGTCCGAGTAAATTGTGACTGAAGAAGGTCCATCAACGAGCCCGTTGTTAAGAAGGCCTGTTTATAGTGGGCTGAAGTTATACCAACCCCTTCGATTTGAGCGGAGAGAATAAAATAGGAGTAAGGAAATAGTGAATTATTCAAGATATTTTTGTTTTTATTCTTCTTAACCTTAAAATGGATCAAATATATTCAAAAGTGAAAAATGATCACTTTTGATTAATCAGTAGCCACCTTTTAAAGCTGGGGCTGGGTTGACTTCAGGCGGGCTGAGCTCAACCCATCAAGCCCTTTACTATCCTGTGAATGGGGAGGGTTGGGCAAGGTCGAATTGCTAGGGGATGTGACCCGGACTTGACTCGTGGTCGGTCTTAGGCGGCCCGGGTTGGCAAGCCTGTTATATTTTTTAAAATTTTGCATGAAATGGTGGGTCTGGCTGGAATAAATGGAGTCTGCACCTTGCCTGTGTATCAGTGTATGGGGCGGGCCTGGCGGATCGATGGGCAAGCTGGACCCAAATTGGCCCGTGATCGAGCCTGGTTGGGTCAGGTTGTTCTGTTTCTTTGGCCAAGTCTACCATCTTTTATGACTAAAAAATGACTATTTTTCAAAATGGTCACTATTTATCGAAAAGCGATAACTTTTTGCTAAAAAAACACGGAAGAAAGCGTCGCACGAGAGAACTACGGTAATTTTGTCGTCTCGTACTTTCCAAAAGCAATGTTTTACACAGATTTAGAGGGCATCTATTAAGGTCTATAAAAAACAGTCTCTACATTCCAAAACATATAAGATAATTATCTTTTGAGACAAAGATTTAACATACGGCTACCAGGATATGGCTGCTTCAAATAATCCAACGATCAATTTTTAGTAGGAGAAGATAGAGCCAAATGCGGCCTACCTCCTTCCCTATCCATCAAATTGGAACAACTTATGATAGAGAATAATAGAAGAAAGAAAAGTTGCCAAGCTTCCATGCATAATAATAATAATAATAATAATAATAATAATAAGAAGCAAGATAAAGGAGGTTTTGGTAAAGCTCAATCATGGTCCATAGTGCCATTAAAATAGCCCTTTTGGCATACCAATGTCACTGTTTAAGCTGCTTCTTATATCTTAATGCGCTCTGAGTACGTTTCTATGTTGATTGATGTTCACTTTTCTGCTTTATATTCAGTTCGTGACAAATTAATCTTCATATTTTCTAAGTGCCTTATCTGCTTCACATTATGCATGCTACTCTTTCAGCCTTGGTGCATTTATCTTTATTTATACTCTATAGATAATATTATATCTTTTCTTCTCATCTTAGATATTGTTAAATATGATTGGGTTATTCTTATGTCATTACTTTCGTTTCTTAATCTCATGCCTACTCCACTAATCACTATTGCTAAACCAATAACAATCCGTACTTATACATACACCTTATTAGATCATTTATTATTAGTTTCATATCCGATACATTTATAAATACTACTTTTAGTCTTTTACATACGAGGCACTTGAAAATGCAACACGTACTATTCTAGGAAATGAGATACGTGTTTGTGTAGAGTCGACCATTGTACATGTTTGTGTAGTTATAAGTTATGACTTGGGTTTGAAGTAGAGATTAATAATTTAACTGAAAAAGCAAATGTCGTCAATTAGCTTAATTAGTTGTTAAAGTCATGAGAGGTGTTGCTTATAACTTGGATTCAAATCCCGTTAGAATCAAAATCATCCTTGTAGTTCCCTTTTCAACAAAAAAAATGATTTAATCAGTTGAAAAAATAATTAAATCTTGATAATTCTAGGACTAGTGACTCATTAACACCTTCATACATAGTGTAGTAAATTATAAGAATCATATTTGATGCTTCTTAGGACTGAAGGGCCAAACTAAGACAAGATTAGATGGATTGGTTTATCCAAAAGCTAACAAAAAAACTATGCCTATGTTATAGTTCAAAGTGCCTTTCAGATTAAGGTAATGTTGTTATAGACTTATGGACGCATAATTGGAAAAGACGGTCCACGACAACAGTACTTATGTCTTATGTTAATTATGATAGGTTATATAGTTTCAAGGATTCGCATATATATGAGTTCCACTTTTACTAATTTGCTTAGTGATGGGAATTTACGATGAATTAAAATATGAAGTTATGCGAGCATCTTAATTCTTACCCTACAAAAAAAAAATTGTGAGCATCATATTCTTAATATTCATATAATTAGGTATGTGAGCATATTACTTATTACTATTATTTGAACACTTTGTTATTCAACTATAATTCAAAACTACTACGTAAAAAATACTCGTAAAATGATACATTAAGTCCTTGGAATTTTGTAAATGAATAGTGGGTTTCGCAATTTCGTGACATAAATATTTATAACTACTACAAAAAAGTTATTTATTCTACTAATAAACAAATACGGAGTATTAAGAAGCAAGATAGGGCGGGTGAGAAAACACTTATTACTCACTTCACCCTAAAATCATTAAACAAAGTTTTTTGGAAAAATCTTGTTAGAAGGATTACAAGAATAATTTTACGAACATATTGCGACACAAAAATTTCAATCCTTGATGCAAGTAAATATCTCGTTCGTTGGCTTCTACATTCCATCAGTCATCAATGTGCAGAAATGGTGAAGAGAAGTATATATATAAGGCACACCATGCATATACTTTGGAAGGTAAGTAGAGATGCTTAAGCATGCATGCATGCATGCACGCACAAAAAAGTCTGGCGAAAGAAGCACACTCTTTTATATCAGAGCCAGGTTTCGATCCTGGGACCTGTGGGTTATGGGCCCACCACGCTTCCGCTGCGCCACTCTGATTTGTTATTTTATTATGTTTTTTGTTATATTTATAAATACTATAATACGGATGAGATTCCACTGTGAGTTTTCTAGTCAAGGTCAAAGAAATCTGATTTGCAGCAGGGAACTTTAAAAAGAGAAGCCCTTGTCCAACCATAATAGGCATCAGAATACAGATAATACTTGGAAATTATTAGTTTTATTTATTCATCCTTGCTTACTTTTTGGCTTTTACGCACTAAATACTCTCGATCTACTCCGGCAAATTCTTATTTTAATTTAGACGGGCCAATTTGGTTGAGATGGTTTCTTAACACTTACCATTATTACTTTAGAATATGCATAAGTATTATAGACGAACAAGGCAATACAATCCAAAACTAAAACAAAAAAAAAAACATCAAACTAAAAAATATAAATTATACAGAGTATACAACAAAAGGAAAATTAGAATAGGGAACAAACAAAATCATTTTAGCTAATAAATTCTGAATATAAATAAAATCAATCAGTTATTAGGGCATCTCAAGTCTGAACAAATTCATTAAAACATCTTTAAACATTAGCCATTGGTTCCGATGATGCATAGCCTCCAGATTTTGTATGTTTATTTCTCCTGTAGATGTTTTTTGACTGACTTATTTAAAGGACAACTTTTGACCAACATGCATTCATTCATTCATTCAATGGTTCTTATTATTTGATTTTATTTCCGATCCTTTACGGTTATGGAGTAGTCTATACTTAAATAAATTAGACTAAGGAATCCATGCATTTACGGTGTACAAGTCCCAAATAATCCTCTTGCTTTTAATTTAGAGGGGAATAAGTTTGTAGCCTATCAATATTTCTATAGTGAAGCATATTACATAAAGGACTATTGTAGTACGAGTACAACTTTTCCTTGGAAAATAAAGTTGAGCGCATCATGCCAACTCACTTCTTAACACTAACTTGCTACGGAGTTAAATAAATCTTAAATATATAAAAATCTTTGAGTTACTCGTTATGGACGATAAGTATGCAATTTGTCACTATAATTACTTAATGATCTGAAATTCTCACATAATATATGTCTACGCAGTTTTCATACACCAACTGAAATAACGTATCATCATACGTCAAAACTTACAATAACACGGAATATGATAAAGGTAAACATTTATCTCATAGTCATGCATCACATTTCAATTCGCATATATCTTAATTCATAACTAAGGTACAACAATGAGTTTATTACAGAGTATCAACATAACTCGCATTGGTATTAAGGTACGGAGTATACAACTATCGATAGGTCCCTACTCCTTAACTATACGTTTAAACTAATTGAGATTATTTTTTCCACGTAGTAATAAAGCATGATGATCCCCTGAGGCACCATGTTCGTATGGAAGCATCATCCAATTCTCACAAAGTATTATGGAGTATCAGTGAAGGAATGCATTAAGGTATAGAACCCATCCACACGTGAAATACAAATACCCGTCAAGGGGTGTATTAAGGTTTAGAACCATGCATTGATTTGACTTTAACCATTAACTTAAACTTTTTTTTATTGAGATGGTCTTTTTAAAGTTTATTAAGCAATTACCTTTTTTTTTTTCTTACTAATATAGAACATTGACATATCACGCACATATGAATCTAGCTCAAATGAATTAGGAGATACATGAAATTAAATGCTATCCTCGAGAAGATGCAATCTGAAAATCTAAATGAACATATTTAAGCCAAATATCCCTTATTAGTTAATTAATAATTACTACATACTTTAATTTCCAATTAAACTTGAAAATGAACAACTCCAATATCATAGGACTCATATTCTCTTATAGATTCTTTCCACTTTACCACAAGCACATGATAAAATTTTGCACAAAAAAGTCAAAAACTTGATGTCTTTAGTTAGAAGCTAGTTGCTGGCAAGCACAAGTATCTGCTCATATGCATAATGCACCTAAGCAATACCTCTTTTATTTGATTCATAAAAAGTATGTGAAAATCACGCTAAAAAGTGAAAATTGAAATCGACCCAACTAACTCTACAAAAAAATCTTCTCTTAAGTCAATATGCAATTATCATTAATCACACTATTTGATAGTGTCATGGAGATGTGGTTAACTTAAAGCAGTCCAGCTATATGCCCTATGTCTCACTAATCTTCATTTTTATTTGCTAAAATTTACTAAATAAATCACCATGCTTTACAACTAACCATGTTTAATTTCTACATACAAAAGTTGTTGTTTAGGAGTGCTTGTATAATGCTCCACTTCTCCTTTGACTAAATTGCCAAAAATGAGCTTCTTTTTATCATTTTATGTACCTAGCTGTCACCTGCCAAACAAACCTTCAATTATATGTATAGAAGAACCACTTAATTAAGAACTGCTATGGTAAATTCTTTGGTTAAGTTTTATCTTTGAATGATTTTTATTAAGGTCATGTTTGGTACTCAACAAGTTATTATTAGAAGAAGTTAATTTGTCAAGCTGAATATAAATTGACATATTTGACTAATATATTTCAATTAACAGATTTAGTGGAGGTGTTTGATAATTAGAAGAATTAGGTTAATAGATTGTTATATTTATGGGTAAATGATTGATAGATTCATTCATTATTTTACAATCTACTAAAGTACGTGAATATGCTTGGGGGATCATCATATTGGAAAACAGTTAATTGGAGCTTATAGTGTTTCAATATGTCATTTATCAAACATATAAATTACTAGATTGATGATTTGAATATGCTAAAAGTTTTGAATATGCTGAAAATTTACTAATCTACTATTTAACAAACACCTCCTATATGATCGATATGGAGAACTCGCAAGTTGCAACGACCACTATTGAAGTTGCACGACTCGCAATAGTATTTATTATTTTAGCAAAACTTTATTAGTGTACAAACCAGACATCTAACTAATTACATTTTAAGTTAATTAAGCGAAATAATAAAATTTTATTTTGAAATTACCTAAAATGAACAATTGGTATGTACTTTGTACAACAATTTATTACACACCAATATCGATCCATGTATCAATAGTCACGTCGTGATGAAACGCGTAAGACAAATTTGTTACTAGTATTGTATTGCTAAATGGGCCAAAATGGCCCAATAGAATATACGTGGTTTTTTTAAAATTTGTGTGTAAATTGAGGTGTTCACAGTCGACAACAATGTATAAATCACTTCTTCGCTGATTTACTCACCAAGAGATAAACAACTAACAAAAGTGTTACACCATTTTCATGGACAAAGACGATTTCCTGACTTCGTGGTTAAGGAACGAGGTGAACAATCACCACACATGCATAATCAAATTAACTATACGTGGAATAATTTTGAAGTAAGTACTTCGTAACAATCTTGGATATTGGCAATGTTTAATGACACTTGTTTGTATATAATGCAGTAGATTATTGATACTTGACGTTAGTTATGATAATGTATAAACCAAGTCATAGTCATTAGCCTAATAATATCGTTGGAAAACTTTAGCAATACATATGTGATTAGGTGCACTCTCATCAAATAGAGACACAGAAATTAACAATTGTAGCAAAACAACATTCAACATTTCTACTCCACTCCACTTTGATATTACAAGTTGATCACAAATTTCCTCCCTAAAAACACTACTAATCTACCTTTTGAAAAAGCAAAAGGAATCGAAAGAAAAGAAGAAGAAAGTATACGAAAGGAAGCTTGCAACCCTAAAAAGTGTCATCCGTAGAGTACAACAGTACATCAACTACATGCAAAATTGCAAAATCCTCCATTAAAAAAAACATCGTAAACTTATAAAATAAACAAAAGAACAACAAGAAGAGGATGAAAAAGATGAAAGAACGGTCACGATTTTTGTATAGTAATCATAGGTCCCTTTTTTTTGTTCTCAACCCTTGGTTTTGCAAATCACCAAACACCATTCAAATCAATCAATTAATGATCCATCATAATTACCAAACCCACCACTATACCCACATTGCCTCATATATCGCCCCACTTCCCTCATCTCCTCCCAATGCTTATCCCAATCTTAATTTTTTTTATGTCTTTATATTACATTACTGAGTTAAAACGATCTCACACGAGATTAACTATTATGAAGTATATCATATTATTATTCATACAGAAATAACGTTGTTTAAATTACAATTATTCTTATATGTATATATATATATCCAAACACAGCCTTATGGTCAATTCAAATGTTTACAATACCCTTCATATTATTATAGGAGTATATGAATCTAAACATTTAAATTGGCTCTAAGACTTGTCTGGAAATCATACTTAACGATATGAATCAAGTTATGTAAATGATAACAAACAAATGCGACATCCGATACATGTGACATTGATGAACCTAAGAAGGAGAACTTTATCGATCTTTCTCATAGTCATGCACGACCGGTAGTCGACTGTAGCCATTTTATTAATAGTGCGTATACAACAGAAACTCCTTAACTTTACACAATTAAATTCTTTTTAACATAATAAAGCTATATTCAACACATCATTCTATTTTTACCAGAGTAATATATTTTCATCGGAAAATTCACACGTACAATAATCCTAAGATTTGATGTTTTGCATGAAGTACCCAATTTTTTAATCCAAAAACTTAAAGTGACGATTTTTTTCAAATCGAACATCTTTCAGATTACTACGATTTGAAAAAAAAAAATTAACGTGTTTGGAATCGTAATCGAGAGATAGGTCATTTAAAGTTTGTTCGGTAAAAACATACTTTTGTATACAAAAACTCCTAGCCACGAATAACACGATATCACAATACAATAATTTTTTTCAAATCATGGTTCTCGAAAAAATGATCTATTTGAAAAATTCATCACTTTTTGACGACGTTAACACGAGTCTTGATCTCTTAAAAGTTTTTTTGAATAAAAAATTAAGTATTCTGTTCAAAACGTCAAATTTCAAGGGTATTATGTGAACTTTCCTTATTTTCATCCCATCACATAAATCATTACTTTAGAGTTCGTTCAAACAATAGAGGCTCCATGCATAGGGAAAATAATAACAGGAAGCCATAAAAATATAGGCCAAGATAAAAACAAAAAGAAAGATGAAATCATTCTGAAAACCAAGGAGTCGAAAACTAAAGAAGGTATGGGGTCCGTCCATAGAAAAAATAATGAAGAAAACCATATGTTAAAAAAGATTATTGTTATTAGCTGTCACGAAACGCGTCGTTTTGGAAAAGTGTCACCTTCTCTCGTCTTACTCCTCCTTCCTTTAAATACCAGTTACATCCTCCTTACTCTTCTTTCAGCCTTCACTCAATTCACAACAAGTAACACAACTCTTCATACACATTTCTTTCATTTTACACGTCACCCCCTCTTCACGCTTTCTCCTTTAACTAATCATCTACTTAATCACACCTTACCATCTTCGTACCACTATTAATAATTACTCGTATCATTAACATTTAACAAATAACAACACTCTTTATATAACCCTTGCTTTTCACACTTCACCATGGTACACTCCACGCATCCGACCCTCCTTACCTCGCAAAACCAATAACTTTCTCCTATATTTATATTCACATCGTCTTAGCTCAAAACATACAATTTCTCTGTAACTCTCTATTACCATAAAGTTACATATCAGTATCGCAATACTATACATATTGCGATACTTAATTAAAATAACGTTACACTTAACGTTCAATATCGACTGTAAGGATGTTGTTGTCAATATTTCTAGCCCTATTCCTACCATGTGCCGGGATGAGTGTCGTGTTCGTGGTGTACATTTGTCTATTATGGTATGCGGCAAGCCACGCGCCACCGGAACCGGTTAAGCCGGTGGTGAAGAATGGGTTATCAACGGCTGAGCTAGAGAAACTGCCACAGGTGACCGGTGATAAGCTGGTACATGGGAACGAGTGTGCGGTTTGCTTAGACGAAATAGGTGAGGATGAGCCGGTTAGAATGGTTCCGGGTTGTAATCACGGGTTTCATTTACAATGTGCTGACACGTGGCTGGCTAAACAACCCGTTTGCCCCGTTTGTCGTACCAAGCTTGGCCCAGAGTTCTTCGATTCCTCATTAAACCCTTGCTGATTACGCTTTCCAAAATATCGACCAGTCAATCTTCTATGAAACGGTTTTGTACCTATAGTGGCTAAAATTTAAATGAAAACCGATCACGTAAAACAACATTATACTTGTGTAAACCCGTTTTACACACGTCTTTGAGACAAACATTTAATAACAACAATAAATTAACAATTAAAATTTCCATATTGGCTACTTTTCCTTGGGTATAGTATTTTTTTTTACTAGGTAGGTTAAAGACTTTTGAAGTATGGTTTTAGGCATTTTTGGTTCACTCGTAGAGATGTCATTTTATTAATTTGTTAGATGATGTATATTATTATTGTAGTAAGTTTTTTTAATGGGATTGCTTCCATTTTTCACTTATTCCACATGAATCCATTGTTTTTTCCCTTTTAATGTACACATTTTGGTGTATGAAACCATCATTTGTCAATCGTAAATAAAATCAATCATACAACGCTATTAACCATAGATAAGTACACGCGAATTGTAGGTGCATTTGATCAATCATAGAATAAGCGTGTAATTATTTTCAGCAAATCTCGTTTGTGACCTTTATTCACAACTCTTTCTTCCACTTGCCATTATTAATTGGTATGAGACGTCACAAGTTAGTGAGCGTCACAAATGAGAATTTGTGATTTACTTTCATTTATTTTACAAATAAGGCTGGCTTTCAAAATGCTCGGCTTCATATATTTGATGGAAACTTTCAACACAAATTTACTGAGCATAGATCACAATGTTTTGTGTAATAAGTATAACGGACTTAATATTGTATGCCACACACCAATTCAATTACTAAGTATTAATAAGTAGTGACAGAGTGTTTATATCGGTATTTTAGTTTTAGAGACCAACTCTTTAATAACACAAATACATTCGGATGAAACTAGGAAGTGGTCTACTGTCACACAATATCAAAATTACATCAAGTACATCGATTTTTATGCGAGATCTGTTGAATAATGCCTTGAATCGGTTTAGTTGCTATTTCGAGTGATAATGCGGGGGTCTCGCTGACCGGTCAGTGAGTCGGGGTCCAGGGGTGAAACGCCTTGGTGGGGGCTCGAGGGCAACGCCCCCGAAACCTAAACGGTATCCATTAATCTGTTTGGGCTAGAATTCTGTTTTGGGCCTTTCTGGTTTTCTGTATTAGGTCTTAGAGGGTAGTATATAAATTTTCTAAGTCTAACCATATCTGTTATGCTATCATAACAATCTGAACTCTGAATCTGAAAACTCTGTAATAGTACTCAACATTAATAAAACTCTCATCTCTTCTGCCCTGTGGACGTATTTAACACATCATTAGTAAACCACGTAAATCTGTGTGTATCGTCTTTATTGTTCTTTATTTGTTCTTTCTCGTTTCTGTCATATCAATTACAAGATAAATTATTATGGACTACTTTAATCCCTTGCCCTTTTTTCTGCTAGTTTGTGAAGGGAGACTGATTTTTCAAAAGAAAAATAAATTGACTAAACCCAAGAAACAGAAATTCCATTGACAGTAAATCGTATTGGTCATTAGATTGAATAGGCCTAGAGAAATATGGTCAGGTGCAAATGTGCAATATGTGGACGGGATTAAGGTTGGTTGATGATTATTCCTTGACATAATTTAACATTTTACTCAATATTCTAGTCTAACTAATTTTAATCACAAATTAGATCACACGTCGTCCTACACCGTACGTGAGAGTGTGAGACCAATCATTTCTATGAACAAACTATTTATTTATTGTTAATAAATAACTAGTTTTTTTATATAATGGGACCGCCTTACAGTATAAGACCGTCTCATCCAATAATAATTACTGAGTTTTAATAACTACTCAATTTTTTTTAAAAGGGTGCAAAGTATACATGTTATTTTATTCTATTAGTTTTACGTTAAGTTATTGTATATTAGTTCAATTTTATTGGCAACGGTGTGTTTAGTTTTGAGAATATGTGGACACCATTTTGACAAATAATTCCAAAATAACCTAAAACGATCAATACTTTGTTTTTGAGCTTTACTTTAGAAAATCGTTTAGAAACATTATGCGCCCGGTAAACAATAGAAAGGGGGTGAAAAAACATATAAAAGCATACCGTAAAATGATATTTCAATAATTAATTCAATTCATTAACTTAATAAGGGACTACATTTCTCAAGTTTTTGTAATTTTCCCGAAGCTAGCAACCATATGTTATTTTATTCAGAAGGTCGAGAATGATCTTGTGGCCCTATTAAATGTGGGGTTTGGTAATTATATATAAGGAACATACTGCAAAAAAGATGATGTCTTTTATACTTATTAGAATAACAAGTTCAATGGTTTAGTTCAGAGACTTGTTTGCAATTTTTTAAAATTACTAGCTAGTGGTTAAAACATTGAAAATTTTCGTAGGACTTGTTGAGTCTAACAACTAGCTTCACAATTAAACAACAACTAATAGAAAATTAGTTCCATTTATTAAGGTTCAATGTGGTTTTGGTAAGCTATTACAAAAATTTAGCTAAATCATTGGAATGTTTGGTAACTCAAAATAGTTGTAGCTTAAAATATGACGTAGCTTTGGTAAACTAGTAGCAACTAGCTTAAAATTAAAAATTAGACTTGCTTTTATACACTGTATATTTTAAAAATTAGACATGCTTTTATACACTGTATAACACTAAAGAAAGTGGGTTGGTTAGTTTAAATAATGGAGAGCGATCAACTTTCTGCTATATTATGGCGACTAATGATTTTTAGTATAATTATTATAGACTCGGGAGTTTTGAGGCCTCTAAAAATTGGTGATCGAAATTGAATAAGGGCATAAGGTGCTTCTGTTATGTCTCTCAATAATTCATGATGCAATTAAGAAGCTACGTAATTTATGGTCGTTAGTTCGTTTTCTAATCATGTACGAGTACATGAACATGAATTGAACCAAATGTAGACATGTTAGTATGGTCATATGTCAAAGTGTATGGAAATGAACATCTCATTTAATGAATGAGTAGCCTAAATAATTAGGATTAATCCCGTATAAATGCACGATTTTTGTATATTGTCTTTATAACTAACAATATTTAATTGCAGTTGAAATTTAATTTTAGAAATCTACAATTGTTAAAGTGTAGTATTAAGTAATATAATAAGGAAATTTGACAATTTTAATCAGGATAAAATTGAAGGGGTAATTATAATTATTTTTGTCAAATAAGTTAATTAATTTAATCAACACAATTTGGCAGCACCTGAAAATTAATAGCAAGCTTAAGTACTGGAGTGGAAGCATTAAATGAAAAAAGAGTGGGATCCATGCAGCATGCAATGAACGGCTCAAGTGTCAACATACAAAATGGTTTAAATTGATGACAAGTAAGGGACGGTGCAAAATCAATCGGTTGTTGTAACACATACATACATGATACATACATATTCTGTGGTGCACTTAATAAATACAAGTAAAGAGCACAAATTAATTACAGTTGCATGTATAATAATAATAATAATAATAATAATAATAATAATAATAATAATGAAACTGAATATTGTTGAGGCCTCACAGATACACCTGAATACCTCAACTTTGAAGAAAAGGCCATGCTGCAAAGCCAACCAATTGCAAGCCTTTATATCCCTTATTAAACTGATTAATCTATGCTACTTGTAAAGTTGACAATCCACCTTTTATTTGTTTCTTCTTTATAAACTTCACAAGTATGCCACTTCTTCACATGAGCTTCCTCCCATGCATTTACATAACGGTTTAATTTACGAGGTCCAAACAAAATCTAGATTTTAAGTTAATGACCGCCAAAAATTATTAGAAAGGCTATCAATTAACATCATTATACAAAATAAGAAAACAAAATTAAAACCGAATAATTTAAAAGTTTTAAGTAATTTTTGCTAAATAGTAGCAAACAACGTTCTTACTAACCCTAGTTAGATCTACCATTGGTTACCTCCTAACCTTTTTCTATTTTTATACAGATGTTAACTAGTTTAGTTGATAAAATTATGAACGGTAATCATAATTTTCCTTGCCCTGGTGCCCAACCTACCAGCATCAGATTTGCCCTTGACACGTTTAACACCACAAATAAAAACCCTTTCATAATTTTCTTCTTATACCCTAACTACCATTTTTTTGTGTTGCGTGGATGGTTGAGGTGAAGTAGAGTAGAGGAACAACCATTGCACCTATAAGTTCTAGATGGGTCAATTGAATTGGTTTGGGACCCGTTATTGCACTTGTGTGATCTGAGTTATAACTTCAATTTCATGTTAGCTCAGCAACAGAATGCTTTGGGACCCGTTATTCAATTATATCCAAAGTCAAATCCAGTCCAAAACTCCTACTATTACATTTTAATATTTGATCATGGATTTACCTACTTTTTTTGAACGAAAATGTGGGATTTAATCATTATTAGTGAACTCCGAGATAAACTTAGCAGCAACTACATCCGCTATTTCGTCCGAGTTCAAGTCGAGAAATCTATCGGTAGATAACGAGCCATTATATTGCATAATTATTGCTCCGTGGCCTCTGTCCTAACTCCTAAGGATCCAAGATTTTTTTTACTAGGCGACTATGTTTAATTTCATCAGTGACATATTTAGGGTTACTTTTAAGAAAGTGCGAGTATTTCTTTAGAATATATTAAAAGTTTAGAGTACAAGTTGGATAAGTGTCAATGCCACAACGACAATAATTGTTAATGACACTCGATTTTGTCTTAGAAAGCTAGAAGCTATAATATAAAATAGCAAATGAGCTTCACACAATTTTCTGTGGCACTAGAGCATTAGGTCGTGGCATTATGATGATCCCAAAGTTGTTATCTAAGTCCCTGTTTTCAATTTTCATATAGTCATTGAATTTATGGAGGTCGGTATATTTCATACAAGTCTAAAACTTATTTCATGTGAATTTTTTGCTTAGATAAATAAGTTTAGATTGGTATATAAGTACATATTTAACATGAATTTTTTACTTAGATACCCAGACCAATAATAATTAGGTATAACAAGAGCTCACCAAGTGTGCGTATGCCAAAGCGACAACATTATGTCAAGGTTGGCTTGTAGGTCACGGTGTCAACTCATAAATTTGAACAGTAAGGCTGTTAGAGTGCCCCATTTTCTTCACGGCAATCTTCTCTGTTCAACAAGTGTAATGCGTATGCTCCTTTACATTTACGTCCAACCTTATTTTACCCTTCTTTTAATCCTTTTACATTCATAAATCTGCCCAGATATCTGTCTTAACAATAAAATCGGTATATTGTGACTTGTGACTTGTGTGACTCACGCACTCCCATAATTGTGTTGATGTGATCCAAATTTTGAATGGAAGAGCATAGAAAAAGTGTGTTGCAAAAACAGTACGTTGGAGTGCTACGTGTTGTGGTGGTAGCCTGGTAGGGTATATTGTGACTTGTGACTTGTGTGAGATGGTGAATGTTGCTCTCTCTACATACCTACTAACATAGCCATACTTCCATTGAAATAAAAAACCACACATTGTAATGTGACATTAATTAAGATTGAGATAACAAATAAATGCGGTTCTTTGGTCTTTTCTCACTTAGATTGTCTATAAATTAATGATGGCTTCCTCAAGATTATCTTCTTTATTAACCTCCAATGATCGTGATTTTCTGCTTACATCTAATCACACCAAGGTTTGATCTTACCAAACTTCATAATTAACTTATGATTCATCTATGTATTATATATACGTAACGACTACTCTCCTCTGTTCCGATTATTTGTTTATACATCGGCTTAAATGGGTTTATGTATAGGTGAAAGTCTCAGAGCTTCAAGGCAATGTAGTTGGAATTTACTTCTCCGCAAACTGGTACTCCCCATGTCAACAGTTTAATCATCTTCTAGTTAAAGTTTACGAGGACCTTAAAACACAAGGGTGCAATTTCGAGATTGTTTTGGTGTCGTCAGACGAGGATATAGGCGCGTTTAACAATTACCGTGCCTCTATGCCATGGTTTTCGGTACCATTCACCGATTTGGAGACCAGGAGATCCTTAAGTCGAATTTTCGACGTCGAGGGCATACCTTGTTTAGTTATATTTCAGCCTACTAATGATGTTGTAATACATGATGGGGTTGACCTTATTTATCGTTATGGAACTCAATCCTTCCCTTTTACAAAGGAAAGATTGGATGAATTGCTCAAAGAAGAAAAGGAGAAAGAAGAGAAACAAACTATTGTTAATTTGTTAACAAATCAAGCTAGAGACTACTTATTGAGTCATCCTTTATCTCATAAGGTTAGCATAATTGTACCATCTTCTTATGTCAAAATAATTATATGGCTTCTTGTGAGTTGTGATCTTATGTCTACATAATTATAAGGTACGGTTAGCATAATTGTACCAAATCCAGTCGTTAGTATTGAATCCGTTACATATAGGATCGTCTGAAACTCATTTATACTTCCTCTATTCCACTTTTATTGTCCTGTTTTTTTCAAAAAGTTAATTGAAACTAACACCCGTTTCTGAATTTGCACTATAATTCACTAAACATTGTCATTTTACTATCAATTTTTAACGGACAATATAAATGGAATGGAGAGACTATGTCGCATTGCCATAGGCTGCGATTACAAGCATATACATCATATCCTATATTATTGAATTACAAAATTTGTGAGTTAAATTATGAGAATTAATTAGTTTTTTACACTACAGGTACCTGTGACATCCTTGGAAGGCAAGACAATAGGGCTTTACTTTTCAGCACAATGGTGTTTACCTTGCCTTAAATTCACCCCCAAGCTAATCTCCATTTACAATAAGATTAACCAAATACTTAAAACACTAGCAAATCTCGAAAAGGAAGAGTTCGAGATTGTATTTGTGTCAAGTGACCAAGATAAAACATCATTCGACTCCTATTTCGAAACAATGCCATGGCTAGCAGTTCCCTTTAGTGACCCTACCATCAAGGATTTGGCTAAGCGGTTTAATGTACGCGATATCCCAAGTTTAGTTTTCATGGGGCCGGATGGTAAAACCTTAACCAAACAAGGAAGGAATTTGATTAACTTGTATCAGGAAAATGGTTACCCTTTTACAAAGGCAAGGTTGGAGTTAATTGAGAAGGAGATGGAAGAAGTGGCTAAAAACTTGCCCAAGTCAGCAGTTCATGCAGGACATCAACATGAGCTTAATTTGGTGTCAGAAGCCTCAGGTGGTGGGCCTTTTATTTGTTGTGATTGTGATGAACAAGGCTCTGGTTGGGCCTATCAGTGCCTTGATTGCGGGTTTGAGGTCCATACCAAATGTGTTGCGGCCGTTCAACACCTCGGTACTTGATTGGAACCGGAAACACACATTCTTATACAAACCGGTCTTTATCCATAAGAGTACTCTCTCGAAAAAAAGAAGAGAAAAGGTAACTATAGAAGTCTAACGCGTTTCACTTTTTCGTTATGATTACAAGTTTAACAAGATAACCGAAAAAAGAGAAAGGGGAACAAGTAGCGTAGAGTCAAGATCATCTGCCTGTAGCCCTAGGTCGTAGACGTGCTACAGAATTAGCTACGGAATACTCCCTCTTCCCAATCATTTGTTTACCTATTTTATTATTTGTGAGAAGTAATTAACCGATTGGGATGGAGGGAATACTTTTTAGCATTCTAGCATTCTACTGCATGCTTTATAATTCTGAAATCATAGATAAATTCTTTTATGCCTTTTTTGTTCTTACTTTTTGACATTTATTTACGGCAACACATCAGCTAAAAAACACCGGCAGGCATTCAGAAAACATCAATTAAAGAGAATTATTATAGAAACAACATAGTTTTCAAGATCACAGTATCAGCAATAGCCTAATGCAGCAACAGATGACAACCCAGGATGTAAACAACAGAATTCAACATCTGCTAGTAATAAATCTGACAACATTTACTAATCCCGAGGCAAAGAAAATTTCAAATTTAAACAGTAGAATCGTACCACGGCAATGGAGTTTGTAAGATTCATTTGGAACTTGTGTTGGCTAGAGTAGGTAGAGGCTCGCCTTGGGATCGCAACACCAAACTCTCCAGGTAAGGATCTAACATAGAAAAAGGGCTCAATGAATCGTTGATCGGCTCTATCTCATCGCTCTTGATCTTATAAGCAACACTCCCATACAGCATAGTTATAGCACCATTATCTTTCTCAGCATAGAAACACTTTGTCCTGACAAAAGGGTGATCCCTTATGTAACTATATCCAACCCCAGTTGTTTTTCCAGAGAACAATTGAATCCAAGTTTGATTTTTTAACAAACATACGCAGTTGCATTTTGAATCAATCCACAATAACCCACCAAGAACAAACATAAACCTGTAGGTCGATTTTCATTATTATGAAGTGGAAGCTTCGCAAAGCAGTATAATATCTGTTAACGAGCCAACCCATCAAGCAAACGGCTACTACATCACCAATGGATCTTTGAGGAGCAAATCAAGGCAACAATCCTTAATTGCCTAGTTTACATATTTTCTAGCTGTTGAGATTTATATTTACCATATATGCTCATGTATTTTCTCTTATAAATAGCAATTAGATTATTGTAATTGACACAAGTTTTCAGAATCAATCAATATCAATTCATATTATTACCATATTCTATATGAAATATCAATATCAAAGTCTATTATGGTATCAGTAGATTAGTTTATTTTTCTCAAACTCTTTCCTCTGCAATTTTATTTTTTTCAAAACACCTTCATCATGCCTGCTGGCAACGCAATTCCCAATCCTCCGGATTCAAACACATCGAAAGCACCACAATTCACATATGTTCAAGTTGAAAATCCAGGAGTCAACATCACTCAAACCCTTTTCAATGGCAACAACTATGACGAATGGTCCCGGGATTTTTATCTCGCTTTGGTAGCAAAAGGCAAGGAGGGTTTTGTTGATGGCACAGTCACGAAACCCACGACTGGTAATATCGATTCCTGGCGGTCACAAAATGCTCTTGTGACGGCTTGGATTATGAATTCCATCGATTCTTCTTTACGAAAATCTATATCTCGTCGTCCCGATGCTAAACAGGTATGGCTTGATATTCGTTCTAGATTTTTTCAGAATAACGATGCTCGTATTTTTCGTCTTCAAGCCGATCTTATGGCTTGTCGACAACAATCAAACGAATCTATAATGACTTATTATGGCCGCCTTGTTAAGCTTTGGGATGATTTACAGGAAGCCGACCCTTTGGCTTCATGTCCTTGTAATCCGTGCCCCTGCACGTGGGTCTCGATTATTGATGCGCGTAGGGAGAGACGAAGGGTTCGGGAATTTCTTATGGGACTAGATGATAAGTATGATAATGCTCGTTCCCAACTCCTTGCTATCTCCCCTTTACCCGATCTTAATATTATTTACAATCGACTGTTGCAAGATGAAAGCATGAAAGCGTTTACCACCAAAATCACTGCACAGCCCGAGACAATGGCATATGCTGCTCGGGTTCAGTCACATCACCGCAAACAGAGGGGAGGGCGTGATACCAACGGACCAAGACAACCTGACCCCAATGACCCTCGACCATGGTGCATTGCTTGCCTTCGTCACGGTCATCTTTATACTAGTTGCTTTCGCTATACCGGAAAGTGGCCTGATTATTGGGGCGATAGGCCAAGGGATTGTATATACATCAATGAAAAAGATATGACACGAACTGTAGTGCCCGATGTTGAGGGGCGTGCCAGGTATGAGCAGCTAAAGAAGGGTGGTGCCGGCTCTTCCTCAAATCAGAGCAGCGGGCCTCGTATTAACATGATTGCAGGTACATCAAATGATAGTTGTACTTCCGGAAAGCTTGACAAAATTGATCTTAATAGCCTATCTCCTAGTGCACTGAAAGATGTTCACATGCTCCTTCAATCACGCAAGAGCAGCGGCTCCATGGAACAATTGAATGGTAATTCTATTTTTAATTTTACTTGGATAATTGATACCGGTGCAACCCATCATATGTCGGGTTGTCGAAATTGTTTCATCAATTTACATATTATCCCACCTTTGTCCGTGGGATTACCTAATGGCGATCTTACTATCGCTTCTCATATGGGTGATGTTCATTTATCTTCCTCCTTAATTTTACGCAATGTATATTATGCGGATAAATTGAATTGTAATCTTATTTCCGTCTCACAATTATTAGCTGATGAATCCATTATCATTCAATTTTCTCATAATATATGTTTAATACAGGACCGTTCCTCGAGGATGACGATTGGAGCCGGTGAGCAAGTGAATGGCTTATATTACCTATCTGGTGTCCGTCATGAAACCCCTCGTATCCATACCATAAGTATATCGCAACAACATGAGATTTGGCATAGGAGGTTGGGGCATCCCTCTTCTTCCGTTTTGAAATTTCTACCTTTTACCAATATATAATTGTGCTAAAACAATTTTTTCTAGCACTACATGTGATATTTGTTTAACAGCAAAACAAACCCGTTCCTCTTTTAATTTAAGTTTGAATGATGCGGACAATATTTTCGATTTAATACATTGTGACCTATGGGGTCCTTACTCTACTAATGCTTCTTGTGGCTCCCAATATTTTTTAACTATTGTAGACGATTTTTCACGCTCCACTTGGGTTTTTCTTTTAAAAAGGAAAAGCGATACTCAACAAACTCTCTTACATTTCTTTTCCATGATTGAACGACAATTTAATAAGAAAATTAAAATTTTACGAAGTGACAACGGTACCGAATTTACATCCTTAGCAACTTTCTTCTTTGAAAACGGAATTATTTTTCAAACTTCTCAAGTCGACACTCCACAACAAAATGGTCGAGTTGAACGAAAACACCGTCATATTCTTAATGTGGCGCGTGCTCTTTTATTTCAAGCTTCATTACCAATCTCTTTTTGGGGAGAATGCATTTTAACCGCTGTCTATCTCATTAATAGAACTCCCACCTTCAAACATAAAGGAAAAACCCCTTACGAAATGTTATATAAGACACCACCACCCATGACCCATTTACGCGTTTTTGGGTGCCTATGCTATGCACGTAACATTAATCGATCCAAGGACAAATTTGCACCCCGTACTACCAAATGTATTTTCATAGGTTACCCATTTGGCAAAAAGGGTTGGAGGGTATACGATATAGAAGCCCAAACATACTTTTCTTCAAGAGACGTTGTTTTTATCGAACATACTTTTCCATATTCAACAAATCCCATTTCAAAAACAATACCCTCCATCGACACCATACCCGTCCCATTTCAAAACCATACTCCCCTTGATGATGCAATTCCCGTCCCCTGTACTCCATCGCCCTCCTCTTCTACCCAGGACATCTCTCTTGATCAGCCACCCACAATCCCTGCCACACCGGTTACACCCTCGCCCTCACCACCTCTCGAACCAACTGAAACCACCATCCCTGCCACGCCTGCCACACACCTTCCGCCTACATCCGACACCCCACCAAACAGCAATGACTCTGCTTCACAACCAAACAACGACTCACCTCGTCAACCAAACATGGGTAAAGGACAACGACCCAAATTTCCCAACTCTCGCCTCAATGACTATAACCTGCCACCTCGACATCCATCCACTCACATGCTCACGGCTCCGTCATCATCCGAGACAAGGTATCCTCTATCTAGTTTTATTTCTTATGACAAATTTTCTACTAAACATAAATGTTTCCTAGCGGCCGTGACTAAAAATCACGAGCCTAGCACATTTCGTGAAGCTATGCAGGTTACTCAATGGCGAGATGCTATGAAAGCTGAAGTCGATGCACTTGAACGAAATCGAACCTGGACACTCGAAGATCTCCCACCAAACAAGAAAGCAATTGGCTCCAAATGGGTATATCGAATTAAATATCATGCAGACGGCTCCATCGAGCGCTACAAAGCTCGACTTGTCGTCATGGGTAATCGTCAAGTTGAAGGGGTCGACTTTAATGAGACTTTTGCCCCCACCGCAAAAATGGTCACGGTCCGAACCCTACTCGCCATAGCTGCTGCAAAAGGGTGGACTCTTCACCAAATGGATGTTCACAACGCATTTCTCCATGGCGATCTCGACGAAGAGGTATACATGAAACCTCCTCCCGGTTTTTTTTTATGACACCAAAGGCAAAGTATGTCGTCTTCGAAAGTCTTTATATGGTCTTAAACAAGCTCCCCGTTGTTGGTATGCCAAACTTGCTTCCGCTCTTAAAAACTATGGTTTTACCCAATGCCCATACGACCATTCCCTTTTTTCTAATTAATAAAACCGACAATGAACTTCACGTACTCGTATATGTTGACGACTTGGTCATTTGTAGTAACAATACTACTATAATTGAAAATTTCAAGACCTATTTAAGCAAGTGTTTTCATATGAAGGATTTAGGAATTTTAAAGTATTTTTTGGGGTTAGAAATTGCTAGAAGCAAAGACGGTATTTTTCTTTCTCAACGAAAATACACCCTCGACATACTCGACGAAACAGGCTTGCTTGGGTCTAAACCAGCCCCGATCCCTATGGAACCTAACCATCGCCTTAGCCTATCCACTTCTCTGCTCCTTATTGACCCACAACCATATCGAAGACTAGTGGGTCGTCTTGTTTACCTCCTTACAACCCGTCCAGAACTAACATACGATGTCCATATTTTAGCCTAATTCATGCAAAGTCCACGTACCGATCATTGGAATGCCGCTCTACAAGTAGTCCGTTACCTAAAGAATAAACCAGGGCAAGGTCTCTTATACTCAACCGACACCATCCTGACTCTTAATGGATATTGTGATGCGGACTACGCAAGCTGTCCGCTAAGTCGACGTTCCCTATCCGCATACGTAATGTTCCTTGGTAATGCCCCTATCACATGGAAAACTAAGAAACAAACAACTGTCTCCAAGTCATCAGCCGAGTCGGAATACCGCGCCATGTCCTACGCCGTTTCAGAGCTAAAATGGCTAAAGGGACTTCTTTTGTTCTTGAAAATATCTCATGATCAACCAATCGACTTATTATGTGACAATCAATCTGCCCTTTACATCGCTCAAAATCCGGTCTTTCACGAGAGAACGAAGCATATTGAAATTGATTGCCATTTTATTCGAGACGAGATTCTCAAAGGAACTATCAAACCCAGCTATGTTCACACCAAAGAACAATTGGCCGATATATTTACTAAAGCTCTTGGTAGAATTCCGTTCACCGAGTTACTCTCCAAGTTAGGCGTTTCGAGTCTTCACGCTCCAACTTGAGGGGGGATGTTAACGAGCCAACCCATCAAGCAAACGGCTACTACATCACCAATGGATCTTTGAGGAGCAAATCAAGGCAACAATCCTTAATTGCCTAGTTTACATATTTTCTAGCTGTTGAGATTTATATTTACCATATATGCTCATGTATTTTCTCTTATAAATAGCAATTAGATTATTGTAATTGACACAAGTTTTCAGAATCAATCAATATCAATTCATATTATTACCATATTCTATATGAAATATCAATATCAAAGTCTATTAATATCCCATCAACACAAGCATATTCATTTCCACTTGTAAAGTTGCCAAAAACCTTAGATAAACCATCAACCATTTCGTCAGTTATGTTCCATAGGTTATTAGTCAGTGTAAATGGCAACAGAAGAATTCTTACGCAAATAGCCATAAGAACCAAAAGCCAACACCACATATTCGTTGCTTGAAGGCCTAAATCCAAGAAAATATTTGACCCGTTTATATGCAAGGAGCAATGGAGGGGTTACAAAGTTAAAGGTTTTCTAGTCTATCATACGCAGGGACGAAGTTAGGACAAAAAGAGAACCTGGGCCGATCTCAGTTTTATGGATTCGCCCCACATGTTAATAGCCATACCATAACTAATAAGCATAGCATTCATCATATCTTTTAAAGTTTTGTTTTTCCTTTCAGCTATTCCATTCTGTTGCGGGGGTGAAAGGGGCGGTGAATTTATGAATTATGCCACTTTCCTCGCAAATTTTCTTTAGAGGATAATTATATTCACCGCCTCTATTAGATCTAACTCGTTTTATCTTTAAGCCTAATTGATTCTCAACTTTAGTTTATAAATCAAAAATTTCTATCCGGTTTCATCTTTAGTACTCGGTAAATATACTTTCGTATATCTAGAAAAATCATTTATAAAAGTGATATAGTAACACTTACCTCCTCTACTCATAAAGTTTCTGAAGTCTCCCAAATCATTATGAATTAATTCGAGAAGTGTTCAGACACCATTAATTCAACTTTATTAGACATTGTAAATGGTATGACTATTTAGGTAAAACAATGAACACGAAGATCTTACTGGACAAGGGAAGAACTGTTGTGGCGTGATGACGATCATTACCTTAAAGTTGTACGACAAAGACTCGGACTGAGAACTACTTGCAGAACGTTGCCACGTGGCCAAATACCAGTTTACGAGAGTATAGAGTTGTTTATAGAGAGAAGAGAGAAAAGTTGTTGGTGTGTGTTTGATAGTGCAGTAGCCACAGATATTTATAGGAGATATGAGAAAGATCCAGAAACTCATTAATGGTGTCTTGGAAGTTGCTTTGAGAAAGTGTAAAATCAGTGTTGAAAAGCCAAAACAATCCGTGTTGAAGACATGGGTACTCAGTTTGGAAAAACGTAAAAATAAGTGGTGAATAAGTGAAAGATTTCAACTAAAAAAATAGGTCGATGGCCCGCACCGCAGGTGCTCTACCAAAGCCCAAAACCCGGCGTGGCGTGGCGTGGCGTGGCTCGCGCGCGTGTGGCAGCAGAGTCCCTCCACTACTACTCATTTAGTAGTGTATCATACTTGGTCACTTATAAACCAAAAGGTCAAAATTTATTTTTCTCATGTGAGATACAAAAAAGTCTTCTTTTTGAAGCAATACTTCCAACATAATTTACAACGTGTCACAACTCCGAACGCTCACCCTATCTCAAATGTTTCTTCTTCTTCCATACTCGAGTCTCTCTATCGCTAATACCCGGTTTCTTTCAACATTGTTTCTGTAAAGTCTGAGGTGTGTAGAAACAAAACGAGCATCGCCAATAGTAAAACACCATATCTTGCAAACACACCTAAACCGTAAAAGAGTTTTCAAGGGTAGCAGTGGAAATATATTAAAATGTAACAACTCTTTCGGGAAACAGTGAGGGTAATACATGGTTCGTGGTCGTTTGTTTTTATTCTTAACCACCATATCGACCATTTTTAAAACCCGAAAACAAACAGACAGCTATAAACGGTCTTTCTTGAAAATGATGGAATGGGAGCTGAGTGAATCGTTGATCCAAGAAGCTGTGAGGAGTGATTTGTTGTAGAACAGGAGAAACGTTGACTCTAATATTCAAGGGAAAGAAAAACAACAAGTTGTTATAACATTAAACTGAAGATAAATTACACTGCTAGAAACTAGAGTTTTTATTACTGAAAGTAAATTGTAATTATAAACGAGAAACATGGAGACCTTTTAAAATGTTAATGAATAAACGAAGTTGAAAATGAAAGAATATACGAGTTAGTTGTATATATATATATATGATTCTGTGCAGATAACGGTTAGTACAAATATATGATTGACAGGTCAGGCAACTTATATAGTTGGTGTGTTTTAAAATACCGCAAGTGCACGGTTATCAAAGTAGCACTTGGGGGTCGATTTCCACGGAGAGCAAAGCGATTACTAGTCGGTTTCAAGGGATGATAGCTAAGTCGATAAGAGGGGAAAATTTGAATTCAACTAGCGGCAACTAAATGCGATAAATAAGATCTAGACTAAAATGCAAACTAAACAAATAGGTATGGAAAATTCGGGATTAATTCAAGATTAAGGGTAACTAGGATCCGATCAAGTCTTATTTCACGGGTTGTAACGGTGGGTGGTCTATCAACAAGTGGCGAAATATGGGTTCAAGCAAGACGGTGTTATCTATACTAACTACCAAACCCTCCCGAGTATAGGTAGCCTCTAGGGTCGATAAAGGGTCCCACTCCCATGGATAACCCCTACACGAGTCCAAGGCATTTCGGGTCAACACTAAGGTCCCAACTAGGGTCTTTCCCACTCCCGCGGATGAAATCCCCTAGCCAAAAGGTGGAGTCTCTTCTAAGGGGTCTTGCTCCCGCGAATAACCCACCTAGAGTCGATCCCTAAACTTACCCAAGTCCACTACCGTAAGCCCGACTCCCATCGATAGCCTAAGTAGCCCCCTAAGTTGGCCCAACGCCCATTGATAGCCTCTAAGGGTTGAACAAGGGTCAAATAAAGGGTCAATACAAAACAACCTCAACCAAAAACAATCACCCATAAACCGCTACTTGCTAATTTAACCAATCACCAATCAATACCCATAATTAGACTTAATCGGACCCTAGAAAAGGTCACTACTCACTAAGCATATCTAGTCTAACATAAAACACAATAATAATTATTCTAAACATAAGACTAAACATGAAAGAGTATAAAGATTTAAACTTTAAACTAATCTATTACTAAACTAGAAGAACAAACAACAATAAATGAAAAATAACAATAACAAAGAGAGATGAGAAATTAAATACCAAACTTTGAATAGAAATTACATAAATATGGTAGAGTTAGTCTTCCAAGCCCAAAAGATTGAATCTTGGAGTGAATTAATCTACTCCTAAACTAAATTAATGGAGAGTTTTGAGAGAGAAACCACCCTAATACTAAAACAAATCTGAAAAATGGTGGCTCTCCTTTAATTTTGGGGTTTCTTTCTCTATATATATGAACCCATGTAAAATAACAAGGACAAAAATAATCACTAGTAAGTCCAATGGCCCATTCAATAAAGCACTCTAATCAAAATGCCAGCACAACATAATACCCAAATAACACGTGACAAACAATGACCAAATACATCTTCAGAGTTGAGACGCTTCATTGTGAATCGCACGGTACATGTGAGAATCGCACGGTCAGTTCCGCACGGTGGGACCTGTCCTGCATTAGTTGCGCACGGCAATGTTGATTTGAGCACGGTTGGTTTCTTGCACGGTCACTACCTCCCTTGAACCCGACTACATCGCATCCACCATTTTTACCTTCATTCGATTGATCGGAGTTTGAATTTAGCTAGGCCTGAGTTGCGGCGAGAGTGAGCTCCAATAACTCGAGCCATGGTAGCTGAACTGAGGCGATGATGGCGGCAAATCTGGTGGTGCGAGCGGTGGGCTTCCATTGTTGAGATGCGGGCAGCCATGGAGGTTCCTTTGAGGAGCTCCGATGTCGGGTTTTCGGGTTTTAAACGAAGGAGATGGGTGAAGAACATTGAAATGGTGGTGGGTTAATTGTGAAGATGGTTATATAAAATGGTGGTTAATGGTTCAAGTTTGTATTTGTTAATGAAAATCAAGGAGCTTGGGTATTTCACGGAGGATATTGTTCATTGGTAATTGAGAGCAACTTTGGAGTTTGCTGCAAAAATAATGAGGGAAAGCATGGGTTTTGGTGAGTTATTTGGCAACTTTGACCATGCTTCGTATACTCCATTTCATTTTCTCCAATTTTACTCTGTCTCAACTCGTCAACTCGTCTTATCCCTCGAACTTGTTATCTGTAAAATGAAATAACCAAAGCAATACCAAAATCCCGGAAACTAATATATATTGACACAAACTAATATAAAACCGCTAATATTCTATTTTATTACGATATGAGCGAAAAGTAGAAAAGTCGAGTCACTAATTAGACTAAATAAGAGATAAAATGTAGGGTAAAATCGAGTAAAATATTGTGTTATCAATAGTATGGACTAAGGAGTAGTTGCATTGGTAGTTATGCTCCCTCTGACAATTCTACTATTCTGTTATAGTTAGTTAAGTTCACTACTTAACTCTAAGAAGGATGTTGTACAACCTTGTTTAATTTACATGTTCTAATTTTATGGAATATCTTACAACATTGTTTAATTTATACTAGACAGTAGTAACAATAGGAAATACTAATTTAAGTATTAAAGCTGTGTAAACCCAAGGCATTAAGACTTGAGAGTATTTGGCGGGGTAATTTTGTCGGTGGATCGTCGTCGTTGAAGCTTAGAAGTCGGGTACAAGAATATGGTCTTCGCAATTTTTGTGCAAGACTATGCTCTCCTTATAAGGGTCTAACATCCGAGATGATGATTTATTGAGCTCCTTTATCTCATCATTCATGATTTTATAAGCAACATTCCCATAAAGCAAGGTTATACCACCACCGTGCTCAATGTGGAAACACGTTGTGATCACAGGAAGGTGAACACTAATGTAATTAAATCCAACTGAGCTTGAAAAACTCGAAAACCAAATGTCCCACGATTTATTCTCAACCACCCATATACGACTGCTTACGGAAGAGATATTGAAAATCACCAGTGACTCCCAAAGAACAAACAGAAACTAATAGATCCCTATTTGCGACAATTGGTTAGTAACGGGCAGTTCAAGATAACTGAATTTCTCAAAATCAAAGTCAAAAGAAACAATATGAGTCTTCTGGGTATTTAGATCATTTTCTAGCCAGTGTAAAGCCCCGTGAAAAACAGATGCACCCTCAGTCCTCACACGTGAGATCCCTTTTTGACAGGAAAAACCAACTAGGGACACTGATTCTATGGTTTGTTGTCATCCTCCAAACATGATCACTCAGACTCTAGAGTATAATCTGCCATTGAAACCTTCGTAAGCCTCTCCTCTGCCCTCCTGAAGGCGTACGAAGTATCCTAATCTTAGCTCAACTAATCTTACCAAAACGCTTGTATTAGTAAAAGAATTCTATTTCTAGCTCTACAAAAAAAACTCTAATTCTACTAGAAGTCATATAAGTTGTAGAATAAAGCGTAGTTGTAGACATTGCTGTCAGAATCCCGATTCGATCCTACGATTATAGGATTTTACGATCCAAAAACGCTTGACCGATTCCAGATCTTACGGTTCTATTATGGTTGTAGAATCTTACGATCCTATTTTTGTTAAAATTTTTAGAGGTAGGATCATAATACGATCTTACGATTTTACGATTCTACGATCCGATTTTATAGGAAAAAGAATAAATATATATTTTATATAACGACAATGTACAATCCGAATCTTGTGTAAGTTGTACAAACATGTTCATAAAATGACACTAAAACTATTAATCATCAATACTTTATGGATAAATACTAATAAATATGTATTTTGAACTTCAATTTTATGTATTTACCAAATAAAAAACTATATGTAGTTAATTCGTAGAATCTTACGATCCTACGATCCGCTTCTTATCGATTCGATCCTACCTACCCCATCGACCCAAAGTAGAATCCCGATCCTGACAACATTGGGTGTAGTGGCTTGAATACAATAAGTCGATAAGAACAAGTAAAGATATAGAGAAGACTCATAATTATGTTCATCAGCTACTTGATTTTTATATCATTTATTTTGTCTAATTGTATTAGATTAGAATAGATATACCCCAAACTTACATTACAAGGCTTAACTGTAAGAAAAGCACAATTTTTTTGTTTAAGACGGGTATATCTTGTCTTAAATTTGAAACGGGTCAAAAAAAGTATATGAGCAATTGAAGAGTACTTAGAAGTTAAGACCATAGACTTAACTGTAAGAAAAGGCCTAATAAAACATACATACATACTTGTTATACTTGTTATACTTGTTAGATACATATTGAAAGGTTGATCATATATTGAATGAATTACAACAATACAAACACGCTGTCCTTATATACGGTAATGTTAAATACAGCCCTTAGGGTTGTATTTAAGGAGTTAAAAACTTCTATATATGGCATTAATATAGGAAATGATGTCAAAATTGCACAAATACTTATGCAATTAATGACAATATTAAGTGAATATTTCCTCTTTTAGCTCCTTAAAGACAGCCCTAAGGGTTGTATTTATCATTTTCCCCTTATATATTTCCGTCTCAATTATTTAAATACCCCTCATAGAGAATAAAGAGAGAATAAAGAGAGCAAACAAATGATTGCCACAAAGGGGTAGTTTTTGCACAAGAGATCCTACTTAGTTTACTACCTAGGTACAATAGTACAAAAGATTTCAGACAGCCAAGTGTGAACACAATATTAACAAAGACGCAATATGGAAACGATTCTATTTAATATTCCTAACACAGATACCAGTCATACAACCATCTTTATCAAAAACAAAACATGAAAATCATGAAAACCCTCAGGACACAGATTTTATACTGACAAAGTCATCTGAATTGGTTAACCAAATTGTTATTCATCATCGACAAATTATTACCTATCGTCGACATTTTTACCCAAACTTCCTATTTTGCTCTATGATTTTCCACTGCAAATCTATACAAAATTAATTACTAAAGCACTTATGAATTCGAAAAATTAAAAGTAAAATTAAATGTGCAAGTACAATTAACCAATAATTTTAACAAATTAGATTCATCTGCTAAGAGCAATAATTTAAATAATTGAATTGACAAAAAATGCTCTCCTCGTCTCTCCTAATGCCGTGGATGCGCTAGAGAATCAGCTACTTATTGGCTTCCTGCTTCCTGATTTTGCGAATTATGTTACTCGAGCACAATCTGTTAATAACTTTCAATGAAAAGGCACTTGTATGGGAATTATGTTACGCTCAATGTATCCACCTACGGAGTATAATTTCACAAACAATACTAATTATCATTCAATCACTACTTTTTAGACATTTCTGTGCGGCAACACATCATTCAAATAACATCAGCAGGCATTCATCAGACATTAACAAAAGAGAGTTATTAAAGCGCAAACATAGTACTGACAAGACGAGCGTATTAAAATAGCCTATTGCAGCAAGGGTTGACATGAAGTGAGAACACAGAACTTAACATCATTTAGAAATCTAAGCTGACAGCATTTGCTAATCCTAAACAAAGAAAATTTCAAGTTTACGCTGCATTAACTAAGGTTAAACATATTCGAAACAGTAAAAATCTAACCAGTTTAATGGAATCCATAAACTGCATAGTTCATCATGATATTCGAAGCAGTAAAAATCCTCAGATTTATAATTTGCCATGAATTGACTAATCAGCCCAAACATGAAACAAGAGGGATACTTGTCAAAAGGTTGCTAGCATTAAAGCATAACTGTCATGACAAAGGAAGCATAATGCCTTAAATTTGAAGGGGGATTATTATATTTTACAGTTTCATGCAACAGGATACCATCAATATAGTTTCACTCATCCAGAAAACATAACTAGGACCACTTTAGACACTAAGAAACAGAAAGGACGTTAATTCAGCCAAACTAAGCTCCTAGTGAGAGAGATATGTACCTCTAGAATGGCAAGGCCCAAGGGGCTCATTTAGCTGTTCTTGGTTCATGTCTGTACAGTTACAGCATTCTGGCGTGAAGAATGAAACCCTGAAATCATGATCATTCCGCAATCAGAGTTTCCAACAGAAATGCCTCTTATCAGGAGACACAGAACTCTATAAAAACAGCTCAGAAAATGCAAAAACCGAGGGCATAATTCTTACAGGTCGGATCAAACGAAAAAAAGGAAAAACTTATTTATTTGACACGGAGTATTATTAAATCATCTAAGGAGGATGAACTATCATTACTAAGTCACCTCCAAAAGATGATGAAAATATGCCGGCAACAAACCTATGAAGTTCATCATTACATTACAATAATGGTACACCGTCCGTGAAGGACATCACTACATACTCGGGATCAGTGAGCGTCATGGGCAGCCAATCACAAGCTTTCCCTGCTTTTCAAGCTCATGAAATAAGGAAAGAGCAGCTGAATCTTGAGAACTTTTCTTATCAGCTCTTTGTTCTCCCATGGCCTCCACAACACCAAAGTCCGGTATGCACAGGGATATCTTCGAAATGAAACTATTGAACCCTTTCTTCTTGTTTGGACCCTTTCCGAATTCAATCATAGATCTTGACTGGTGTGCAATAGTTTCAAAGCTAGGCCTTGGCCACTGCTGACTTTTACATAGTTCATACAGAGAGCACCTCGGTCCTCCTTTCTCCTCGTTAATGGACGAAATGATGGGAACACCCTCGATAGGGGACCGAGTTAACTTTTGCCTTTTCTGAGGCACAATCTCCAATGTGTCCATCTCATTCAACGGATTACACTTCATTTCATGCAGTTCTTGCTTTTTCCTCTTTGCAACAACAAGGGCATAAGAGATTCCTCTATCTTCTAAATCCTTTAATATATGAAAAGCTGCTTCTCCTTTAGCGGATTTTCTAGTTTTACCAACTCCCTCTCCTATAAGTAAAACGTCTTCCAACTGTAATCTAAGCTCTGCAAGTACCACGTCATCATGATTAACACAGTGATCTTTGAAAAAGTAGCCAAGGCAATCACATAACTCGATCAGTTCTCGGAAAGGAGGCAATTCGAGATTATCCGGAGTTACTATGGGAGATAATAGCGGATGGAAGACTCTCCAAACTTCCTCAACTTGAAGCTTGGAATCAATTAGTATGGCTCCTGCAATGCTCTCCACCAGGTCTCCAAGTGCCTTAGGGCATTGCCTGCCTTGGAGTGTTTTAGCATCGTCTATCTCTGTAATTAACTTCACATAGTCCGTTACTTGCTCCAAAAGTAACGGAGAAGAATGCTGAAGATGCTCGAACAAGTTTCGCCTAACAGCAACCTGAGCAAAATTCTCATTGTTCACTGAGGCCGAACGTAAGTCGGTCAATTCTCCGGGGTCAATGTTGGTGTGATTTTGATAGAGATACCATGTTATAAGCAAATCCAGGACGGCATCTCCAAGGAACTCGAGCCTCTCATAGGAATATTCCACCCCTTGTTTTTCTTCTGTCGCGTGTGTAATAGCTTCAAGTAACAGTCCCTTGGTAGTGAAGTCATACCCAAGCTTGAACTCTAGGGTTATAATGTGATCGGATTTTTGAGTGCAAGACCGACCAGATGCAACGTCAGTAAATCTGTCGACGTAACCAGGGTCCAGCTCAGCGTCAATACCAAGCCACTTCATTACATGGAGGGCCCCAACTAATCCAACGGCAACATAATACGCCCCAACAATCGCCTCGACACAATCAGCTATGCTTTTGGAGACTAACCACCTATGTCCCTTATCACATGTTTTACCAAGTACAAGATTTTCATTGTAAGTTTGGAATTTGCCGTCTAAAGGAACTTTAGATTGGTCAATACCATGCAAACACGGGGCAGGATGGACAGAAATCTGCCCAGGGGCAACCCAACGACGAGGCTCAAACGGGCTGTCTCGTATATACTCATGTAGGCCTCGCTTGATACCCAACAAATGTAGGCTAGCATTGCAAACAGCTTGTTGCCGAAGAGAAGATAATTTTCCTTCATGTTTGTCAGGATGCTTGAGAAACAGGTCGCAGCTCACTGCATACTTCAGCACCGAATCCCCAAGTAGCTCTAGACGCTCGGAAGAGAATTCTTCACAGCATCTTAAAGATGTAATTGCTTCCAGCAGTAGTAAACTCGGAATCTTAAATTTTTCTGAATCTAACGCAATTTCTTCCCTGAGCTGGCAGGCCAAGATGAGACATTCCAGCCTGTGCATTACAGAAGGGATTAAATACAATCCTCTCAGAACGGATACGGGAATATCAATACTAACTAAAAGCTCAGGGGGCAAGTGAGCGTAATTCTGAGGTTTTTGATTGGTGCCATTTAACAATTTCTTTCGACGTAAGGCACCTGCTTCACTATTGGACAAAAGATTGAATGGGTTATGAGTTTGCTTCAACAACAACAATGGTTGCCCTGGATATAACAGTTCAATATTATACTTTTTGCTGAAGTAATCAGCAAAAGTGGGATATTTCGATGTGTCAAAAGAGCTATGAGCAGAGGCATCGGCTAAGACATCGAGAACATAGTATATCCTCCCGGTGTGAATAGCTATAACAACCATGTCTTTCAAGTTTCTCGTTGAATATGAGCGATTTGCTAGATGTATAGTATTTTCACCAACACTCGTTCCGTCTAAAGGAGACAGGACACCTCTTGAGGAGCAACTCTTCATAAATTCTACAACAGTGACACAAGCGTCGATTGCTTTCCAACTAATACTCCAGGAAGAGGATTTATCTTCAGGATTCGAGGACTCGATCGGTAAGACCAAATAAGTGTTTGCCATGCTCCAAAGAAGATTACCGTCATTTTTAAGAACAAACTCTCTTGGTGTATCCCTTGATTTAGACGATAGCAATAGTTTACCATACAATCCATTAAAGAGAAGTTCATGAAAGCACATTGCCCGTTTGATTTCATCAGAACTCAAGTGTATTTCTCCACATGGGGCAACAGACGATTTCGCCGTCTTATCAAGCAAATACAGATCAATTTTGGCGTTTGCAACGTCATGATCTAAGCTTGTACCAGTTAGAAGAACGAACCCGGAGTACAACCCACTGTCACAGAAGAAATCAATTCTATAGGAATGAAATAGAGCCCCTTGAGTCTCATCTCTCCAAGTACCACATAAAGCACGAACTTGAACCGTCCCATGTAACTCCTTTCTCTTTGTGGTTCCAGCACCCGCTAATTCATTGGTTTTCGTATTCTTTATACTTTTTTCAGGCTCAGCAATAGATGGAAGATGTTCACTCAAAATATCCATCACGATAGCAACTTAATTGAATGACAAATCTAGGATTCACGCATGTATCTTACTAATGGATGTACATCCCTTTCAAACAAAAGAGTCTACAAACTCTATGTGAGCAGTATCACTGTATTACCTACAAAAACAATGAATGAAATACGTAAGTACTCATAAAAACACACATTTTAAGATTTAGCAACACATTATTTATGGTGCTACTCTCTTGCTAGGCGAGATGTTTCTGGTGCGACATTACAACCTGCGAGGAAAACACGTTCATAAGAGCGTTTATTGTGACTAATCATAAACGTCTCTTAACTAATTCAATAGTTCATAAGTGCTTCCTCTTCCACCACAAGTCCATAACTCACAGCTTATTTATTCCCTTTTTATCGAGTTCTTCCTTAGTTTATTATCTTTATACTTCTACTTATTTCTAAGTTTCCACATCGTTGTCGTCTTCTTCCTTAAACTTACAGCAAGACTCCGAAGTATGGTTATCCGATGAATAAGACCCAAATCTGTCTCGAATTCAACTACACTAACTTACACATATCATTAATATTTCTCTCTGCTATCTATTGTCTCCCAACAAAATTACCCAATATTTTTGGCTTTTTGCAAACTTTAGACCAAACCAAGCCTTACAATTTTAAAACACCTATTCTTTGATTGAACCCACTGAAAGCAACTGAGAAACTCCCAATTAACAAAATTGATAGACAAACAACACTGGCATATACTAACTCCGTCCCAATCATTTGTTAACCTTGATTAAAATACCCCTCACAAATAAAGGCAAACAAATAATTGTGACGGAGGGAATATTAACTAATCAAATATGGCAAAAGGAAACAAAATTGAAATCACAATATGCTTATCAACAGCTTTCTCCTTCATCCTTGTACTAGATATGCTTACAAAATTAATTCATTACTGCATGCAAACCCACAAATAAACTAAGAACAATCAGAAATCTACCATTCCATCAAACCCACAAATTGTTTAATACTCCCTCCCTCCCTCCCTATCATTTATTTAGCTTTGATTAAAATATTACTCGCTAAAAATAAAAAAAGTAAACAAATAAACGTGATGAGACTAGGGAGTGTGCACAATGCAAAACAAATCAACATAATCATAAATCTATCGTGAACTGATTACTCGACAAAGATAATAATAAATAATAATTAAAAATAAAATCATTCTCATGAACAAATTCATATGCATTTTGTTTCTGATAATCAATGAGATAAGTAAATACTTCGTTTCGTGTCAATCATTTGTTTACTTTTTTTTATTCGAGAATGATTTTAATTAGAGATAAACAAACAATTATTATGGTAGAAAAAGTACATGCATTATAGTTTATCAGAAAAGCTGCTTAAAATGTAAGCATACCTCATCAAGTGGAGAAAGTAGTAAGATCCTGTTTCAGTTTAGAGTTTAAAGTTTGTGAGTTATGGCTTTTTGGGTTTCTGTGTTTATATTTCAGAATCAGTTGTGAATTGTGAGTTACTGTGCACTCATTTTTTCAAGCGTGACCCGTATGGCCGTATATATATGACTAATGAGAAATTGAGGATTCTGATTTTTTTTTTTTTTTTTTATAAAGTAAGAAAACTAGGTTGACCCTCGCTTGTAAGACCAACCTATTTCGTCCTTTTGGATGAGTAAATTTAGTGTAAGCCAAGAGCTTTGGGGACACAAGTCGAAAGAGTTGAATAAGAATGTCCAACATAAGCCATAAAGTCAGCGAGTTTGTTGGTCTCACGGTAGCGGTGGTTAAGTACCACCTCCTCAAAGCAACTTAGGTCTAACTTCACATCTTTGACTATACTTGCAATTTCCCACGGAAGTTGTCAAGTGCTACGAACCGAGTTGATAACACATAAGTTATCACTTTCAACAATTAATTTTGAAAAACCTAAAGATTTTGCGGCTATAATACATTCTCTTAGTGCAAGAGTTTCAGCAATAAGAGTACTACTAGAGCCACAAGATTTAGCTCCTAACAAAATTACTTTACCAATTTCATTTCTAAAGACAAATCCTAAAGCAGTCTTATTCCCAATTATTTTAGAACCGTCAAAATTTAGTTTTAGAAAACTATTTAGTGGCTTCTCCCAATAAATTTCTTCATTATTACTAATAGTATTTCTTACTGAATCATCTTTATCGGTGTTATTTATATCTTTCATTCTAGTTCTACTCCAAATTTCAATACTATTATTGCATAAAAGAGTAAGCTTATATGTTAACTTGAACATTATTAAAAATAATATCATTTCTAAAAACTCATGCATTCCACTAAATAAAAATAATGTTAGTGAAATCAAGTTTTGGAATAAAGTCTTTAAAAGAGTTGAGCTTCAAAACAAAGCTTTGAGTTGAACCATTATTAAAGTTTCTAGGAAAACTTATCATAGCTAATGATGCCCAAATATTTGATAATCGAACTAATAACAAGACAATTAAAAAAAATGCTCTTTGCTCTCAAGATGATGATTACACATAACACATTGAGGCGGGACATTAGTATGACTTCTAAGTAGTCTATGTTTTGTTGGCATGCCATCAACACAAGATTTCCAAAGAAACAACTATAACTTTGGAGGAATATTTAGCTTCCAAATCCAATAACATTCACATCTATTAACATTATTATGATCTACCAAACCTTGTGCTAGCCATGTAGCAGTGTTAGTAGAGAAATCTTCGTCCACTGATAGCGCCCAAAAAAGAGTGTATGGGATCTCATTGTGAGGTAGAGGAATACTAATTACTAGATTGACAATATCATTCTTTACTGTGGCGGATAATTTACAAACATCTCACTGTTTATTCGGGGTAATAAAATCGCTAACCAAAAGATTGAGATCAGGATTACTGGAAGCATCAATACTAGTAAGAAAAGGGTAAGAAGAGACCCAATTATCAGACCAAAAGTTAACGTTACTGTCATCCCCAATTTGCCATCTTAAACCTTTTCTAAAAAGATTTTGAAGGCTCACGAGTTCACGCCATTACCAAGAACTATTTGAGTTATTAGGCTTATGCATAAAAAGTGAGCAGTTTTTCAGGTATTTCTTCGTTATCATCTTGACCAAATACTCTCTTTATCAGTAAGAATCTTCCACGAGAGCTTTATTAGCTGTTTCTGAATTTTTGATACCTAGTCCACCCATCCATTTTGGTAAACACACTCTATGCCAACCAATCTCATAATAATAAAAATGAACACAAATACGAAGTATAGGATATAGGACAATTATTTTTTTTCCAGTAAAAGTTCAATCTCATAATAATAAAAATCAAACTTTTTTTAGTACAAGAATTGCAGCAAAAATCAAATAATTTGAATACAAATTTGTAGAAAACAAACAAGACAAATTCTTCATAAAATAAAGATCGTTATTAGATAAAAGCGATTCAGTATAACACCCTCTAAATTTCCGTTGTTTCTTCATATATCCAATTATAGGGGAATCGATAGATTTGAAAAGGTTTAAAAAAAGCTAAATCTTGTCCGATCTTGTTCTCTATCTACTAAAAGAATAAGTCTATATAGAATTTTCCCTCCAAAATCACCCTCACTTTAATGAGGAAACAAATGAATGTATGGCAAAACTAGGAAAAGAAAAAGAGCCATCCCTCGGAAAAGCTAGGACGCGATACAATTATTCCATTTTTGAGAAGGGAAAAAAAAGAATTGGAGTTTTACCAGTAAAAAATTTAAAAGGTCTAACACTAATTTTGTTATTCAACGAAAATAAGAAATTAAAAAATATAGTTGGTCATGGCACCGTTAAATTTTTTAATTTAGAAAATGACACTACATAAATCAAGATGTATACTAAAAAAAAGATTTGTTGATAAAAAAGTATCATAAATAAATTATTATGGTGACAAATTCTAAAAAATATTAAGCAACGTTTAAAAAATGGATAAACATAACACAAATTCATAAGTAATTTATTTAAATAATATTTTGACCTAGTAACTCTGATAATTTAATTAAAAATATTAGTCGATTATATAAATTAAAAATTGTCAACTTTTATCTTTTTTTTTTTATCATTACATTGCATTATAGACTACTAATAACATGTTTGAACGTTCAACAACAATGTAACATTTCTTTAAATTTTTTGCTCACTAATATGTCATTATCATAAAAACATGCAATTGCATGAGATCTAAATTAGTGATATAAAAAATATTTTTTTAAAAACAAAATTAACAACGTAGTTTGGGTAAAATAGACAATTCTATACGGAAGTGTTGTACCTTCTCTTTTACCTCTAAATAAAAACATTATTAATAGTAACTTTATAAATAAATTTCAAATGAAGTTAATATCAGTTGTATAACTGTTAAATTCTTCAAAATCCCTATCTAAAAAACCCGCCCATTCACACAGGATGAATACTAGTACAAAATAATGATATACGACGACTTAGCCGGTAGAATCGTTTCTTAAGCATTAAAATTGACACCATATCAAATTTGCGGGCTTTTTGCCTTGTATATTGGCAACATGCTACCGAAATTCTGGAAGTAAATTGTACGAAGTATTGGGTTTTGCTAGCTTTTTCTGGCCCACTTTGGTGGGTAGTTCATTGGCAACCATATTGTCGAATTTTATTACTTCTAGAAAGTTATTATTGTTATTAGTTTCTTTTTAATACTCCATACTCCGTATAAGACAAGTCAAGAAATTTATCATATGACTCAATAAGATAACAACCCTTATTAAAATTTAAATTGACCTTGAAACATAGTAAGTGTTGAGTCTTTCGCAACGGCTTAGGGAACAAGTGAGACAGACAAACGCACAAGCAAGTGAGGCTTCTTCAAAGTCAGTTAATGATAGGATGCGTCGCCCAATAACTTTTAAAGATGTCCCCTCACTTTTAATCCCTCAATAAAGGACTTTTCCCATACACACATGCCAATAAAGCCCAACAATAATGTTGTTTAATAACTTATTCAAAAACATCTCTATATATCGTGTTGTTAACATTATCGTATTTAAACCTTGCTATACATTCACTTAATTATATACACCCTTACACTAAGGGTCTAACGGAAGACTAATCCATGAGCACTTAGATCGGTTGGTAATAGGTTGTTTAAACTTAATTAACCAGAGATGTCGGGTTCTAGTAAAACAAATGAGTGAGAGCATTAGAGTCTTGTAGTCCTAGTCGGTCTTACCTTACTCGAATCTGGACTAAAACGAATTGGTTTTTTTAAAAAAAGTGAGACAAGACTAGAAGAGCAGACGGTAAACGGGAAGAGCAATGAAGAAGGAATTGAATTGGGAGGGAATCTTTGTCTGACTGCAGAAACTCCTCGATAATTTAAAGGCCATTGAATTGAGATTCTTCTACTCTTACTTGTGAATTGTGGCATCCTCAATTGTCATCCATCTGTTTACTGTCCCATTCCGTTTATTACTCAACGCTCCATTCTTTTCATTTACTTCTCAACACTTTGTCATTGGAGCTTCTCTATCGTACGTGTATTTGTTGTTATTGTTTAAAATATTTGACATATAGAAACATTAGTAAAATAAATAACATAAAGTTCAATAATATAACCTATTGTAAATTAAATATCACTAGAAACATATTCCATGATTTTTTCTACGTAGACATGCGCCATGTAAATATGTAATGGTCTGAATAAGAAGCGGATCGTAACACACTACATATGTGTTATTCCGAGATAGAGTAAAACAGTAGATTGTATCGTTAGATGTTTCAAGATTTAGAGTGTTAATACGGATATGATCACGATGTGTCAAAAGCAAAACATAGAGGGCAAAAAAGTAGTCCATGTTACGTTGGTCGAGTTGTAGTATATTACACAGTATTAGCAAAATCAGAAAAGAATTAAGAAATATTTTTCAATTCGCAAGTCATCCCAATTCATCCGAAGAGCGTGTACTCTTTATTTCTTAAACAAGAGAATTAGAGGCACTACTTTGTCCTTAAGCGATAATAGGAAATTGTTGAGATTGCCGCCTCCACCATTTCATCACATTAATATGATATTGTACGTTTTAGGTCAAACCTGCACTATTTTCACTACAAGAAACGCCTTCAGTACCGACGGGAAAATAGCGACCGAAAAATAAATCAGTCGGTAATCAGTAATACCGACCGAGTTCAGTCGGTAAAAATATATGTAGTCGGTAACCTACCGACCGCCACCTTATCGGTCGACACATTGATGTATTCAGTCGGTTATGATTGAAGTCCTCATGTATTCAGGTCAGCAACATTTCTTATATCACTCACATGTTTTTATTCGCAGCAATGCAACATCGTTCGACATTGAATAATGTCATCTTGTATAGATTGTTACAATGTTAAATTTGTAGGGTAATTGTTTGTTATATAAGACCTACATCCCATAAATGTTGTTCTCATTTGACTTTGTTCCTTCCCTAAACTACTCAGGTAGTTTAGATTGTAACAAATTGAATAAATGTTGAACGAATTGATTTATATTTGTATTTGGTTTGAAATTTATAGATCTTGAACAAATTGATTTGAAGTGGTTGGTTAGCGGAAGGGTGTTATCGAAAGTCTTATCTCTAATATTACGGTGTGTGCTTATGACAATCACTTCTAGTGAACCTCTTATCTTGAACATACATTGCCTAGGTCGATGCAAATTATTTTTGTTTTACTGGACGTTGTGTTTATACGTTTAATTTGCGTAGTTGAGTTATTATGGCTGTACATTTAAATTTTTTATTGATTTCAATGCAGGTTATCGCAGGGGGTTATAGGTGGCTATCTACTCGTGTGTTGAATTATTGCACGAGGTCACACATGCACTATAGATAGCACTGATTCAGGTGAGTAATTACGTATGACTTAATGTCGTCATATTTTTATCAAGTAATGAAATTGTACAACCAGTCATGCTCAAATGTGATGGTACCTTGATATGCCTATTTCAGGTTAATTAAGAACAAATGCGCAACACAAGTTTAGAAATCAAGAAAAAGACATACTACTACTACGATAACTCGAGCTCGCGGCGGTGGTGGTCTTGTTAGAGTCGGAGTAGGATTTCAAGTAGAAATTTTTGTAGCTTGATGTTAGTTTACATTTGTTGGTAGAGTACGACTTTGTTGTTTGAGAAACTTTTGTTTGGATATATTGTATTGTACTTGGATAACCGTTTTTTTATACAATTCATGATTGGATCTCTAAGGCGTGTCAAGTTTTGAAATTATTATTATTTGTAGTACTATTAGAATTGATAGTAAGGTAATATAATAAGCGTACAGGAGAAAAAAAATACAAAATAGGGCCAAACTTACCGACTGAACAAACGAAATTACCGACCAAAGAAGAACATTACCGACCGATTGTTACATTTTACCGACCGATTTTCGGTAGGTAATTACCGACCAAAATTTTCTTTTACCGACCAAACAAATCGGTCGCTAATTTTACCGACCACAAAATCGGTCGGTAAATTCATTTACCGACTATAATTACCGACCGAAATATTTGGTCGCTAATTATGAAAAAACGGTCGGTAGACGTATTTACCGACCGACTTTTTGCATTACCGACTGTTTTTTTCGGTCGCTATTTCCTAGTATTCTTGTAGTGTTTGTCTCTGGACTTCTTCTCAAAATATCTCATACTAATGAAAGTGGTAACTGGTAATAAGTGTTGTATAAACAAGGCAAGACTCTTATTCTTTTTCAATGTGAGACTTGGGCAGGCCAACCTAACAAAAAATCTTCTATTTTAGCATTTTAACCTTTTACTACGGGCCAAGTAGGTACCACGGACCATGGAAGAAGGACATGCCGCATATTTTAGTGATGCAGGCATAATTGTTTCGCAATTAATTACGCGTATTTTTTAAATGAACTGAAGTAAAGGGAACTGATAACTACCTCGGTGTTAAACAATAAAGCGTATTCCACACAAATAATTGTCAAATTATAAACTACTCTGTACTTAATTAAAGAGAAACTTTTGATGGTCCCATATATTTATCATTCAAATTTAATTAATTAGTTATAAAACATGGCCATATGTTCTTTTATATTTTAAAAGAGCTCAAATGTACTCCGTATTTTTCAAATTTCTTCCCATCTTCATGGTATCAAACCATCTCATTTAATATTCTAAGAGAACCTTTGTTCATGTATTTTAAATTTTTAATGTATTTATCATCGTTTTTCAACTCAATCTTCCCACATAGAATCAAAGAGGGAGGCCTATATTTGCGTCCTAATTACCATTATAGAAGTACTTGTTTAGAATTCACAAAATGCAATGTTGTTGATAAACCCATATCCTTGAATAAATTACAAATTGAACATGTAGGATACTAAAACAAAACAAAATAAATCACTATTATTACTTTATAATAAAATAGAAAATATGTTAGCACTACCTGTTGATCTCATAAAAACATACTAAATTACCACTTTAATACTTTACAAGAGTAATTCGATTAACTTTACTTGGAATTTTAAATAACCAATTTTATATTTTCAACAAGTCTTTCGAAGTCGAGATCAACTCTTTTAGCTATAAATTATGTAGTAATTTTCATAATAATAGAGGTCATTTTATAATTAATTGTGATCATTTTTTTATTGAATCTCATTTATTTGTTTAGTTTTTATAGAGTATTTAAATAAAAAATAAATAAATAACTGAAACATAAAGAATATTATCGTATATTTTATCATAAAATATTTTAAAGAAGAAAAAGACATAGTACTACACTAATTAACAATATTTTATTAAGAGAAAAAAAAAACACAAACCTTGACATATTATTTCTTTGTGGCAGCCTAGACTAGCTCCGTGGACCTCTGCTGTAAGAGAGTACTCGTCTCGTATACATGAAAGAGGCACTAAGATATTGGCACGGCTCAATCAAAAGACCACATAACCTAGAGAGTCCCCTCATCATTTATTTTAGGTATAAACACTTCAACAATTACTATAATACTCCGTATCATAATATGATTATATATTTTCTTAACGCGTGATACCTTAAAAACCTCTATACGTGGAAACATTAACGAGATGATCTCATATGACATTGAAGTGTTAACTCATTTTTACCACATTTAGCGAGATAATCTTGTGAATGTTTCGTGATATGGTTTTTAAGTGTACGCCCTAAAAAAAATCGATCAGAATAGAACTCTCTTGTAAAACCGTGAATCTCTCGAGTGAACCGAGCCAACATCACAATGACCTTTCAAATAACATTTTGCAGGGTTTAATGTAATGAATAACAATTTGGCTAGAAACAATAATATAAAGAGAGAAGACAAATGAGAGAATTGTTAGGAAGGAATAATACAAAATAACAAAATGTGAGAAGAAAATGGTATGTGTTGAACAGATTTAAGGAAGATAAAAAAAGTGGGTGCATTAAAAATCTTGCTATACAAAAACCTAAAGAAAGGACCATAGTATTAATGTCATACAACTTCCCATCATATTTATTTATTTTTATTTAAATTAATTAAATTCTTCTATTTCTTTACTCTGTCATGTCTTTCTACAGCTGCTGATGGTGTGTAACAAACCAATGCAAGCAACTTACACTGTGAAACAAGGTGTGCATGCAGTATTGCAGTTGTATGTTCTTGAAATTCAATCGGGTATTTAATGTAGATGCTTTCACGGGAAATTCGTGGTGTCAATCATCATTTTTACGTATATACTCCGTACTTTGTTGGTCTTTTATCGTGAGAAATTGAGAATATAGGAGTAACTCTTTTATAAAACGGCTATCTGTAAGATTTGGAGGGGTTATCGGGTTAGTAAGGGTGTAAGGTGTTCCTTCTACTAGAGTACTGACCAATGAAAAAATTGAAGCTTTAGTTAAACTTTACGAACTTTTTTCTAGTTTACTGTTTACAATTACTCGCTTGCACTTCTTGAAATTTTTTGTGAACAAAGGGAAGCGAATCATCCATCCCCCTTAACTGCAGATCATGGTTTCGCTACTAGTTGTACATATACAAGTATACAACATAGTTTATCTACTATGGTGATCAAAGTTATCGTATAATAGCATGTTCAAAAGATTGTCAAAAATGCCTATTTATTAAATTCTTTTGATCATTGTTGAATGTACAAGTTCGAGTACTACTTATTATTCGAAGCCTCAATCAGGCTTTCTGAATAGAAGTTCTCAAATTAATCCAACGTCTTGGTGGTGATATATATGAGTCTAAATCTCTACCTACTATTGAGAATTGACAAATTAAAAAGTTGTAGTTCAACAAGGTTGTGACATAAAAGCATTAACTGGCGCAGGTTGATGCATATTGAAGAGAGTTGGTTGTATTCTCAAATAAGAAAGGAGTATAGGGCCAGACATTAGAAGTAGGAGACAAGGAGCTTGAAAATCATTAATTGAGAGGTCGAAATTGTTGGTCCAAGAGTATTCTAATAGTAATACGTTATTGTTATAATCCGAATTATGCGGCATTAATTTTTAGCTTTCTTATTAGTTTCAATTCATGGTAATATACAGAGTGCTAGCTAATACTAGCTTCTACAGGACAAGACGCTAGGCCGCTACTAGAAGGTGCCGATATTACAGAGTTTTGGTATCACCATCTCACATGTCCGATATTCATTATTTTAATGGACTTTATTATGTAAAACAGTGTCTGAACAAAAATTATATGTTTTGGTGTTTTTTGAGATAATTTTCGGCGGAAAATAATGTTAATAAGTAAATAATGGATATGAATTACCTAAGAAACCTCGCAAGATAATTAGATTAAAACTAACTTGCTCCAACAGATCACACAAGAACAAGGAGAGAAACAAAAGGGTATTTCAAACAATACCACACAAGAACAAGGAGAAATACATACAAGCGATAAACTTGCAAAGAAGACAAGAACCCTCAAGTTCAAAGTCGAAACTTAATTAGTTTTTGTATTTCTTGAAATTGGACATTTGAAAATGAAATATAAGCTCCTTTATATAGATGAAAAAATAAATTGAATATGACTTAATGCATAACTAAACAAATTGGGTATTCATGGAAATAACGTACCCCTTATTATTCCTAAGACTTGAGTTACTAGTAAATAGGATAATCAATTATGAAAAATGTTGCATAGGAAACGTTACATGTATAGAACGTTTATAGATAATTATATGTAGTGTAAGAAATACGTGTATCAAGTGGCGTGTCTTTAGTGAACAAGTTATGCAAAATAACAATTTTGCTAAATCTTTGTGAAATATCGTTTAACTACTTCCTTTAACTCTCTAAAAATGCCTCATTTACAAGAATTTGTGATTGAGGTGGTGGATCTTAATAATAAAGTAGAGTGATTTATTAACTCTCAAAAATATGCGCCAAATGAAAATTAAATGATTGTAAGAATCATCAAAAGTAGAAAGCGGACAATTCCAACGAATTAGGAGTAATCTTTATTTTGAAGTTATTTGGCTTTGTGATTATACCTATACTAAATTAAAACTATAATCCAATAAAAAGTGTGGCTAACCTAGTATGTGTGATTACGAGGCTGTAAGCCGGATTGTTATGCAATCCACCCTGGTATCCTTTATGAATTTATTAGTTTAAAAGAACTCTAAAAAACCAAATCCTTTATGTTATTTAACTTATTGTTATATTTAGACATTATGAGCTTATGACACTCCTTCCGTCTCAATCCTTTTCCTTTGATCGAAACTCCTGTTAAAGTAAATTTGAAAAACTGGCAATACTTGGTTTTTGTTGTATAGTATATGGTTTTGTGTGGATTCGAGCTGAACAACACTGATAACTCTCTTTCATAAGTTTTAATACTACTGTCTTCTAAGAATTTGAACCTAAAACCTCTAATTAAGTTAAAATAACCTCTTATTATAAACCTTACAATAAGATAACCCTCCCTAGGAATTTGTGTTAAAAAAAGATCCGTAGTCTATCTTTGTTCGGGCCGAACCCGTAAACGATGAGCTCATACAAGCAACTACAGCCCAACCCACAATCCATAATGCTCTATTACATATTTGTATACGTTCAGGCCCACTTTCTAAGACCCTTATTCAAAAACTAACCAGCAACAAGGAAAGCAAAAGATAAAGCGGATATATTTCATATCATGATTATTAAGGGATAATCTTACCAACCAAAAACCTATACTTTGTGAGCATCTTGTTGTTGTTGAAAAATAATGGGAACAGTTACACCAGTGAAAGTGTATGGACCGCCATTGTCAACAGCAGTATCAAGGGTGCTTGCTTGTCTTGTTGAGAAACATGTCCAATTTGAGCTTATTCATGTCAACATGGCTAAAGCTGAACATAAGTCCCCTGCTTTCCTTCAAATTCAGGTTTGTATTCCTTTTCCCGAATAGAATATACCTTCAATATTACTCCGTATATTGTAATAGGATATAAATATTATAGTTGGCCCTCGGTCATCACTTTAACCATCTCAACCGAAACGTTAAGGTGATAATAGTTGTTGTTAATGAGTAATTATGTTGATTATTGTTATCAGCCCTTTGGTCAAGTTCCAGCTTTCCAAGACGACGACATTTCTCTCTTTGGTAAGCATTCATTTCGATTAAACTTCATCCGTGCAAGTTTCAAATTTCTTCTGTATTATAACCATTTGATTTTGATGATCAACCACCGTCAACTTTGAACATTAGGGAAATTAAAGAGCAGACTGCAGTATAATGCAGTACATTCTTTAGGCTTTCAGCAGTCTGATGATTGTTTTCCTGAGGTTTACGCTTAGTAATAGAGGATACGATGTTGATGACGAAGCTTGGTGCCGCACATTACTAATTGCTGAACACTATTATTGAGCCTTTTATGGATCACACCAAACTTCTTCCCATTTTTCTGAGGTTTATGCTTAGTAATAGAGTATTTTCTAATATATTGTATTTGTGTGTACTGAAAATGAAGAGTCAAGAGCAATATGCCGATACATATCAGAGAAGCACGCGAGCATTGGAAACATAAAGCTATACGGCACAAACCCATTAGAGAAAGCCTCTATTGAGCAATGGTTAGAAGCCGAGAGCCAGAGCTTTAACCCGCCTTCATCAACACTAGTTTTCCAGCTGGCATTTGCCCCTCGTATGAACATCAAGCAAGACCAAGGGCTTATCGATCAGAGCAAAGCCAAGCTAGCCAAAGTGCTCGATGTGTACGAGAAGAGGCTTGGTGACAGCCGTTACTTGGCTGGTGACGAGTTCTCCCTTGCTGATCTGTCTCACTTGCCTAACACTCAGTACTTGGTGAATGGCACTGATGTCGAGGAGGTGTTCATGTCGCGAGGCAATGTTGGTAGATGGTGGGGGGAGATTTCAAGCAGGGAGTCGTGGAAGATGGTTGTTGAGTTGCAGAGAGCTCCTCCTTCCTAAAGGCTTAACATTGTGAGTATGGGACACCTGATACTTGAATAATCTTGATGTTGATTTTGATTCAATAATATGTTGTACTACGATCATGGAATGTTGCACTTCTAAATAAATAACTAACTCTATATAAGTTTGTTTAGTGCCCATTTCCTGAATTATTCGTTGATTTTATCTATTCACTTTTGTCTTCTATAGATAATAACTGTATAATTGTTTGGACCAGCTCATATGTGAAGAGGGTTGTAGCAATCTGTAGCCATAGTGGCCAAAGAGTGTGAGTTCGGGTTCGTTTTGCTACCCTTACTTGATTAATCATGAATGGTTGGTTTGTTATTATTGCAAGACTATTGCATTTCTTGCTTAGTGAAACCTCACGGGATCAAAGTCGAAGTAACCCGTTGACTCAATTATCCGAACTTGATACCATGATGCCATCAAACTGAAATCTTTCATATATAAAGTTGTGTATGATCATAGTATTGACAAGAGTTTAGGAACTTAATGGGTAACCCTAACCAATTTAGGATTAAAACGGGAGTAATTCCATGTCTTCTGCCCTAGCTTAAACAACTGAATTCCATTCGGTACTTTGACTAAGATATGTGAAGGAAAACCGATAGTTTAGATTGTTACCGAGTTAGCCTTTTACTAGAAATTTGATAATGAATGTTGTAATACCAAGCAGGGTTAACCTTTACTACATAGATAATATGGGAAAACCCATAACACATTAAGTTGATGTGTGCATATATTGGTAAAAAGTAAAGACAATGAAACTGTGAAAGCAAAAAGTTGATCTATTCAACCACCAGAACGAATGCCTGAAACTAATTTAGCCACCTGTTTGTCGTGCCACATCCATCCTTTCCGCCAAAATATGAGAGATGCTGTGATTAAAGTTACCCCTGTGAAGAACCCAACTCCAACCAGTATGTACAGCCACTCAATTTCTGAATCTTTACTTGCCATGCTTGCTTGTTCTGACACTATGTTTGAGGGTGGTGATGGACAGTTTGGCTTTAAAGGGGGTCCACATAATACGGGATTACCAATGTAGGTGTTTGAATCAAACGTTTGAAGTTGGTTGCCTTGTGGGATCGTTCCTGGTAACTTGTTGTAGGACAAATTTAACAGTGAAAGAAAGTGTAGGTTTGCTATTTGTGTGGGGATCCTACCACTGAGATCGTTATGTAAGAGGTCCAATGATTCGAGCATTTTCAGATTCTCAACAGAAGACGGGATAGGACCCGACAAGGAATTATTTGACATGTTGAGGAATAACGACATTTCCTATAGTAGTTTGTATTTCTCCATGAAAATTATTGCTCGATATATATATCAATGCCTTTGTAAACGTTTAGGATCTTTTGCAGAGCGATCTCTTCACTCTTGGGAGTCACTAAAACCATATCTTGGTAAGGGTATTTCATGAGATATGTTGTTCCCTAGAGAGAAATATAAGCAGTAGATGAAATGGTATTGCCAATGGTAGGACTGATGGAAGTGAAACTATTGTCGGAGTAATCCAAATAAATCATGCTTGGGGATGTCAAATTCAGAGTTTCTCCTTGAATCTTGTTGCTTTGAATATCGAGGATATTTTTATATGATATGTCTGAAAATGGCTGTTCATGTCTTGTAAAGCTATTGCAGGAAAAGTTTAAGTAGGAAAGAGACCGACACCAACACCCCCATATCCATTTTGGCATCACTCCTCTAATGCTATTGATTGAGAGGTCAAGATATGAATAGACTGGTTTTTCAGAAAATCGGGCAACACTCTCAAATTGCATGGAGCAAGACTTAGAGTGCCCAGCTGGGGAAAGGAGGAAACATTAGCCACTGTATCATTTGTTTCAATTGACATGCTATTAAATGAAAGATCAAGAGAGTTCAAGTTCTCGAGTTGTATCTCATTCAAGTTGAGACTTGAGAGTTCCACTAAAATTGTTGGAGGAAAGTTTCTGAAATTTAAGAGCTTTCAATCGATGAGTTTGGCAGAGAACCTTGTAGGTTGTTGTTGCTCAAATCTAGAGTATTTAGAGATTTGAGAGTTCCCTTATCATATAGCCGTCTTTATTTGGCTGATTAACTTTGTTTTTTTGCGAAGAAAAACAACTTGGAGTTTCGGTGTTTCTCCTTTCTCCGACTACCAACAAACACTAGCTAGCTCAGTTTCGGTGATTGTAGTAGGTTTGTTGGTAGTCGGAGAAAGGAGAAGGAAGATAATGAAGGTGGCCTAGTCGAGGAGCAAAGGAGATGAATTATTCCCTTGAGGGCTTGAGGACTTGAGGTAGTCGCTGTCTCGCTCTACACCTTAGAATATTATTTTTTTTGAAAAAAAAATTGTCGGTGACGTGGACCCATCTAAATACTTTATTTTTGTATCTCACTTAAATTCAAGAAAAAAAATTCCAAATTATTCACTTAAATTAATCGTTATATATTATATATGATTTTGCTTACTTTAAAATTTAGACGTTTCAATATCTCTTTTTTTCCTTTTGCGTTGCTAGATTAGTAAATACTCCCATATAACACGAGTTTGATAACAAACATATTATTTTCAACATTACAGACATGGCAAAACATACCGATATGAATGACTCCTACCCGAAGAACCCAACCAGAACTCGAACTGAAGTCCCGAAACCTGAGTTAATCCGACTTTATCCAACACGACCGATATGTTTATTATCATATCCCCGTCTGTTATCTCATATAATATTATATCCTGATAATAACCGACTCAAAAATAATCCGAGTCCCCCGAAACGGCCCAACCTAACCCACCCAAATTCTTGTAACCTTGTAATGATCTAACCTTAACTACCCTATTCGAACCTGACCCAACTAAACAATACAGCCCGGCCCGGCAAACCGATTTTCAAAATCACGAAGTACATAAATAAATGAAGTGTTTTTTGTAAATAACCCCCTTTTATGTACCATTTTTTACAAATAACCCCCTTATATGTCCATTCTTACTAATAACCACCTTAAATATCACTTAATGCAAAAAATTACCCCCAAAATTGCATAACGTGACGATTTTTATAAAACCCGCATCATATACGACATTACGTCTTAAACTTATACAAAATACCTAAACTACCCTTCCCTAACTTATTACCCCCAACACCCATCTTATTACTTCATTGAATTCCATCAGATTAAAATCCCCAAATCAATTTCATTCTTCCCCACATTGTACATATATAGCTAAGACTATGTCAAGACTATGTCACAATGAGGGAGTAACCAAGACTATGGAGGGAGTAGCCAAGACTCATCCTAATAATTTTGCTAACAATTTCGAAACAAAAACAACCCATTTTCAACCTTTTCTCAATTATTAGTATGGTCGAAACTGACTTTGCTAACACCACTCATCCTAGGCAAAACATGGACCGCAACCGCACTAAACTCAGTAGGTGACTGAACCACCCAAAGCCAAGGAGCCGAGTGACTGAAGGAGGAAAAATAACTTACTTGCAATTCCAATTGAAGCTTCAGTGGATTACGGAAGAAGGACGAACGAAAAATATACAATTTTTGGGGATTTATGACAAAGAAGGAGCAATTAGGTTTTTCAATTGATTTGGGGAAGATTGAAGTTAGGGTTTACATTTGGGGAAGAATGAAATTGATTTGGGGATTTTAATCTGATGGAATTCAATGAAGTAATAAGATGGGTGTTGGGGGTAATAAGTTAGGGAAGGGTAGTTTAGGTATTTTGTATAAGTTTAAGACGTAATGTCGTATATGATGCGGGTTTTATAAAAATCGTCAACGTTATGCAATTTTGGGGGTAATTTTTTGCATTAAGTGATATTTAAGGTGATTATTAGTAAGAATGGACATATAAGGGGGTTATTTGTAAAAAATGGTACATAAAAGGGGGTTATTTACAAAAATGAACAAAACATAAAGTCTTTATCTACCGATCTACGTTGCAGGAACATGCCGACTTTCATCACCCAAAAGTTTGCCCACAAACTGTTCGACGAAATGCCTAATCGACAAGCACTTCTCTCAACAAGTATGGGCAATATCCAAAACCTTTTCCAATTTTGCAATTCTAAATAAATACGCAGTAACTAAATTTTCTTGTATTTACATTTATTTAGTTCCCATTTCCTGAATTATTTGTTGGTTTTTATTTATTCACTTTGTTTTGTATAGATAACTGTATAAGTGAGTGTGTAATTAATTGAAGGAGCACATATGTGAAGAGGGTTGAAGCAATTGTAGCCAAAGAGTGTGATTTCGGGTTCGTTTCGCTACCCTTACTTAATTGATCATTCATGGTTGAATTGTTATTGTTATAAGTTTATTGCATTTCTTGCTTAGTGAAATCTCAGGAGATTAAAGTCGAAGTAACCCGTTAACTCGATTATCCGAAATTGATACCGTGATTGCACCAAACTGAAATCTTTTATATATGTAAAGTTGTGTATGATCATATTGTTGAACAAGAGTTTAAAAACTTAATGTGTAACCCTAATCGATGTAGAATTATCGAGTATTCAATTCAGTACTTTAACTGTGATATGTGAACGTAAACCGATGGTTTAGATTGCTATCGAGTTGGTGGTTTACTAGAAATTTGATAATGAACGCGGTATAACCAAGCTTCCTTAGCCGTTTATATAGAAATAGTGTTGGAAAAGCCGTATGACATTTTCATAACGTGCTTCTGATTAATCAAAATTAACCCTCATTTGCAAAAGTTTCTGTTTGGATGTACCATCTCTTAGTTTGTCTAAGTGGCCTTACTGTTGCATTCTTGGTGCAAAAAGCCTTTTCAAGATTTCTACCATATGATTAAAATGTGTGTTTATCTGTTAAAAGCTTGAGACGTGCCGTTCTCCTGAACTTGCCAGACTTGCCAGTGCTTTAGAGACTTTGTATAACAGATAATCTGCACGTTTATATTTTTTTCCCCATCAACATACTCAGGTTGTGTATCTCGTTACTTCGTTAGTAATACTCATATAACCTGGTGTTTTGACTATGGTTACAGGATCACTTATCGAGCCGTTAGCCTGAATTGTTGCTTCAAATTCAGCACTCAGTTTTCGCTTTACCATGGGTGACGTAAGTTTCTGCTTCACTGAATAAGTTACCTATTCTTAACAATTTCAGCCCCAGCCAACCTTATTATTGAATTCACTCACGATTTCATTTGTTGGGACTTGGGTTTGCGGATTCGCTTAACCGGCTAGTGAGATGCAAATCTGTTTGATCGTATTTTATCACGGGTTGCTTAACATCCATATATTAGACACTTACTTAAGAGCCTTTTGTGTACTGAGTGTAGCACTGTAGCATACTCATATTGACTTAGTCAGCCTTAGTGGGAACCAGATATTCTTGTTTATTGAGCAGTGTCGACTACTTACATTTTTTTCTCATCTCTATCTTTGGTAACTACAGGGATTTGATGATAATGCTCAGCCAACTGATATGGGTATTGACACTGACTTCTATTGATGTGATATCCTTTGTAGCTCAGCGAGACAGTTTATTTGAAAATGAATGTTGAATATTTCCAGTTCTTGTAAACTTCAGTAAGCGGCTAAGACTAGAATACCCTGAACATCAAAGCTTTGAGTTTGGTTGGCCAGAACGGCCAGAAGTGCTCTTATACATCACATTCTACCCCAGTGTAACTAGGAGGACAAACTGTTGCATAGAGTTCACTTTTAAAACAAGTTTACCCAACATCTAGCTCTTTTAAGTCACTCTTCTTTAGATTTTCCCAAAATATAGGAAGATTACAAAATTTATAGATGTATTACAGTTATGGTAACCAGCTGCCTCCAACTTCACATTTATTTTGCTAATCATAACGACATCAACTCTCATATGAAACTGTTGACACATCAGATTTCATTTTGTTAGTAATGAGCAGACGTGGTTTGCTATAGATTTGTAACCAGCAGCCTCCAAATATCTTTTTCAGGTGGTACAATAAGAACTGGGAGAGAAATCCTTCTTCAGGTATATTTGCTATAGCTGCTACGCAATCTTATTGAATGAACACAGTCCGTCTCCTGTATTCGTAATTGAGAATTATTAATGTCAAACTTTTTATCCAATAGCTGCCCTTTCTTCCCCTTTTCCTACAGAGAATTCCAAAAGGAATAATAAAGGGGGAAAAATTCCTAAAGACATAAATTTATCAAAAACATTGAAAATTATTTTCTGTTTAACAATAGTAACATCATGGCCCATGGGTAATAGGCCTTTAATTGGGAGTCTCATAAACATGACTGGTGGAGAAACTTGGAGAAGAAGGTGCCTGATATAGCCAAGTCTGGGTTCACTTGTGCATGGTTGCCACCTGCAAGCCAATCTTTGTCGCCTGAAGGTAAGAGGAAAAAAGACTACTACTGTCGTTTCGGTTCGTAAATTATGATCAACCATCATTCTTTCTGCTTTTTCAGGTTATCTTCCTCAAGATCTGTATTCACTGAATTCCAAATATGGTTCAGAGGGCCTGCTGATTGATTTACTTCAGAGATTGAAGAACCATAAAATTAGAGCAATGGCTGATATAGTAATTAATCATAGAGTTGGGACTACCCAAGGCCACGGTGGAATGTACAGCCGCTTTGATGGACTTCCATTACCATGGGATGAACATGCTGTTACATCCTGTAGTGGTGGATTGGTAAGTGAACTTAATATTCAATCCCTAAGCAGCTGACGCTTATTACACTACCTTCTAATTTCTGAGGATTTTGTCCATTCCTCTCATGTTTACTGTTCTGTCTCAATATCTTTTGTACAATTTTGAATTGTTAATATAATTTCCTTCATCAGTTAAGGACTTTGCCAATCTAGTGTTTTTAGGGGAAGAACTTAAAAGATGAAGAAACTGATGTTCCTATTTTGCCATAGACTTGGTATTTTGTAGGTATGTAATATGATGGGATGTAAAAAAACAATTGTTCTATCTAGCTTCTATTATTGTGAAGCTGGAGTTGGTTGAGGCAGATATTGAAATAGTTCTTAAGCATTTTTCGTCGTTTGAGGGATAGGATCAAAAATTAAATTAAAGTTATTATGGGTTAGGTCTTCTGGCTTAAAGAATTATGAGCTACTGCTGTTTCAAATTGCCTACATTCAAATTCCGGCGATAAATAAGACCTACTTTGCTGACTGTTCTAATTTTTCCATTCGATCTTTTTATTACATGGTTAGTTGTATAATGGATGAACCCTTAAGGATGCCGATTATCATCAGATATCTAAACAATCTGCTCATATGTGCTAGAAAAGGCTCTCACACGCTTCATTACTTCAGGGAAATCAGAGTACTGGTGACAATTTTAGTGGTGTTCCAAATATTGATCATATTCAACCATTTGTTCGAAGAGATGTAACAGAATGGCTTACGTGGCTGCATACCAAGGTTGGCTTTAAAGATTTCCGATTTGATTTTGCAAGAGGGTATCATCTAAGAACTCTATATATATACACGTGTTCTTCCGTTGGTTATATTCTATGAAATATGCATTGTTGTTTATTTTCCTATTGTTGGTTAGTTATGCAGCAAAATATGTGAAGGAATATATTGAACGAGTGGAACCAGTTTTTTGTGTTGGGGAGTACTGGGATTCTTGCAATTACGAAAATGGTCGTCTGGCCTATAATCAAGGTGCGCCTTTCAGTTTTCAACAAAAATAAAAATAAAAATCAGTATCATGTAACATGTTTTAAAAAACACGCTCAAGCACTAGCCAAACGCCTTGGTTCATTTTAGGCTCACCTAATGATACTAACTAGTACGCATTTTCGATATCTTTTTTCTTCTAGATATTTAATAATGCTATTTATTTTTCGTTTATTCGTAGTGTTTACTCTTTTACATGTTAGCCAACTTGAAAACTTCTAAAAGGTATTGCTGCCTGTTTTTTTTTTTTGTGGAAAATACAATTTTGTTACTAATAATACGGCCTCGTGGTTCCTTGCCCCTATGTATTGTTTCATATCTAGTAGGAGATCATGTGGGTAAGTTTTCAAGAAAACAAGGAAATTAGATTTTTACCAGAAAAAAAGGTTGAAATCATTCTTGGACACTGAAGTTTACCTTAGCTGTAGGCTTTCTGTAAGTGGTAAGAAGCGAAGCGCTTGGAAAATTAAAAAGTCATAGAAGCAAATGTAAATGAAGGCTTTTGAGGATACTATGGAATATGAGGCACATTAGGTGGGTGGAAGCATGGACTGAAGAGGCTGAAAAGTCAAGCCTAGAATAGTATTTTCAACGCTCAGACAAGCATTTTCTTTTACCTTGGGTCCTAGTCACCTTACTGATAGAATATGAGTTGTCGCCACATGGTTAAAATACTTTGAAGTAATTTTTTTATTGAAGTAGGGTAAAAAACACACGTAGATATTACATGGATTAGCTTGATGGAGTTATAAAATGTTGCATTGATTGATCAATGCTGGGATGGTTTCTAGATTTTTTTTTTTTTTTTTCACTCTTGCTTTTGTGGTCTACTTTAAATCGAAACAACATATTGCTAACCGTAGAAATATGGAGCTGTTCTAGAGACAGACATTACCTTATGGTTGAATAAAATTGAAGTGATTAAAGTACTGCATGTACTCCAAGCACCGCATAAGTTTTGAATTAAAGGTGCTATTGTGTACTCCCTCCAATCCAGACTTTGGTAACATTCTCTTTTTGGTGGTCAAACTTTGAAAATTTTGACCAAGAATTTTGTTAAAATTATGGAACTTTGAAAGACGAAACTTATATATATAGATTTGTTATGAAAAAGTCTTCATAAAATTCTATTTTTAAAAAAAAAAGTCCCGTATATATGAAAAAAAATACGGTCAAAGTACCGCCTCAAAGACCACCCAAAAGCAAGTGTTACCTTTGGTATCGGAGGGAGTATATTTCATAGTTGTGAGTGGGGGTAATCTAGCTCATCAGAACAGTTAGAATCACTCTCCTCAGACTTACCGTTGACTCCTTACATGAGTCGGTGGAACTGTGGAACGGATCGAGGTATATCTCAGTGAGACTGAGAATATTGTTTTAATGATCACTTTTAGTTCAATATTACTCTTTGCATAGACTTCGCGGTCGTGCTAGTTCAAAGATATTCAACAGTTTTTTATTGATGTTTTTTTAACTCAGACAGTCATAGACAACGGATTATCGATTGGATTGATGGTACCGGGAAACTGGCAACTGCATTTGACTTCACAACAAAAGGAATTCTTCAGGTATTTCTCTTAGTTATTCTTATAGACTTATAGTCTCTAAACACCATACCACTATAGTCTCTAGACACAGTCACCAAAAGAAAAGTCTCAAAACGCCATATCTGTACTTTATTCTCTTGTCTTATGGTCTCCTTGGGATTGTGTTAGTTTTGAAGAACCAGAAGGTGCTTTATATCAGTATGTATGTGCTTGCCATTATATTAATAATTTACCGAGGGTTTGAAGATGCACACCATATGTTCCAATGTTGCGGTCTTTGATCATGGTATAACCATAGTTATTGAACTACGACGACAATTTAAAATTCATCAATATTTTCCTAATTCGCCCATGTTTGTCTTGAAAAACAAACTAGTAAGGGCAAAATAGAGTACTTAAAGGTTGGTCTCGAAAAGGAGTGTTGGCTTCAGTGCATAGATACATATATCTGAGTCTGTCTTTCTTTTATCATGCAGGAAGCTGTTAAAGGGGAATTATGGCGTTTGCGGGATGCTCAGGGTAAGCCACCTGGTGTAGTTGGAATGTGGCCTTCAAGGGCGGTTACATTTCTTGATAATCACGACACAGGCTCAACACAGGTACACCTTTGTTGGCTAGTTATGCAAAATATGTCCAACGTGTTATGCCAAGTAGTAGAAGATGCTTGTTACTTATGGGTATTGCTCTAAATTTTACTCTATGGCATTTAGGGGGAGTTTGTTTCGTACATGGGTGGGTATGAGTTTGGAATCAGGAATCATACATGGTGGTATGGTTGGATTATGATTCCTCATACCTAGTGTTTGTTTCAATTTTGCGTGGTATAGGTTTGAAATTCAATTGAAGTTTAAATATGCAAAATAAAATAGGGAACCCAATAAAATATTTTAAATAAATTTGTTCAATATTATAGTATCATGTTTATAAAAATTCAATCAAATAAGTATATATAAAAAAAAAATTATTTTACAATATGGCACAATTTTTGTTTCACAGTTTCGGTAATCTAATTTGATACTCATGGGCCATGGGTATCAATCTCATACCCACCCCCCTCCTTGGGTATGAGAAACCCATGCCTCGTGGGTTTGAGTCGTGGGTATAAAACCCTTATAATTGTCAACCAAACACTTGGTATGGGTTTGGCTTGGCTCATTCCAAACCCATACCTCATACCCACCCCCTTAGAGTTATAGGTTGATGATGATGGACATGCGGACAAAATAATGTACCTATATTATTTCTTTTCCTTTTGGATCTTTGATGCATGCCAACTGCCAAGCATTTTCATTTTCATTCTTCTAACTTTATTCTCAAATATTCCCCCAAGATGAAAAAAATGTGATATTGGCTTGTGTTAATGTTGAGTTTAGTATAGTTTTATAGGGTGAAATGCTTAGTTTAAATAGGCGCGTGCGAGGGTAGGCGCAGGGCTGGGGCATCAGAGGATCAAGACACAGCTGTGTGCAAAAGGCTCTAAAAAGCGCGCGTCTCAGATGGAGGCTCCAGGCGCAAGAAGTCGCACCTTATTGACTGGAAGCTACTGAAAAGACTTTTTTTCTCTTTAAAAGTCACCTGTCAAGCACATGACTTGCATTCTTTATAATAAAAGGTTAATTTCTTAAATGATGGATGACCTCGAACGTCATCCATCATTTCCATCTTTCCTCTGCCGAGTTTTCTTCTTCTCCTCCTCCTCTCTTCTCTTCTCTTCTCTTTTCTCTTACCCACTTTCCTTTTCTGTTTTTTTCTCTTTTCTTCTCTGTTTTTCTCCTTTACCTTCTCTGTTTTTCACCTCTTTCTTTTTTTTTCTAAAATTTCCCTTCTCTCTGCTTTTACAGTTGTTGTGCTCCTTTGTTTCTATTGGGTTGTTATAACTTATAATGCTTCTATTTTTCACTTTTTTTTTTAATTTCACATCCCGTGGTCCTCTTCTTTTTCTCTCTTTCTCTCTTTCTCTCCTCGAGTGTTTTAACGAAGACGGTTAATATAATTAATGATATGTGATATGGAATATGATATTTTTTGCCCTTGAATATATTTATGATGTGAATTATGTGATTTAGTAATGCTTAGTGTTGAATTAGTTTAGAGGCTCGTACAAAAAAAGAAACGCCTCTAGTTCAAAAGGCGTGCACCTTTGCCTTGCGCCCCATCGCGTCGGCCCCTTATCGCCACGGTGCGCCTTGCGCCTCTTTAAACTAAGTTGAAATAATCTTTGAGGTTTTGGTTGAGATAATCGCCTCGGTGCCTCATCGCCTTTCGCCTTGCACCATTGATTGGGTCTCAACCATCACTTGGTTTTGGTTGAGATAATCTTCTCACATGGTATCAGAGCTAACATGACCAAAAAAGTCAAGAGGCCAAAGATCCAGAGAGCCTCCAAATATCTCACAAGCCCAATAGGCATTCGAGTGAGGGGGCGTGGAAAGTTGTAACAACATTAATTTGGCATCAACCATCGCCTAAGGTGGTCTTCTTACATGAACAAAGTGTAGAAAAACATGTTTGATGGAGGGAATTATATATCTGATGCATGATTTTCTTATTTTTTTATCTCTAGTGCATGACAAGTAGTTTTTATTATATTTCAGTTTTTGTTATAATTTATGAAAAGACACATACTGGAATACAATTCATTATATAGTACTATATATAAGGAGTTATGTACCATATCACCCCTAAACTCCTAGTACCCTCCCGTAATCGTAAAGATGCAGTTGTACTAACTTTTCGATTGGAAAAATACAAGAATACATAATCACTTTAAAAAATGTCTTCATCTTGATCTTCCTTAATAACTCTTATTTTCACAAGGTGGTAAGGTCGGTGCGTATAGGACTAAACAGACCACTTTGTTGCGTATAGGACTCAGTTAGTTTTTTCCGTGTGCATGCCGGTCAATTTGGTGCGTAACTCATCAATCATTTTGATACAACCTTATTCAAAATCGAAGAACTAACATTTCTTTTAAGATCATAAAAGGGAAGAGAATGTGTTGGATTTTTTTTTACAAAAAAGCAATATGGGTAGAGAAACAAAATATCAAACACACTTCATCATGATGTGATTATGATGATCACCATATGAATATACGATATAACATTCACGTACACAAAAGACAATCCGTCATGATATTCTTGCCTACAGAAAACATAGGCCCTGTTCTTTTCGGCTGAAACGAGCTGAACTGAATTAAATGAAGGTGAACTGAAGTTACCTAAACTATAAAGAGGTTAGTTGAAGTGAATTGAGTTGAAATTAGACTTAATTTTATGAAGAAATTAACTATACAAAATTGACTAAAGCTTAGTCAAACTGAACTGAGCTGAATAGAGTCGAGTTGAAATTAAACCAAATTGAACAGGGCCTAAGTCTAGGAGTTTTTGTTCATCTGTAATTTCTCATGTCTTGTTGTCTTTCACCTTTTGTTGCGTACAAAATTATTCTAGGCTATTGATTGAATATCGTACTGGTGGGCGTTGTAGACTTCCGCCCACCGACAAGAATATAGAAACGGTTTTTAAAGTCCTAAAAAAAGAGGCTCTGATACCATGTTAGATTTTATAGAATGATACTCCCTTCGTCCCGGTCATTTGTTTACCATTTTCATTTTAGGGTGTCTCATTCATTTGTTTACCTTTTTATATTAGGAATGTAATCTATAAGTAATTTGATAACCCAATGGGACTATTGTCCACATGGTATCCACCAAGTACCACCACAAATGGTCCCCTACCATTTTCTTAATAATTGTGTCAAAAGCAAAGGTAAACAAATGACCGGGACGGAGGGAGTATTAGTTTTGATATTGTAATTGTCTTGGTCCCTTTTTCATTCCTCTACCAAGAGGTATATACATAGGTATATACATGAGTAGCCTCATAAGCTGAAGTCATATGAGAGGACATTTATTGAATACAATTCATTCGATACTAAATACTAGGAGTAAATTTGAATTATGGTAACATAACTCATAGTATTTAATTTAGTATTGAATAACAATGAATTGTGTTAAATACCCTTAAATAAGTCTCTTGATATAACTTGGGTTATGCAATTATCATTGTATAAATACCTTACTTTTGTGAATGGAATGAAAAGTATTTGCAAAATAATATATCAATCCATCTAAAATCTAACATGTTATCATAGTCTCTTTCTTGAGGACTTAAAAACCGTTTCTGCGTTCTTACTAGTGGGTCGCCGTAAAACTACGGTGCCCACCTGTAGGGTGGTCAAAAGTCTTTGACTGACTAACTGACTACGTTAGCAAGTGCTACTTTATACGCTAGGTATTCAATCAAAAGCACAAAATATTGCGAAGAACTTTAAAAAAGTACCAAACAAATATTTATAATCCCTCGTAAATTCAAGTCAGAATTTGCATATGGCTGGAACATGATCCACCTGCAAAACTTCCAAAGCAGGTTCAAGTCGCATTCCTATTGTTCTTATTTGAAAAAAGTGTCTTTAATTTTGATCAAGGCGGTACATAAAATCTACCGGCAAGACGGTGAGTTACGCAACAAAAAAACTGCCGAGTTAAGCACCCGAAAGACTGGCGTGTTAAGCAACAAAAAAAGACTAACGAGTTACATACTCGAGAAACTGGCGAGTTACGCACTAAAAAAACCGGCGAGCTACGCAAGGTTGTTCGGCGAGTCCAATACACACCAAAGTATTCTGATGACTCCCATACGCAACAAAATAGACTAGCGCGTCTTATACGTATCTACCGTACCACCTTCAAGTAATTTTGTTTATTATCATTTTCTTCATTTCTCCAATCGTACCGTTCGTATTACTACTGTGACGATTGCGGGAGGGTATTAGGAGTAAATGTGAATCATGGTCACATAACTCATAATTCATAATATTTAGTTTGATTGAATTTTTGAATAACAAGGAATCTTATTAAATAATAGCCTCTTGATATGCCTTAGGTTATGGAATTATAACTGTAAAAATATCTCACTTTCAGGAATGGATTAAGAAGCATTTGCAAAATAATATATCAACCTATCTAATATCTAATAGTTTTATTTCTCAACAATGCCATCTAGATGAAAAAATGCGAAAATTTGCTTTGTCGAAGAAAAACATGTTTAAAATTATAGCATAGGGATATATTATACTCAATTACCTCTCTTAGGACAACGGAAATGATATATCAACGGAAAGTAAGGGAAGAGAAGATCTTTCTGTTGTTGGAGGAGAAATAGTTTGGCTTGGAAGAGGGAAATGGATCCCTCCCCTCCAAATCCCTCAACTTCCATTTTGTTAACCAAATAATGAATTTCTCATTCTTCCCCTCCCTTTCCCTCCATATCCTTTAATCCAAACACACCCTAAAGCTTGCTGCCTCAATTTTTTAGGTTTTGTTGTCGTTCTTTTCCCTTGTATAACTCCGATTCCTTAAATTTTGTTTTTATTTGAATGTCTTGTTGCAGGCTCATTGGCCCTTCCCTGAAAATTTCCTCATGGAGGTACCAATGCTCTTCTGTCACTAATGTAATGCAGTTAGATTGGTGCACCAAATATATTTAATTATTTTCTTCAACTTCCTTTGATTCTCTTTTTCATGTTCCCTTTTTCATCATTTAGCCTCATATATACGGTTTTAACTTTTATAAGGCTTCGTCGATGTTGTTTCATTGAAGCATTATTCTTTGTTTTGGAAGTCGTATGTTTTTTTGGTTGTTTATGCATAACCACTGACCCTAGTCACTCATATCTGAACCTAAAAACTTGTCCCAGGGCTATGCATATATCCTCACACATCCAGGAACACCAACCGTCTTCTACGATCATTTCTTTGACTGGGGTGCTTCTATCCATGACCAAATAGTGAAGCTGGTATGGTGCTAATATTTCTATTAGTAATTTATTAACGTATACACAAAACAAAGATTATTAGAACTACTCCTGAACTCTCGCGTCCACTAGTAATGCCATTGAATGAACTGGGTTCGAAGTCTACCAGTGTAAAAGTCATTGAACTTTCAGATCTCTTACTCACCAATTATGTCTACGGGTTGATTCCCCGAGCATGTTGACAACCTTAAATTCACGAGTCCTACTAAACCAAACGATATGTATGGACCTTGTTGATTATTAGTTCTCCCTTTAACCATGTTGATATGCAGATTGACATTCGGAAGCACCAGGATATTCATAGCAGGTCCCTTGTCAAGATATTGGAGGCTCGGCCAAATCTATATTCAGCCATTATAGGAGAAAATGTCACTATGAAGATTGGCGGCGATTCTTGGGGCCCTGCTGGTAGAGAATGGAAGCTTGCAACTTCTGGAGATAGATATGCTGTATGGACCAAGGGAAATTGATTGGACTTAAACCTGGTATCATTTTGTACTAGTGCCACTTACTACCCTATTCTGGATTCAATAGTTATTGTATGAGACGGTTTCACAACATGAAACGGTCCCATTGTATGAGAACACTCATCTATTCATAGCAACAAATGAATGGTTTTTACACAGAAGGACAGTCTCACAATGTGAGATCGACTTATTCTATAACTTGTGTTATAGATTTGAGTTGATAGAATTATATTTATGGATTAATTGTGGCTCAAAAATCTAACTAATTACGTTCACAACTTTAGATGTAAATCACACAGACTCCTCAAATGTTGTCCGATTAAACGGTCATACAAATTTTGACACTCTGGGTAATTTATTAGCCTAGTCTGGGTAATTTATCTTTGTATCGGGCTCGCGACAAGCACGATCATCTTAACACTCTATTGAAGAATTATGGCGAAATGCGATCGTCGGGGGGTTAAGCTATCATCTGCAGATAAGTCAATCCTTGAGAAATCTGTGAGCAAATCAAGAAAGGATTGGAGTCGCAAGCTCGATGACACTTTATGGGCTTACCGAACTGCATTCAAGACTCCAATTGGTGCTTCTCCATACTGGTTAGTCTATGGAAAGGCATGTCATTTACCGGTGAAAATTGAGTATAAGGCTATGTGGGCCATTAAGGACTTTAATCTCAATCCCACAGTGGCGGGTGAGAACGAATTATGCAATTGAGCGAGTTCGATGAGTTTCGATGGCATGCTTATGAAAATGCTCGGCTTTCAAGGAGAGGACGAAGAAGTTGCAAGACAAGCATATATTGTAGTGGGAATTTCAAGTTGGTGATAAAGTATTATTATTTAACTCCTGTTTAAAAGTCCTAGACCTCTAATTAGACTCCTCTAATTAGTTCATTAAATTACATTAACTTGATGATTTAGGATCTAGTTATCATGCATGCAAATATAAAAGCATAAAAGAAAAGATAAGACGAAAACATCCTTACAATGGGATTTTTCGGTTAAATAAGGGCACAATAAGAACTCTTTCTTATTGTTCTTGAGCATGTAATTAGTGGATGATCCTCCATAAAATAACCTCCAAAGTAGAAGGTCTCCTTCTTTTTGCACCCAAGATTAAACCCAAATAATCTTAGCTTATTATTAACTGGATAATAAGTAAGATATAATACTACTAATATTATTGTATTACTACACTAGTAATATGACATGAATATTACTTTGCATGTGAGTTTATAGAGATATAGGAGGTTTTTAGAGAGAAGAAGAAAATAATCGAACATGGTAACTTCTACCACAGCCCAGGACACGTCGTACAAAAATCGTGAGAAACAAAAACGCAGCCCAGTACGACCTCCCGAACGGCCCAAATTACAGCCTATAATACACGGTTTTCGGTATTGTGTGGCCCCGGGTCAGAAATGGCAATGAATGACACAAACATTTTATTACCTCAGATAAAGCTCCCACGCAAATTTTAAGCATAAACGGAGGAGATTTGAGGGTTTCCGTACGCGATAAACGTTTCTCGGGGGTAACTCGGTTTATCGAGAAAATAGATAAATATGTGTTATCGGATGGTATAATCGAACATGTTAACTTCTACCATAGCCCACGACACTTGGTACAAAAATCGTGAGAAACTAAAACGCAGCCGAGTACGACCTCACGAACGGCCCAAATTAAAGCCTATAATACACGGTTTTCGGTATTTTGTGGCCCCGAGTCAGAAATGGCAGTGAATCACACAAACATTATATTAGCTCAGATAAAGCTCCCACGCAATATTTGACCATAAACGAAGGAGATTTGAGGGTGTCCGTACGCGATAAACGTTTTGCGGGGGTAACTCGGTTTATCGAGAAAATGGATAAATACGTGTTATCGGATGGTATAATCGAACATGGTAACTTCTAACACGGCCCAGGACACGTGATACAAAAATCGTGAGAAACTAAAAGCAGCCTAGTACGACCTCCCGAACGGCTTAAATTACAGCCTATAATACACGGTTTTCGGTATTTTGTGGCCCCAGGTAAGAAATGGCAGTGAATCACACAAAAAAATGATTAGCTCAGATAAAGCTCCCACGCAAATTTTGAGCATAAACG
>JAIUZE010000483.1:0-37965 GCA_022085475.1 Heliosperma pusillum
GTATGAAACATTTACCGACCACAATTACCGACCGATTTTATTCGGACGCCACGGAAGGAAAAACGGTCGGTAAGAAGTTATTACCGACCGATTTGCACTATTAGCGACCGCTGAAAACGGTCGGTAATGAACCTGATTCTTGTAGTGATATATTCTCTTATATATTAGGAATAGTACCAAATATTTTCCACACCCATTAATAGTGTCAAAAGCTCAATGTTACCTTTGGTCTGGATGGGAGGGAGTATATATTATATTAGGTTAAGTAACATCGTCACCGAAGGTACACTTAACTTGACAATAAGTTGTTATTTGAATTAGGGATGAGTGTGGTTAATTTGATTCTCGGTTTTTATAACTATGTTTGAAATCAGGTCGAATTACGTTGAGTTGATTTTTTTTTGGATTTTATGTGTTATTTAGAGATAAGAGTTGACTTTAGACAAACAAATTGGGATCTATTAATTTGGGTTTCTTTTACGGTTCCATCATGAGTGTTTGGTACATGTTAACATTTGGCTATAGCCGAGTAAGACTTAGGCCCTGTTCTTTTGGACTTAAACTCAGCCCCTTTAAGTTCAGTTCAGCTCCAATAAGCTCAGTTCAACTCCTATAAGTTCACTTCAGTTCAGTTCAGCTCCTATAAGTTCAGTTCAGCTCTTATAAGTTCAGTTCAGCTCCTATAAGTTCAGTTCAGTTCAGCTCCTATAAGTTCAGTTCAGTTCAGCTCCTATAAGTTCAGTTCAGTTCAGTTCAGCTCTTATAAGTTCAGTTCAGAAAAATTCAATTATTACAAATTAAGTTCAGAAAAGTTATACGGAATATATTATTTATGAAAACCGATATAAAAAAATTTGACATTAATTAGTGGAATGACATTTGGTCATTTGAAAAAAAGGTGGGTGTTAAAAAATATGCCCCGAATGTCACAAAAGTATCAAATGTCTATTATTGTTTTATACATTCACACTTCATAAAGATGCATACTCTTGGAATACCTATTATACAACATGACGTGAATATTCAAGGAACAGTAGATTTGGGCATGTTTGATGATAAGCGGAAAAAAAAAAACATGTTAAAGGTACGAAACAAGATAGTAAAAAACATTTGGCGAGGGAATAAATTCGTTGTTACGAGTGATAGTGAAGATAAAGAAGAAAGTGATGAGGAAGATGATGATATGGAAACAGATTGTTAGAAAACGATGTAATATGTGATTTATTTTTTTTATCGTAATGTAAACGTAGTAATCTATTTGAACAAACCAATGTACATAAATCAGAATTATGTTATTATCTTACCTTATGTTTTAGAGTATACTTTTTTTTATGACAGTCCTTTCCAAAAAATAAAGATACAGATAAAGATGATGTCAACGTAGTAATATATTTGAACAAACCAATGTATATAAATTGGAATTATGTTATTATCTTACCTTATGTAATAAAGTTCAGTTTAGTAAATTTTAGATTCTATAAATTCTATTCAATTAAGTAAAATTAAGTTCAGAAAAGTTCAGATCCTATAAGTTTAGTTCAGTTTAGTTCAGCTTCTATAAGTTCAGTTCAGCTCTTATAAGTTCAGTTCAGTTCAGCTCCTATAAGTTCAGTTCAGTTCAGCTCCTATAAGTTCAGTTCAGCTCCTATAAGTTAAGTTTAGTTCAGTTCAGCTCCAATAAGTTCAGTTCAGCTCCTATAAGTTCAGTTCAGCTCCTATAAGTTCAGTCAGTTCAGTTCAGCTCCGATTCAGCCCAAAAAGAACAGGGCCTTACTCTCTGAATTATGCTTCCCTTCTTATCTTTCTCCTTTATTCATCAAATCTCCCCTTTCTCCTCAAACTAATGTCTCCAAACAATGTTAGACGAATCGGAACATCACCAAACAATGCCAGACGAAGATATGGAGCAAGTCGTCTTTGACTCGGTTTCAATCCCATTGATTTTTGCTTTGATTGTGTTTATTTGAGAGGGTTTTGTGTGTTTTTAGATCAATATATATATCAAGTTATTACAATTTTATTTGATTATGATTGTTAGGGTTCCACTTTAATAAAAGGTTAGCATTTACTGCGAGAGAGCATTTGCTTATTGCGGTGCTTGGTTCACGCAAGTATGGGTAAGGTCTCTCTTTGTTTAATGTCTTATTTTGTGATGGGAGTTGTCTCTCACTTGTGTGTTCTCTTGCAATATCATGGCACATAGATTAGGGCTCATATCATGATCTACCTTTTTATTAATCACTTTAATACTCCATTCTTATAGCCTTATTTTATCTTTCAAGTTCTAGACAATGCTTTTGTATCTCTTACCCTGAATTGATGATGCCTTTGCCACATCTGGCAAGTTAGATGACCTTTGTAATCATGGTCTCGTCATTGTTTCATTTCTAGATCATACATTTAATTTGTGGGCTTGATTTTGTGATATTTATGCTTTGCAGGTGAAATTGAGGTTTCACAAATTTTTGTGAGATGGAGTTAAATAAGAGCAAATGGCTCTCTTTATGACATATTTCGGCTTCTTGTCTTTCATATGTGGTGGTGTTAGTGAAAATAACAAGGTACAAACTACAAAGTATATCTTATTATCTTTGTTGATTCACTAATATAGGTGGTTTACTTTGAATCATTTGCTTATCTATTAAATAATCATGTACTGATATTGCTTATCTATTAAATAATCTAACCCCTAATAGCATTCTCTTTGTTTCCTTTGGCAAGTCTGAAATTGCTTCAAATTCCAGATGAAAAGAAGCAGAGAAAAGTTACACAACTAAGAGCAATTGTTCAAAGTCTTGAGGGTAAGTAGTTGTTGGTGATATTTGAAAATTTGTTACGTTCATTTATAATTTCCTTTTCCGAAATCAAAGAGTATCCATTTTTATTATTTTGTTCTCTGTCCAAGTCATAATTTGATGTTTTGCTGAGGCTTTATGTTCAACTTTTCTGTTTTGTGCTGTAGGGAAAGGCCATTAACAATTGACTGAAAAATAGAGGTTTAACTCATTTGATTTAGGCCATTGTTCTCATTTTCAGGTGGACCTGGCTCATTAACTGTCTAGCATGCTGAAACCAATAGGTACCAGTGCCATATATTATAGTTATTTCCTGCAGTCCTGATGAATACTTGGGAAGAACTTTTAAATCGATTTTGCAGTGCGTCTCTTGTTTCAAGTTTAGCTTTCATACTCATTGGCAACCACTCAGTGTCTTACCTGCGAAGTATTTTAGGAACCTTTACTAAAAACTATGTTACTATCTAAGAAATAGTCGTAAAACGAATTCATTCCAATGCGTTAACTTCATTTCTAGGTTCTTTTGGATATTGCATCATCCAAAATCTTATAATAATGCATACTGCACTCCTATTCTGGTTTTCCAGGAATCAAGTGCTCAGTTAGCAATGGGAACAACGTTTAGAGTAGCTCCTCCAAGAGAACATGTAATATGTTATTACTGATCTTCTCTTGGTGTTTATGTCGTTTTCATAATATTTTCGTAACTTGTATGTGATAGTTTTTTCTTTATTGGAGCCAAAGAGGCATTTTCTTTGATTTTTGAATATAATTGAACCAACACTAAAATATCCGTGCTTCTTATATGGTGAACTAGCAATTAGTCAATGTAGTTCTTGGTGCACTGATCACTAAAAGTCATTTACGATTTACGAACAATATTAGTTTGTTTTCAGCATGATTGTAAGTTCCGGAGGCATCCAATCCCCTTACGCTTCGAGGTACAATTGTACAAGGAGAGATTTTACTGTAAAGAAAAAAGTAGAGACCGACTTGATTCTCCTCAAAGCTGACCAATTACAGTCTATACTACGTACTTTGAGCAAAGATAATAAAATACTTCCAGAGATAGGTCCGAACTCTCGAGGATAATAAGCAAGTTAAAACTCGAAGCCCCATGTCTAACGGATTCGGGCATAGATTTTGACATACTAAGATGACATTAGGCCTACAGTTTTACACATATCTCTTTGATGCTTGAGACACTTCACTACCTAAGGAGTTAAGGTACAACTACATTAAAATACAGAAGGGGGTTAAATGACCATGTACAAGATCCTGAAGTTTACAAACAATGCTGTAGGAACATAGGAGTTTGTCGCTAGGTAGTTGACCAAATAGGATCGTTCAATTCCTATAGAACCTGTTTTTCGTTTCACACTATTTGCTTTACTGATATTCTGGCTGTAATATAACATAAATTGGAACTTTTGTGTGCATTTAATGGTTACATGTGAATCTTTAGTGTTTGTATTCACGATGATGCCATCATTCTAAGGATGTATTGTGCAATCTATGCTCGTGTTCATTAATGTATATTTTTTCCTAAAGCTAACATGCTTTTTCTTTCGGTTATGCAGGTACCCGCTTTAAAAGCAGATGAGATTGATTACATACCAAGACGAGTTGTTTGGGATAATTTCAGCACTAAAGTAGTTATTCCCATCAATGGAGTATAAATTAAGAATGACGATTACGTAAGCAAAGTTAAAAGGAAAGTGCAGTTGTTTCTAACTTAGGTGATTAGTTAGTTCACTTCTCTCTTGTTCCAAATCTTCCCTCATTTTATCAACATTTTTTGTTTTTTCTCACCAATTTTGTGCATTGTTATTTCTTTTTGTATATGTTCCTTTTTTGTGAGTTTGATTATTTGGTAAACAGATGTTTTTTTAATGAGAAAAGTCAGATTTTGGTTGTTTGATTGTTTATTTTGGGTGTATTGCAGGTGATATAGTAAGGGGTGACAATTCATCAAGCCAAGTTTGCATCTTTTTATTTTGGGTGTATTGCTGGTATTGGTTTCTTTAATTTTCGAAATTTATTGTGTCTAAATTCTTTAGTATATTGGTCATGACTAGAGCGTTTCACAATTGGATTCCCAGGGAGGCTAATGAGGACATCAGTGATCATTTGTGCAACCATACGTCTACCTAATTGAATTCATTTATAAAAAAAACATTCATAAACATAGCCCTATGTTACATGATATGTCTCTTATGAGAGACCTTATTGTGTTTCGGAGCTCGTTATCGTAGGGATATGTTCTTTGAAATTTGAGGTCATGTTGAGAAACACGTTTATTTTTCACCCGTCTTGTTCTTAGTAAAGACTTGTATGTTCTCCCGTAGTTGTGCACCCTCCATTTTTGTAGCCTTGTATCTCTTGACGTTGCCATTTTCCCCCCTTGGTAAGGCTTGTCTGTTCATTTTTTTAAAATGATTGCTAGCTTTAAAGTTATGGTTTCTTTCTTGATGGTCCATGACGACCATGATAGTTTGCTTCCCAAATTTGCACAAATTTGGGTGGATACTTTGCACAATAGCCATACACCATCATAGTAAATCTTGACTCCGTAAGACATTTATGAGCAGGTTGACCCATGCTTGCTCGTAAGCTGACCATTTAAATCATAAATGTACTCAAATAGTCTTCACGGCTAAGTTAGCATAAATGTATAATGCAAAGTAGGAGCCGAGTGGAATGAAAAACTTTTAAGAAAATCAAATCTTTAGCACCATTATATTATGTTATCGAAACCGAAGGTTGTTAACAACCAAGAATTGGTAGCATGTCTGCGTTGGCTAATACACTTTGATAAAATACAGGTCTTGTTATGTCACCTTTCAACTGATGCACGTCTTGTGTAAAAAAAAGGATAAATGAGAGAAGATTAAGTACATTTATTGTAACCTAATTTAATAAATTTATTCAAAATTGATACTAATTCATTGATCCCGCCTCTTTAAGTTGTTAAGATTTTAACCGTTAGTCCGTACGAAATTCAATCTCCGCCTGCCATAATCATCAATGTCAACATTGTGAATGAATTGACATATATAAGTTTACTACTTAGCGGCAGAAATATATGGTTTGTAGTTTAGGCCTCTAAAGGCATGTAATGCATTGATTCAAGAGAATAAACAGACTACCACGGTTCTAATGAGCATGAGTTTGAGCCTCTCTTCTTTAACATCTCTTTGCATGCAGTTTTCGTCCTGCTGGCTGTTTCACTTGCTCCTTTTTCATGGGATAAAAAATATCGTAATATGAAAATTTTGAAGCTTAGAGGCATTGAATGGACATGACGTATAAACATCCGATTAAGATTTCATTTTCAAATAGCACTTTCAAGTACTCTCTACTCAAAGTGTACTGGAATTAGTTTCTCTTTTTACTTCTCGTAATTACATGTCTTTTTTACTCCTTATCTTCCTTTCAAATTCTAATGTTAAATGTATACAAGTTTTGACTCATTTGTTTCCATATGATGTTTTAATGTATCAGTTTGGGTTTCATTGTTGGCTATGTTGCTGGTACATTGCTGGAGTTTGTATGGATATTCGCTAAGGTATATGAGAAGGTCTTCATGAAGTGTGTGTATGATGGAAGAAGCTAGGTGAGATAGAAAATGGTCATTGTTGATCTATCGAAGAGAAAAGGTGAAAGTGTACGTCTTTTTTAGGAAAGAAAAAGAAAGGGAAAAGGGATAGAGAATGAGGAGGGGGATAAGGTAGGGAACAGTTGAATAAATGAGGGAGATCAAAAAGCTGTGCTGAAAGCCGAAGGAGCTCAAAACGCAGCACTCAAATGGTGAAATAATTGAAGACGACATTTACTTCTTTATAAGGCGGTTAGAAAACCCACATTATCTCCTTTCTTCTCACCTTTTTTAACCATAGTTAATATGATCTCACATGTTGCCGGTGGTGCTGTGATTGTTTAAAAGCTATCTAGATAAGGTAAAGCAGATATATGTACAAGGAAACCAACTGAACACATGACATTCTACAGTTCTACATATATGAAAATAAATAGTCACATACGCACAGGGCATCTGCACTAGCAGAGTGGCTCATCGAGTATGAGAAAAATGAGGAGACAAGGTCTTTACGTTGTTAATTGGGTTTCATTCTAAGCGAGGGTTGTTTAGCTAAACAATTGTCCTTCGTTTTGTTTTTGTTTCCCCTCAATTTATTTTTTTTCCTTCTATTGTAAGGTGTTATTGGAAAGTGAAACGGACGTGTTCCGAGGATTGGTTAATGGAAAATTCTCATGTTTTGGTTCAAAATAATGGTGTCCAAGTTTTATACTCTTCACTCGACTCATGTGTTGATGTACATGAGATAATATGATGTGTTAGTGTGACATATGCTTAGAGAACTGCATTGCTCCCAACAATCACGAATTGTTCCTTAAAGAACGGGCGTATTATGGTTGTTGGTCCAAGTAAGCATGTCTAGGATCTCTTTGTTCTCAAAACCTAGAGTAATCTGTTAAGGTAGCACGATATTTCTTGAAGTTTAAGAAAGTTTAATACTCCCATCCAAACCAAAGGTTACATGGGAGGGAACACAAATTTTAAGAAAATATAGAAAATGTAAGGGTAGTATTGGAATAGAAGTAGGACCCCTTGAGTATTTAATGTTAGTTGAGTGGGTGGGGTAATGACATATTGTGTAAATATATAGGGTAAGTGAGGAGTACTTGGTCTTATTTGTTACCTGAAAAGGAATTGGTAGTTTGGTTTGGATGGTCCAAATAAGGTAAGTGTAACCTTTGGTTTGGATGGGAGGGAGTATATCTCTTACCTTTGCATATTAAATTTACCTTTAACGCGTGTGAAATAGCTCCAACTTTTGTAGTACAAGTACTTTGGCAAAGATTCATTTATTGTATGACAATCTCAAACTACTTTTCTAGATCAAGAGTGACAAAGGGGGGTAAAGGCATAGGTCTTTACGTTGTTTTTAAAAAAAAAAAAAACACATGAGGGGGAGAAAGATAAAGGTCGTTGTGTTGTTACTTGTACCAAATGCTCATGAAAAAGGGTGCAAGGGCGGGGTCATTATGCTATTAAAAAAATAAGATTCCAATAGTAAACGTCCTTTTTTTATTGAGCGTCAATGGCAGCCTTGTAGGCACGAGGGAGAGAGTATAATTTTTGTGGAGCGCTAGAGACTACCTGGCAGACATGTAGGGAGACATTGCCTTTTAGGCACTAAGGTAAGGAGGGAGAGAATGTTATCACTGGAAGTTGCATTAAAGTAGGATAGAGGTCATTATGTTGCTACTTGTAGCAAATGCTCACGAGAAAAGGGCGTAGGGGAGGTCATTATATGTTAGCTTCACCAAGTGCGTGTGCTCGCGCATGTGAGAGACTAATTAGATTCTCGTAGTAAACATCATTTGTTTATTGAGCGCGACAAGTTGCCTTGCAGGCACGAAGGATAGATGCGGGGGGGAGAGAGAATGCTTGGCTAATTAGTTTTTTAAAAACAGGTTGGTTCGGTGCAATGGAGATATTACGACTTTGTTGTGATAGACTACTCCTCATACTTTTTAAACGGGATATCAAGTACTATATATAGGGAGGGGGAGAACTTGGAAAATAAAATAAAAGGTATATATTTTCTGAATTGATATCTAACATCTTCTAGGTAGAAACTTAGAATGTCTACCACTTCGAAGAGGAGAAGGAAGAGGAGAGTAGGTTGAGGTTGAAGGAAGAGAGGGTGTGGAGTGTAGAGCACAAAGGAGGACGAGAAGCAGATTGTAGATTGGAGAAGTTGGAGGTTATACCATCGTTGATAGAAGAACTTGTCTTCCCTTATAATAAGGTTAGAGGAGGAGGAGGTTAAGTGTGAGGAAGAAGATAAGGAGGTTGGTGGTTAGAGGGTGGATGTTCATATGTCCATTATCTTTCCTTGTACTATTTATTGATGACTCATTACTATTTTTTGCAATGGGAAATTATTGTTGACTTGTACCTTTGTTTATCAAACCATATGCGAAGATTGGGACACCAAACCTCATATTTAGGAATATGTTATATGTCAAATTAGGAAAAGAGTGAGCTTTTTGTTTTTCTCATTTCACGTTTATACAACAAATGATGGAAAAAAGCTATTACTCTTTCGTTTGTTATCTCTTACTAGCAGTAGGACATGTGCACATTCAGCTAAAGTTATTGATATTGAATGCCAAAACTAGAATTTTTTTTCAAACCTTGATAAAAGTCAAATAACATTACTAAAAAAAGGATTATGACCCCAAGGTTGTGTTTAGACCCTTTAGAGACAGTCGTAAAGGAAAAAAAATGGTCTCAATTGCACTTGCCTTTTGTACCGACTTTCATGATCTCGCTACACTTAGAATCAAACTATGCTGGTATAAGTATCTTGGGGTATGGCGCGCGAAGCGCGCCATACAACAACTAGTATGAATTAAAGTTGTTCATCCCAAATCCACATAATATTGTATAAAAAATTAGTCACCTAGATTGTTGCCATTGGGAGAGTATTATTCAGATGGAGTTTGACCTAACATGGGTATTACTCAATTTCATACACAAGCAAAATGTTTTACTTGATATAAGGCAATGGATAACTCTGCATATCACGCTTAAAGAAAATGCATTCGAGTCTATTTTCAACAAAAGTAAACGTACATTGCGATAAATATGAATAAATACATGATCCACCGTGAAAATAACCTTCTTTCTTAAAGTTTTCTTAACAACGTGAAACATACCATAAAATAAAGATGTCCCGCGTAATTTATGGGCAAAAAAACCTAATTTAAACTTTACACGTTTAAAGTTTTGAAATTTATAGGGTATTAGTACAAGCCTACTAGGCACCTGCCAAAGACATGGGGAAGAGGCTTGAAAGTCTGAGTGAGAACTGCGAAGTAATGCTATAGTTGGAAGGTGGGAGAAGTAAGCTAGTAGAAAGACGACAATTGGTTTGAGCCTGATGTGGGCTACGTGGGGTGTTGAGGGCGCGTTTTTGGGTGTGGACTTCTGAGAGGATGAGGATCATTAGGTGACCAAGAGTTGATGTGGATGGACGTAGACTCGTAGAGAGATGATAAACCATCATTCGGAAGGGAAGAGTCGGTGTCCAGGGGTTAGAACTGATTGTGGTATCACTGGTGTGGTTGGGAGTGGCTAGCGGTAGGGATGGTGGATATGAAAACTATTGACTGCTCCCCCGTTAATTCCAGGAACAACAGTTATGAAATAAATAGCCTCATTTTACAACACCCAGTCTAGGACTAAAAGAAATGAGAGCAACACTTTATTTGTTTCACACAATGGCACATGTTCTTTGACAATTATTCACTGTTAAGCTACAAGAATGCATGTTTACATCAAAGCTGAAAATTGTTTCTTTCAAGCATACATGCACATTTCCTGACTGCAAGTAACTTCAGAGACTTCCAGGTTTCTAGTATTTTCTTTGCATCGAATTATCAATGTCGCTCAAGGTACGAGACTGCAGGGCACCTGAAGTTCTACCTGCATGACAAGAGATCTATAAGATTAATTAATCAACACACATTAAAACTATCACCGGCATCCAAATACTACAAGGATATACAAACCTTAGTGCACGAACACAGTGATGTGAACCATGGTTTGAGCAGAGACATCAAATCATGACAGGGTTACCAAGGTTTTTAGGTTACCGTGACAATGGTGAAATCAACCGCATTTATGGCACAACAAACCAAGATAAGGCTGTGACGGCCAATTTCAATATTTACGTATCAAACTAAGATTTCATACCATGTTGTACAAACTTGGTAACACAGCACAATGTATACTACAAAAACATTGCACCGATGCCTCAAAGACCAGCAAATAGACGGAGAGGATCAAATGTAAGCCTTACCCCTTTAAACAATACAAAATAGGTTGTTTCCAAATGACCCAAAACGAAATTACATCAAATAACTGCAACTTTATATACTAAGAAACATGTGTAACCACATTAGAGACTTATTTTGATTTATTCCATGATAATCTAGAGTCAAAAGAATAGCGCATCTTTGGCTCTATTAAACATTAAAATATAGCAAAATGTATGTAATCAATTAGCAATCTATAACTTTATGCAGCTTTTCATTATTGGACACAGAAAACAGATATAGCCAATTGTAGCATCGTTGCCATGGAGAAGGTATGCAATGTCATGTAAGACTTGGGAAGTTTGGGATGGGGGACTAAATAAAGGATAATGGACCGGAAAATTATCGCCCCTTTGTTTGTGTTTATTTTGCTATAATTCCCTTTACCCGTCCTTACCCCCAAGCACTCATACTCCCAAGTCCCACCCCAAGGGTATTAGTTAATGCATTATACAACTGGTTGTATATAGAGCTTATTTAATATTGTTGAGCTTTTGTTACAAAGTTGTTAGAGTTACAATATAAAGTTATTGAGCTTAAAAAAACAATTCATAATCCCGATACGTTTGTAAAATAGCCAACAACTTTGTGTAAGAGCTCAATAACTTAAAGAGGTTGTAATACAACTAGGTGTAGGATAGTATTTGTGCAAGGGTATTCCATTCCCTTTCCTTACCAACCCAACCATTACTAACACACACCAACATCCACTACCACTACCACCCATCACCACAGCCGCCACAGCCGCCAGTCGGCTATAATAATGCCTTCTTACGCAATGCACTCCTTATAATCTTAGGTAGGAACCTTAACTCAACCAGAATTAGGCAACTAGGAAACTTTCCTAAAGCCGGGTAGACTACCACTACCCTATGGCACCTTCCTTCCTCCCCGTCGTTAGCAATCCCGCCCCATCGCCGACCGTCGACCCCCTAAGCCATCGCCCTCTATGCTCCAGACGACCGTCGTCCTCGTCGCATTCCCTTCACCACCCACTAAAACAACCACCTCAGCCTAGTAAAACCCTCCCCACAACTGAAAACCCCTCCCCTAGCCTCAAAAACACCAGATTCTGGTGTTTTAGGGGGGTGCAGGAGGGGTTTACAAGGATGAGTGGTGGTTTTAGTGAGTGATGAAGGGAGGTTTCGACGAGGAGAACGGTGCCATCGCCGGTGACAGCGTAGAAGAAGGTCGTCAGCGGCGGCGTAGGAGTGGGTGGATTTTCGTGGTACCAGTGCGGTTGTGGATTTAAGAAAAGGTTGTTGTTTACAAAGTATTTTTTGAGTGTTCGAAACCGAACAACTTTGATCATCAAAGGGCTTCTGATTCCTTTTTCTTTGTAACCTTTTCCCGATTTCATTCCCTTACCCTTTCCCGAGCCAAACGCCCTCTAAGTTAATTTCGTTGCCGGCCAATAAATTTTAATCTTGATATAGGACTTCAAATTCAAACGTTTCTCCTGGTAGTTTGCCGTTATAATTTTGACTATGAACACAGATGCAAGTAGCAGAACAAGAACCAAAAGGAAAAAAATATATGGGCATTAAAGCAGAATATTTACATTATAGGCGACTCCTTGAGGCTGGTTTGAAGCTGGCAATGCCAGTAACTTCCCTTCCAGTTATCAGTGTGTTGATGTCATAGGTTCCTTCATATGTGTAAATAGGTTCTAGATCACAGAAAGCCTGAGGATCAAATTCAAGGAGATCAGACATTGTTAAGATCACTGTAAAACATACTCGGTAAGATGAGAAGTGCTAGAAAAATAGGAACAGTTCTAGAAAACCCAATAGTTGAAACCAATATTTTCTACAATTATACAAGTCTTTTTACAAATTAATACCCAATATAATATTTTTCAAAAATACTACCGACTGAGACACTTGTGTTACAAATAAATACCTAAAATGAAATTCTGTGAACTTTTTTAAGTGATCTACGGCCGATTTTAGTTGGTTATATTCTCGTAATGTTTTGTGTGTTTTAATGGCTAGTAAAATGAATCTAATCTGCAAAACATACTGAAAATAACTTTAAAGGGCCTACCAAAGTTCATTATAGGAATCAATTTTGTAATAAAAGTGTCATAATACATAGTAATTTTTAAAAAGAATTATATTAAATAGTAATTTGCAAAAAAGGTGTAAAAAAAAGGTAGGTAGTATCAATTTTTCCAAATTAATTTTTTCTTATCTCAAGTAAATTTCCTACAACAAGACCGTAAAAAAGCCTGTGGTATCCAAACTCACAAATTAAAAGATGGACTATGTAGTATTCATATCAGGCATATTTAATTGTGAATCAGTCAACAAAGGAATAAAACGGATATGAAAAGACCCAATAAAAAATAATCTAATAAACTATTGAAATAGCTTTAATCTGTCAGCGAGGGGTACAACAGCTGCAACAGTGCACACTAGTAGGAGTAACTACAGGAATTACTCAAGTCCCTAACACCAAATTTATACATATGTCATAGCAATCAAGAAAGCAATGCGAGAAGTAAACAGTTCCTTCAAGGTTAAAAACAAATGCAACGGTTGCAGATGAACACTATCCAGGAATCAAGGATGAAAAACAAAACGTTATCAACAAGGAAATCGCCAAGAATTGCTATACATCCAAGGAGTTACTCAAGACACTGACAAGTAGGTTATTTATATGTCACAGTATTTAAAAAAATCAATTGAGGATGCAGAACAGTTTCTCCAAGATCAAAAACAAAAAAACAGTGTGATGATTGCACATAAATCGAGAAACAAAGGATAAAGAACAAGACCTTCGCAACAAGGAAGTCGCCAAGGATTCCATTGCCTCCAAGTAGTTCCCGACCAAGAGCAACTGTCTCTCTTGCCTTAACGGTTATCCACGACTGATAGTTCATATAGCATCATTAAATTTTAAATTTTTCTTGAAAACCATGAGATTCTTGTTGAGTTGTAGAAATTTTACCTTCCCCAAGCTTGCATGGCCACCAGTCATTTTTCCACTTTCATATAATTTACAAAGGCGCCAACCAATTAGTAACATTGCCTGAACATTTCCCAGCATCTGAACAAGCTTTTGTTGGTTTAGTTGGAATGCGGCCAACGGAACCCCAAACTGTTTCCGCTCTTTCAAGTACCTTCAAGATAGTTCATGTAAAAACAAAAAATCAGAAATATAAAGCTACAGTTTAGTATATGAAAGAAATTGTAAAATTATGGCCAGATGGAGGTCAACTGTTATAACCTTTGACAATTAATTTCTCTAAATATATGAAAACAATTGTAAAATTATCATGTTTGTTGTCACAACTAGTATTTCGTGAGAGCATATTGGTCAAAGTCGACATTGCTTAACCACCAAAAAAACGCGATGGAGGGAGTAATATAGTAATAAGTATATCCTCATAATACCTGTGACACATGTCATAAACACCCATACAAATGCCAATTGGCTGCCAAGCAACCATGACCCTGGAAACGGCAAGTACCTGGATTCAAAGACATGATATTACTGATAGCATGAGTAGCTGAAGGAAGTAGAACAATGAACTGCCGCAAAAACATAGTGTCCAACACTATCCCTACAACAAAAGCTGAAAGGGAGCGTGAGAGTGGAGTGTAAGACTTTGCATTAACCCACTCACCTCTTCCTATGCTACTATTACTATTAAAAATCTCACTTCCTATGCCACATCACACCTCAGTATACAAAAAATCTTAAAGAGATACTAAATGGAAGACCTTAAGTTGTCCATCAATTCTGAAGGCCACCTTATTAGATATAAGAAACTCTCGTGTGAATCAGTTTTATCAGAACTCATAATAAGATCATGACAGTTTTCCTAAGGTAAGGGGGTAGGATATCACTTTGTAATGCATTCCCGTCACTTTTAAGATAAACGCTGAGGTGATTAATTGATTTCACCATAAGAGGTAGGATTATCTCTTATGAGTGTGTATTCTCAAAATTATCTTAAAAAAATCTCGACACATATCATTCCATCAGAAAAATATTTGAATTGGGTGAAATTTAATTGTTTTTGGGTTATGAAAAGGCTCAAAAACGCAAAAGGTCTATCTCTCCATCGCAAAACATCATGCATCTTGAAGATGAATCTTTATCTTAGATATACCCTAGCACATTCAAATGATTTTTTTTATACCTTTCCCCTTTCTGAGTGTGTCCTTCTACCCATTTTCCCCTCTTATTCCAAAGTAGTATATTAAGATGGAGTCATGGAACAAGCCCTCTTGCTAAGTCATAATTAGTACACACAATCTGCCAGAGATGAGAGTGTCCTAGCAATTGATGAGCCAAAGAAGTATATTGATTAGTATGATTATTATTTAATTTTAATACATCTTCTTAAGGATCTACGACTAAGACAAACCAAAGGAAACTAGACGGTCTTCATTGGAAGCTAAATGGTAAAATTGTGGGTGTGCATGCGATAGGGTAATTGTTACGGTGTACGGAAGCAACTCAAAAGAATTAAGAATATGGGGAAAAGCGGTGGATATGAAAGGTGTAGTAAGGAAGGAGGGTAATAGTTATTCCATAAAGGGGGGGTATTGTGTATTGACCTCTCTTATGGAAATTCCAGGTAATGCTAGAACTACTTATGGGAGTAATATTTCCTCCATCACCACTTTTTTCACCGTAAGTACCACCAGTTTGTCCTTTTTTACCCCTGCCCCAAGCAAGCCATGTGATTACTCGTGTTTACTGATGATGAACTTTTAAAGCAATACCATAACCCCAATGGTTTAACATATATGCAAGATCCAATAACACTTCAAAAGTAGATCGTAAACAAAATAGGAAGACATAAATGAGAATGAATCAAATCTTAGGCTTCAGAGTTAGTGGCTGAATATTACCTTGCTTGTATCTTGGAAGGAATTGACACCAGTTAGCCTATCCTCGTCAGGGACAAAAACCTTTTTCAGGACTATGTCTCCATTCTGAACCATCCGCAATCCTATTTTATTCGCTATTTTCGTTGAAGTGAGACCAGGAGCATCCTTTTTTACTATAAATCTGAAAAAAATAATACAAGTCCTTTAGGACTTTAGGGCGGAGGGAGGGAGGGAGGGATTGATCATAAAAAGAAGTAAACAACATAATCAATCATGAGGTGCCAAGTGCCCCACCAACACATTTGCGCAGTTCTTGCGATTTCCAATTCAAGTAAATTCAGAATTCATGGGAATTTCAAGTCTCTTATGCCAACCAAATATGTACTTAGATCAATAGATAACCGAGACCTCTAAATTTGCGGAGAGGATTTTATAAAACTCCCCTGATCAAGATTTAGGAGGGTATAACATGAAATGATCGTAATCCCACAATATCCTGGTGAATATGACAAACAGAAAGCTCCCCTATCTCTTACATAATTACATATGTATAAGGGGGTTTTCCAATAGTATTAGCTGGCTGGAGAATGACAAGAAGATAAAGTAAGCCTCGCCGGACAACAAGCCCCAGAAGAGCTAGAAACTGGCTTAGAGGTGAGCAACTTGAGAACAGTCACACTCGCAGATATCTTTCTTTTAATGGAAAGTTAGCCATTCTAACCAAGTCAGCTCCACAAGCTCTAACACAAAGGTAAAGTCTTGCTGCAACAGTGAAAAAACATCCATCCCGTTCTCCTTTTTCAGGCAAATTCATCGGCAATGTTGTTATGTCTCTAAATTTTGGCAGGGTTTGCATATGCGGAATGTCTTTTTCAGCCTTACAGTTTGAATACAACTAAACATGTACACCTCATTAACCTTCCAGCAACTACCCAACTTGCCCCTAGTGCCTCAAAGACTCAAGTCTCAACTATTCAACCTTAAATTATCCCTAATAAATCCAGCTCCCACCACCATAAAGTGCAAAACTGCAAACCCCAACCAAGGCCGACACATAAATACAATCACTGAACAACCACTATCAACACAATGCAACACCGTAGCCATGGCTGACAGTTGACACCACAACTGCAAGGGCGATTGATATAGGACAAAGGAGAACCCACCCCAAAAGCTAGCTCAAAGGGTGGTAGAGCCCTTGTCCTATATAAATCCCACATCAACCCCCCATTTGACCGATGTGGGATTCATGTCCCATTCCATGCAATGGGATCAGTCCGTAACATTCGTCCCTTCTTCAGGACCAACGTCCTCGTTGGGTCACGGCTGGCTTCTTCCAGGCCACCCACTCCGAGGTTGGCTCTGATACCATTGATATAGGACAAAGGAGAACCCACCCCAAAAGCTAGCTCAAAGGGTGGTAGAGCCCTTGTCCTATATAAATCCCACATCAACCCCCCATTTGACCGATGTGGGATTCATGTCCCATTCCATGCAATGGGATCAGTCCGTAACAGCGATCAACCCCTCGGCACTCACCCACCATCGTCAACATTAGCACAACCACCCAGCCATGAAGGACACTACCCCTGACAACTCCAGTCAAAGTAACACCACCACAGGCATGCTGGCCTACCGCCAAATCACCAATCCTCTCTCCTTTCAATATTTGACCTCTCCTCACTCCGACCTAGCCATTATTCCTCCCTCAACATGTAGATGACCATTGTCATACATCTTGATCTCAACCTTAACCATATATCTTCAGCCCCCACCCCCCTCTCTCCCCTTCAACATGGATTCTCGGCCAGCGATCTTCACAATTCTGCATAGGTGGAGAGGGGATGCTCGGGTTGGTCAGGAGAGGATGCAGATAGTTTGCCTAGGAAAAGGATAGGAATGGTTCTTTAGCCAATCCGGGAGTGAGGATTGTGAGAAGACGAGGCGCAAGGTGCGAGGTGAAAGTGCGCCTCATGAAAAAGGCACACCTAAGATGCCCAAGGAGTTTAGGGCCTTAGGCTAGTGCCTTAGCGAATATTGCACTTATAAGCGAGGCGCAATGTTTTAAGCTAAAGCATAGTGGGTTATGAATTGTTATAACATGTTTTAGACCCTTGCACAAAACTCATATTCAATAGCTAGGTCCAATTTGAAACAAAGTCTTTCTTGCATCTCTTATAACAAAGTCTAACAGATCCCCTGTATTTGAAACCAACACAAGGCTAATCTGACATTTTATTGAGTTATTTTCAGCTCTTCAATGGCCATTGCCTTGTAAAGTATGAACTAACGACAGTTCACAGTTCACACATACAGATATCCCAAGAGAAGCCAACTTAATGAAACATTTTTAGAAAAAAATTGCACAAACCCATTTATCTGATTTGTAGTCGTGTTCCTTGCGAATATGACAAGCACGTCTGCAAAAGTACTGTTACCAATCCAGCGTTTCTGACCTTCTATCATCCAGCCTCCATCAACCTAAACATGGCCACGCCAATACTCCAGTTACAAGTAAGAATATTACTATTTACAGTAAAAAAAATCACATAGGCAAAGAAGCCTCGAACCTTTGTTGCTGTTGTATTCAACCCACTTGCATCACTACCATTGTTAGGCTCTGTCAATCCCTATAGCAAACAAAGACGACGATCAGGATGGTACTACACTACTACCCAAAAGTTACAAAAGGTATAAATTACAGAAAACGTGGAGCTTACCCAACACCCTACAGTTTTAAGTTCTGCTAAAGAAGGCAAATATTTCTGCTTCTGTTCCTCTGAACCGCATAGTGCTATCCTCAATACACAATAAAGTGTTATCAATATTTATTACACGAAATTTTTTTGCGGACAATAATACCCCATGGATCATAAATAGGGATGATATACAATTATGCACTGAACCCAAAGTTTTAACAAATGAAGCGGAATAAGGAAGACAAAGAAGTCACCAATTGTAAGCATCGCCAATGAAGAGTGGACCAGTATGAATGTCGAACAACTAGCATCAACTCTAGCCAACTCAGCTGTTGCAATAGCATTTGCAGTGACAGAAAGGCCTGGGCAACCATAACCCTGATCAACAGAACTTATGAGCATAACCCAAATTAGCTACGGTATGACCCTGGAAAAGCTACAGAATACCACTTACCTTAATAGTTCCCCCAGCAACCCTCAATGCCCCCAACTTTGGAATAATTTGGAAAGGAAATTCCGCTTTCTCCCAGTACTGCAACAAGCAGAAGGTGTATCAACTCCAAGTCTCCAACTATTCAACGATAATTGAGATCTTATTGTATTTCCCTAGAGAAAGAAAGAAGAGATGCCTCGGAATCATTCGCTGATATACCCTTAAAGACTTAGGGTCTACGGACACTGAAAAGAAAACTTTTCTTGTGCATTCCTCCAACTTTTTGTACTCAAAAAATTTGGAAATGTATACATTCACTGGGACACACCAAAAACGAAATCTCTGGGTCTGCCACTGCTTGAAATATTGGACAGCAGGCAGATACAGAAAAAGAGCTTCCATTACACACCTCCTTTCCCAGCCATCTATGCATCTCACTCAATACGTTTTAGCTAGTAACAGACTGTAGAGCACGCGATTTCAACAACCTGAGCACAGAGACTAGGTAGCAAACCACACAACAAGAGGATGCCATCGACGCATGCTCATATAACTATTAATTACCTCTGCCATAATAGGAGCAACTTCTTTTTCCATACACTCTCTAACTTTTAAACGCACAGCTCTCTCCTCCGCACTCAGTAGATCATCAAACTGATAATAATCAGATGCTGCAATTCAAAGGATGAAATTGAGAGCATACACATTGAAGTATTGTTTAAGATAATCAATAAGCTTCGATATTTCTCCCTCAATATAGATTCTATTATCAGCATGTAACTTTGGCAGTCAAAGATGTCAATTTAACAAGTGTTTTCTCGCAATAGAGATCAGTTTTCACTGTTTTATAAATGAGATCAAATGAAAATATTTGTTTTGATCAACAAAACATGAGAAACTTACATTACATGTCTCTATATATTTTTTGAAGAGTACGGTACAATAAATTCGAATAGAAGGTAGCACTTGTTAGAGTAACAGAGTTAATATTGAGTGATAAACTGCAAAGTTTTCGTAATTATCAAGGACAAATGTCATTAGTCTCCACCAAAGGTGCTAGCCTCCAATATATTCCTTACTATACGGTATCTCAAAGTCTCAAAGGGAGAAGAATCAATTTCGATCGAGGGTAAGTAAAGGGTATTGGAAGAAAAACAAGTTGATAATGAATAAGATCGTACTGCAGGGGGGAAACACAGATGCAGGTGTTGCCTGCGGAAACGCTGCTGATACATCAAGTGGTGGCAGTTTGACATAAGAAATATTCCCTTCCTTGTAAACATCATCTGCAACATTAATACCATTACATCAACACTAAGCAAAAAACGTGACAGTATGTAACAGGCCGCGGCAGAACTAGTATTTAAAGTTAGGGGGGGAAATATGACCAGAAACTACAGGGTCGCGAGCTGGTTAACAAAAGAGCGTCAAATTTAGCAAGTGATGCTTTTTTACGAGATATTCGATTTGAATAGATATCATCACTACTTTATCAAGTCGTAGCCATGAGTTACTGTCGGTCAAAGTATTTTTTTTTAGAAAAAGAGGGATAACTCTTAGAAACTAAAAGGGTACAACTGTACAAGTGAGAGAACGATGCCACACAGCTCATAATTATCGGTTGCATACTTTCTTAAATGAAAAGATGTAAAAAAAAAAAAAAAAAAAAAAAAGCCTGTATCCTTTGCATGAGAAGGAAAAAATATTAGAGATCAGTTGAGTTTTGGATGATCAAATGTTGCAAAATTGATAATTGATGAGAGAATCGTGATGACATAAATAAAAGGAGACAGACCTTTGATAGGAGCAGAAGCAGGAAGAGGAGTATTAAGAATGGCCATTTTTAGAGAGAAGAAGAGGAAAGATGCAGATACACGCAGTTGAAGAAATGGTGATTTTGGCAAAGTTTGGGATGGATATCAATACTTGATTGGGACGTGTCAATCTTCTATATTCAATATTCAATATTCAATATTCAATGTTGCATTTATTCAATTCATCACTTTCTTCTTTCACCTAGATCTATATTCCCATCACCATTTAATTCCTTTCAATCATTTATGCACTAATAATACGGAGTATCATTTATTCTTTCTTTTCTTTTTTCAGGGCCAGCATTTTTTTAGGAGGGCTGCGAAACATCGTCGACGTTTTATAAAACATCGTCGACGTTTTTTAAAAAAAAGACCACTACTACCCTTTTCTCTCCTTCCTCTCTCTAACTTTTTCTCTAAAATTCAAAAATCTCATAAACTAATTTAAACAACTTCCACAAAAATTTGAAAGACGGTTTTCATATAACATTAAACGGTAGTCAATGGCGGACAATGAATCATCGGTACGTTATGCAAACCCTTTAACTTAATTTTTGTTTTGTTTCTTTAGTTTTCCATTAACGTAAATTTGAAAGACGGTTTCCATTGCTTTCTTTGTTAGTGTTACGTTACGAGCCTATGACATTTGTTGATTCTTGAACACCCTTTTGAAGTCGATTTATACTTTTTATGCCGAATTCATGAATATTGATATGATTTTTGGACGATTTAGGGTAGGCAACTCTATATTGGACGTTGATATGGGGAATCAACGTCCAATATAGACGTTGATAAGCAACAATGACGTCCCACCTAGACGTTGATACCCCACATCAACGTCCAAGGTGGACGTTATGAAGGTGGATCAACGTCCAAAGTGGACGTTGGTTCCCATCCTCAACGTCCAATATAGACGTTGTAAGCTATGTGTAACGTCTGTCCTAGACGTTGACACCCCATATCAACGTCTAGGTTAGACGTTATGTATAGGGTTCAACGTCTACAGTGGACGTTGAAGTAGTGTTGCAACGTTTTTTTCAAGTTTACTTGCGTATTTTCGTGTTTTCGTGTAATTTCTCGTGTTTTCGCACGGTTTATTTAAGTTTTAATGTAATTTCCGCTTGTAAACAGGGTTCATTTGAGGAATTTGTCGATAACGGGTTCGATTTCAACCCTTTATTTGTGACGGATATAGGATTTGATACTCGTGACGAAGCGTTTGATTGGGCCCAAAAGATAGCGTTTGCTAATGGGTTTGCATTGGTGAAAGCAACTAATGGAGCGAAAAACCGTAGCGAACCCGACTTGTTATCTTCATATTTGCGTTGTTCTAGGTACGGGAGGCCACCGGGAGAGTATGATCCCGATAATCCTAGGAAACAATCCGGTTCACCTAAATGTGATTGCAAATTTCGTATTCGAGCCGTGCAAAACAAGTTTCGGGGATTCGAGGATAAACCCACGATACTTTGGAACATTGTGGTTGCCGTTGGTTTTGGGAAGCACAACCACAAGTTGGTAAAGTACAAGGATGGACATAGGCATTTTGCGGGTTTAACTGAAGAAGAGAAAGAGTATGTGAAACAACAAATCCGGGCCTCGATTCCTCCGAGAGATATTAAAAACGGTCTTCATCAAAGAACCCCGGAAAAACCGCAACCCTCAAGCACCCAAATATATAGTGAGACAACCAAGCTGAGGCGTGAAATGAGAGGGAATCGAAATCCCGCTCAACAAATGTTGTCCTTAGCTGTAGAAGCGAAATATGTGCATTGGCATGAGAAGAATCCCGAGACATGTGAGCTTTCTCATGTTTTCATGTCTCATCCGGAAGCCGTGAAGCTGTTTCGTACTTATCCACATGTTGTGCTTATTGATTCGACATACAAGACCAATGTGTACAAGATGACACTCGTTGAGCTTGTTGGTGTCACACCATGTGGATCTTCATTCTTGATTGCTTGTGTATTGATTCCTTCTGAGTCGGAAGATGGGTACAAATGGTTATTGAAGAAGTTGGGAATGCTTCTCGAGTTCACCGAAGCATCTATTTCAGCGTTTGTCACTGATCGGGAGTTGGGTTTGATCGCGGCTCTACGGTCCGTCTATCCTCTTACACCTCACTTGTTGTGTCGTTGGCACTTGAACCGTGCTGTTGAGAGCAAAGCACAATCGTGGTCAAAGCATGAGTGGCGCACAAAGCAAATCATGTGCAATGAAGAGCATGGTTGGAATGGAGTGATAAATGCTACTACAAAGGAAGAGTACGAGTTGCGTTGGGCCGCCTTTTGTAAAAATTGGATGGTTGTGGCGACTTATGCGGCAAAACCATGGGGCCCGTACTCAACAGGGTTCATATTATGCTACACGAACCGGTATTTCCATCTTGGAAACACGGCTACTTCCCGGGTGGAGTCCTCTCATTCTCTTTTGAAGGCTTGGTTGAAAAGTTCTAGCCTAACCCTTGATACTATATGGTCCCATATTCATTCTATGCTTGAAGGACAACACTCCAAAATAAGAAAAGAGCTCGAGGAGTATCGGGATTATGGAAAATGAAACTAAGAGGGGAATTGAGTTAGGGATCGGGTTGGTAAATGGATGCGGTTGTGCTTTAAGAACTACTCATGGCTTACCTTGTGCTTGTCTCTTGGTTGGTTTGAAAAACAATGATGAGAGAGTTCACCTTGATCAAGTTCATTCATTTTGGAGGACATTGGAGTATGGCAATGATGACACAATGCCGAAAAACGATAATGATGCCTTTGAAGAGCTCGTCAATGAAATGAGGAGTAGTGATCCGGCAAGTAAGAGATCTTTTATTGAGAAGATGCGCACCTTTCTTCATCCGGAAGACGAGTACGTATTGCCACCCCCTGTTAGAGAAAACCCCAAGGTCGACCAAGAGGATCTACTACTAGGAACAAGTCATTTTTTGAACATGTAAAGAGGAAGTTTGGGACACCTGGTTCAGATGGATCGACGACCACTCAACAAACAACAATTGGTGATTTTGATGAGGTGAGGGTCGGTGCACCTTTGGAATTGGCTTACACTAGGGGTCCTTTGTCAAGCTGGAATAAAAGATGGGGGGTCCCGGAGGAGTTGTGGTGTTTTTTTGATGGTTGGGTGGATGTAGGTGATGATGGTCATTGTGGTTTTCGAGTATTGTCTCATGCTGCCCGGGGTCGAGAAACTGACCATCTAGTGATGCGAGAATGGTGTGCTCGAGAGATTAGGGGGTTTGAGGTGTACAAGGATTATTTTGATGCGGCCTACGTCACAAATAATGGTTTTACTATGTTTGACAACACTTTGAGGCGCATTGAATTTTCCAACAACACCGGTTGTGGTCAAGAACATTGGATGCATGACGTTCATCTGTATGTTTTCGCATCGTTGTTTAACTGGGCAATTTGTGTCATAGGTAAGGCCCCGTCTAGTCCGAGTACATGGCAATGTAGTACATTTTTGCCTTTAAGAAGTTGTCCTCAAAGTCCGGTCCCATATGGTGTTTTGTGGATTTTAAATCACCACCAACATTGGATGCGGTTGCATTGTAGTGGACCACCTCAAGAAGTTCCAATGCCTCCAATAGAGATGACTTGGGCGGGGTATAGAGAACAAAATGTTGCACACTATGAAGATTTGTACAAGACAAATTTCGAAAACTGGCACACATGTATGGGAACGACACCTAGAGTGCGTCGCACAAGAAGGGATAAGTCTTGATTGTTGTACTTGTGTAATTGATGAATATTTATGTATTATTTTTTGGGTAAAGGGTTTATATAGAGCAAATGCTAGGGTTTTCATGTTGTGGCCATTACATAATTCAAAACATAAACTAATAATAATTAAAATAAAAGTACCATTACATAATTCAAACATAAAATAATCTAAAATAATCCGTAGAAACACAATACAACAAATAAAACATAACTAAATAATCAAACGTCGTCATGTCCTACATCATCGTCGTCGTCGTCCTCCGGGTTCCTGAAGTAGTCGGCCATATCTGTAACCAACCGCTGAACACACGATGCCATCGCCTGCTGAGTAGGCTGTCTGTAGATAAGTGAGAACCTCCATGCAAGGGCTCTGCCGAACTCGGGCTCATCCAAAAGAGGCACCGTAGAAAACTTGGTACGACGGCCAGGAGGAAAGAAATACGGGTGGGAGGACTTCGTGTACCATGTCATGTAACGATCGACCGTGTCAAACGGCATCACGACCGGGTGTGAACGGTCTCTCAAAACAATTCGAGCCTCTGGGAGCCCCCACTCCGAATTAGGATACTCCCCATAATACAACCTATAACCCGACTTCGGTGAAGGCGGACGATGCTCAACAGCTGGAGTAATCATAGCGGTCAGGATAGGCTGGACATACCCAAACTGCCGCAAAAAACGGTCAGGCTGATATGGCTCTACTACATCAAGAAATCTAATCAACCCCGAATAAAGCGATGTCTTACAAGACCGATGTGAACCAACACCGCAAGGGGTCCAACTGATATGCTCCGCCCTAAGCCCGTCTAGCCTCTGACGGTGCTCATCTAGAATCTTCTCCTCCCCCTTAAACCTAGGAACCCGTGACCAAGCCTCCACCAATGGTCTACCCTCAACATAGTATCCTGCATGAGGTCGGAAATGGGGAAAATACTCATATATCCAAGCCTGGAGCAATGGCAAACAACCGCTAAGCCCACGAGCATCTCTCCGCTACGCCATACCCAACTGACGGTACAAGTACGCCAATGTCGCAGCCCCCCAAGCATACTCACCCAAACTATATCCAAGTCATCAAACAAATGAAGCATCCGGGCCACTACCCTATCACTAGACTTGTCCGTGAACAATGTCTGTCCAACCAACAACATCAAGTACGCCCTCAGCGACTCATCATGGCGACCCGTCTCCACAACCTCCCTCAACTTCTAAGTCGACAACCCACCACTCCTATAATATGGTGGCTCGACATCCTGAACTGCCAGCCCAAATAAAGTAGCCATCTTCTCCCTCAAGCCTGCATCCTCCCTCGTGCTACCCTCCTCCTGCTCCACCATACCCTCCACAAAAACCCTAGCACCACTCACCTTTATCCCTAGAATACGCTGAACATCATGTAATAAGATAGTGATCTCTCTAAAAGGCATATGGAAACTGTTAGTATCCGGCTGCCACCTCTCTACAAATGCACTACATAGATTTTCATCTATGCCGGTGGTCACACAACTCCTCAAAACACCAAGCCCACTCTCACTAACTCTCCGGGCTACCAGCTCCGGCACCTTCATCCCGTTCATAGCCTCCATACAACCGGGCCTCTCGTAACACTTGAGCCACGTTCTCGCCGGCTTGGCCTCCGTCCAACTCTTATAAGCCACGTGCCCACCAAAACTACGTAAGACGTTGAGGTGAACCGGTCCTCCCTCAACCACGCCACTAAGACGCCAAGACAAATCCCTCTTCGTCTTCTTCCTCCCCGTGCTAGATGAACCCTGACTAACCGGCACATATCGTCCTCTACCAACTTGTACCATCTTCTTACCTGTTGGTTCAGCTACCTGGTTCTCTACAAAACACTCGTCATCGGGCTGCTCTGCCGCCTCCTCCGACTCAGATCCTGAACCGCCGTCAACATTACCATCATCAACGGCCCCTAACCTATAAAAAACTGACGGAAAAACAGTCTCGCGCCCAGCAGGCGGGGGCGTAGGGGAAACGTCCGTACCCTCTGACTGAGTAGGACGAAAGACAACTCCGGCTTGACGCACACCGGGTAAGCGCCGCTTAGATGCCGTCACTTTTCGGCCTTTCGTACGATCAGGGACCACCATAATGTTTTTTTCTTCATCCATCTGCATATAAAATAATACAACATTATAGACAATCGACTAAAAAAAATATAAAAACATATATGACAATAATCATTTTACACGGATATGATATAAATCATCGTCAACATTCAAAACCATAGTAAACATATAAACATATTTGATAATAATAAACATATAAACCGATTATAATTTTACACGAATTAAATTACATATGATAATAATCATCGTCAACATTCAAAACCATCGAAAACAACGCAATAACAGAAAATCGAAGGCAAATTGGACGTTGGTCACTAGGACCAACGTCTGGGCTGGACGTTGGTCACTAGGACCAACGTCTGGGCTGGACGTTGGTGTTGATGACCAACGTCTACCCTGGACGTTGGTCATCAACACCAACGTCCAGCCCAGACGTTGGTGCTAGTGACCAACGTCCATCCCAGACGTTGGTCCTAGTGACCAACGTCCAATTTCTCGTCTTTTTTCAATACCACCAACAAAAACCGTCTTCCGACAACAAAAATCTATAATCCTCTTTCACTACTTCCACAAATTTCGCCATATTGCATTTCCAACATACAAAATCAACTAAAAAACCGTCTTCAACATAAATCAAAAAACCGTATTCAACAACTTTAATCCAAATTTCACAAATTCAAATCAATGTTAAACATATATACATAAACAAATTCATAACATTTAAACATATAAACCACCAAATTCAAATCAATTAAACATATTTCAATGTAAAAACGATTTCAAAAATAAAAAGAAAATAAACACTTACCTTACTTCAATTCCGGTGGTGGCTACGGTGGTGGTGTGGCTACTGGTGGTGGAAGATGGCGGCAGTGGGGGGTCGTGGTGGTGGTGGCCGGGTCGTGGTGGGGTCGTGGTGGGGTCGTGGTGGTTGTACGGGAGAGGGAGAGGAGGGTTAATTGAAGTTAGAGAGAGGAAGGAGTGAAAAGGGTAGTGACGGTCTTTTTTATGAAAAACGTCGACGATGTTTTATAAAACGTCGACGATGTTTCGTAACCCGGTTTTTTATTTCATCAGCTACCGCCTATCCGTGTTTAGACCTTGCAAAACTTACCTTGGATTGACTCGACGCGATAAGGCTGACTCGTGACCCGAGACCCGAAAGTAACCCGCTAGACACGACCCAAAAATAACTCGACCCGAAGTAACTCAGTTTGAAGTGATTCGAAATGAGCCGGTTTGAAGTGATTTGAAATGACCCGATTGTCCCACAATGACCCAAAATGACTTAATTAAGTCTAAACCATGACCCGAAATTACACAAACAACCCAGGACAACCCGACCCAAAATAACCCGATCTGAATTGACCTGACTCAAAAATTACCTGACCCAAAATTTCCCTCCCAAAGTGACCCGGCCGAAACCCAACCCAAATGATCCATTTGTCAGGGTCTTAGAATTTGATGAATAAAAACTCATAAAATCGGATCATGTTTTTATCACCAATCTTTTTTTTGGTACACCATTCGGTTTAATCCGAATTCGAGCCGGGTAGGACCACTAGGGCGGTAAAGCTCTACCTCATGAGTTTTAACACTACTGCATTCTCAGGGCTCGAACACGAAACCTCTGGTTAATCTAGAACAACCCCTTGTCAGTTGATCTAAGTGCTCATGGGTTTTATCATCAATCTTTGATTTAAGTATGTAATTCAAATTCCCTTTTAAAGTTAAATACTTCGTAGGTCTTTAGCCTTAGACACTCATTAGTTTTAATTCAAGGCCGACTCCCGAAAGAAATATCCCTTTGTTTCGTTTATGATAATGTTTTGTTTACTGTACTCGTTCAATCACAAAAATACAAAAACGCGTTTATTCACTTCCACGTCAAGTTTAACATCATTTGGTATCATAACTACAATCTTGATTTTTTCTCAAAATCAAGATTGTCCTAAGGCATAACGAAGCCAAGTTCTTTTGCTGAATTTCCAATTGCGATTGGAATTCAAAGGTTAAACTTGAACGAGGTAGTTCAAGGGTTAATTAGCTTTGATTATCTTCTGGTGCTTTGTTGAATTTCCGACAGCGATTGAAGTTCAAGATTAAACTCGAGCAAGGTAGTTTGAGGGTCAATCGGTTCTTGATACACACAGAAATAAAAAAAAATATTGTTCATGTAGTACTGTTAACACGGCACTGTTTTTGTAATTTTGTGATTGAACGAGTAAAGCAAACAAAACAGTACCATAAGCGAAACAAAGGGCAATTGATATGTCTGGTTTTTATATGGTTTTACTCCCTAATTTAGCTCGATTTTACATGATTATTATACTTTGTTTAGTATATTTGTGAGCTAATTACGTGTTCGAGGTGCATTGCTCGTTTTTGCTATGTTTTGTAATAATCTAAGCATTTAGAGGCTTTTTTCTAGCACATTAGCAAGCACCAAAGTCCAACAAACTAATGGAAGCAAGATGGACCATGGAAGGATAGTATGGAGAATGACAAGCCAAGCATGAAGATTTGTGAAATGGGTTGATATGCAAATGAAAAACCAAAAATGAAGCCCAATGCAAGAAGTCCACAACTCAACATATGATGCTCCTTTGGATGCTCATGGGATGCCAAGACTATGGAATTAACCGGAGAATTAAGGAGTTTAAAGGCATAGATAGCATAGGATTCTCAAGCATTTAATTGAGCAATTAAGAAATAATAGCCGGGTTAGTGAAACCCCGATCGGGGTTCCCATTCCCCGATCGGGGTTTGGCTTCCGTGAATGCTTACGTTTCAAGTCCCTCTCTCTATATAAAGGAGAGGGACTTCGACACTTAGGGACATTTTTTTCATATCTTTTCCACCATATTTTACACTATCTTCACACATATTTCTCCCTTTCATTTCCCTTAGTTTAAGCACACAAAGTTTCTCTTAGTTTCATATTTAGTTAAACATTTGGTTATTACTTTGTTCAAACAATTGGTTTCATTTTAAGTTTTAATTCAATCTTTCCATTCAAGCTATTTGGGTTATTTGTTCTTCATTTCCAAGTTATACTTCTCGTGTACGGTAATTTTAATTCTAGTTTTATGTTAGTATTCACTTTCGTCATTTATTTTACAAGTCACTTAGTTAATCGTATAACTAGTAAATCAAGATTTCATTGTTATTTACATTAGAATTATTAGTAGCAATTTCATTCACTTAGTATAGCATATTCTATTAACAAGTTGTTTTCTTTTGTAATTTCATATTCATCACGCTTATTATATCAAATACTATTAGTTTAATTATCAACATGAGTGAGTAGTTTCATTTGTCTAGGGATTAAGGAAGCCATGCATAATTAGTAAGTTGTAATTGTTAAAATAAGGATGAGTTAATATTGATAAATTGTTTCCATCACATGCTTGTATTGTTTTGTTAATCTTTGTTATTTGGCCAATTGCATTGATTAAATCATTCTATAAGTCGAGAGGCACAGAATCGGATTAGACTAAGCATGTGTAATAGGACGACTCTAGTCATAACGAAAGTTCTCTAGGACTCGACCTAAGGTTGACACTAATATCGAGATATGGGTGTCTTTAGCCTAAACAATTAACATTATTAAGAATTCCTATGTTTAACATGAGCATTTACGTATTGGCATGAGTGACCCGACTCCCCTAAACTCTTTTAATATTATTTAATTTACATCATATTTTTGCTAAACATCAAAACCAAACCAACTATTAAACCGACCTTGATAGTAGTCTATTCATAGCATTTCATAGCGCAATTCCCGTCTTCTTGTGTTCGACCTCTCGTACTACATTAATTTGTGTCTAGGGAAATTTGTCTTTACATAGGTATGCGACATAGCCTATCAGCAATTTAGTCCGGGATTCGGCCTTGAATTCAAACTAATTGGTGTCTAAGGCTAAAGACATATTTAGCTTTAAGACAAGATTTGAAGTACATTCTCAAATCAAATTTGGTGACCAAAACGTGATTGATTTTCTGAGATCGATTCATCAACATTCTGAGATCTGATGATAATAGCAGCCACACGCTTTATACAGGCTTTTCTAAACTAGGTCATACAAGTCTAAGATATTATTCTTGCAACAAAAGATAACATAACTATGAAAAGAAAATAATACTTGCTAATTAACAGAAATACTACTAGGAAATAACAACAATAATACTAGCAAGATCTCGGTCTTGTTAGTCCGCGCACGAGATCTCATTCTTGTTATTTTCCTTGCACACCGGCTTTATTTCTAAGTGATGGAATATTATTAAATAAGACTCCGACTCCTTGGGCATGGTTGCGTGAACCAATGTAATTGATACATTTGAGAGTGCACTAAAAAATGGCAGCATTGACGAGGTCAAGATTGGATCAAGATTGGACCAACCGCCGCCCAAATTTAACAAACCATCAAACGCATAATGTTACGGAGTACATTGTAGCGTCAACTATACCAATAACCCATGTACTATTAACAGGTGGTGTAAAATCACCAACACTACAGGAACACGTTGAAGCATTGACTTCTAGTTTATAATCATTGAAAATATATAGCATGTGTATAGACCTTGGACTATATGTCTTTCCAAAGGAGATTTTGGGGTTACCTCCCAAGAGAGATGTTGACTTCAGGATTGAGTTGAAGCCGGGGACGGGGTCTATATCCAAGGTGTTGTACCGCATGGGACCGAAGGAGTTGGAGGTGTTAAAGAAGCAAATAGTAGAATTGTTATAGAAGGGCTATGTTAAGCCGAGTGTATCACCTTGGGGCACGCCGATATTGTTTACAAAGAATAAAGATGGTAGTATGAGGATATGAATTTGTAAGGTTTATATACCTACTCATAAGACATTTCTTATGAAACACTAATTAACTCCTTAATTAGTTTCCTATATCTAGTGCATGCAAACAATATAAAACAAAGATGAGAGAAAAATTCGTTTCCTCACATTGGTTTCGTACGAAATGGGCACAAGAGTAGAAAGGTTCTTAAGCTAGATGAATATAGGATGAACTTCTTAAGCCTCAAGTGTAGAGACAATCCTCTTAGTTGCACCTAGACTATCAGGGATATCCACTTATTTTACAACACTAGATAAAATAAATGGATCCCTTAAATAATATTACTAATACAACTATTACTACACTTAGAAATATTGTGAATCATCTTAGGAATATGAAAACTTGAGTTTATGTGTAACTTCTTAAGTTTTCTTGTGTGAGAATATAAGAGATATTCTAAACTTCTCATGTAAGAATTAGATGACTTGTAGTACATAAGAAGAGAAATATTCTCCTCTTATGCACCAGTGTGACCGGCCAAAGACATGGGAAGGGGGTTGCTTTTGCTTTTTGTCTTTACAAAACACTAGCTAAAGGTCTAGGCTTAGGTAGGTAATCATATTTGTTTTATTCTTAATAAGAACAATAATTAACACCTAAACACTACCCTTCAACCCCTCCAACCGATTTTACCATGTAAAATGGAGTCCATTTTAACTTTGTGATTTTGTCATTTGTCATATGTGTGACATGTGACATGTGACATGCAACTTGGCTTAGGAGAAGAATTCGCTTGCTTGGCTGCACTCGTTTGATTTGACAATTAGATTTGTATTTAGAGATCTCGATGTACATTTAACTAATTTAAATGCAATTTCATAACAAATAAATTAAACTTAACATTTTAAGTAATAATTTATAATCACATGTATATAAAATGGGTCATCTCATATTTGATTAATATAATCTACAACTAATTGTAATCATAATCAACCAATTATGCTTATCTCAAATGTTTCATAAACATTAAGCATTCTTAGTAATATAACAATTAAATTACCAAATTGAATCTTATTTAATCATATTATGATAAGATATCATTCTCACTTATAATATAAACTTGTTCAATTTAAGGTATTAATTAATCTGTATCACTATACAATTAATTAACTTTCATGATTAGGGAATTGTCCTTTCGGTGTGACCTCAGGTGTAACAACCACGGTAAAAAAAAAAAGAGTATAAATTAAGTTCAAGGTGGCGGAAACACCCTGAAGCCGCAGTAGTTATTAAACAAAAAAAACTGAAGTATTCAAATGAAAATACAAGGTTCTCGGGGAATAAATACCCCTAACCAAACGATAATGAATGTCTTAAATGAAAATAACTTCAGAGTGCGCTAAACAATGCGCTCGCTAGCTCACTCGGAAATTCCCAACCACAAAATAAGCAACCATCATCCACCTGCCAGTCATAAGAATGACAACCACAGTCACTGGGGAGTAACTCGGACGTCTTCCCAGCCATATTACATCACGATAAAGCAACCAAGTACTTTAGATGGATTAATAATGTACAATAGACATACAAGTTAATTAATTGTTCAATTAGAAATAGGAACACATTAAATTACTTATCATCTCAAAGTAAATGAATTACATATCTCATTTAACATCTATACCATTATTAAATAAATATATTCAATCAGTTACCACTCAGTAAGATGAAACGCCAAGGCAACCTATCACTGTTACCCTATCCCTATGGTAGGACAACGATATATATACGGTCCTAGTCTAAGTATGGCCACACTCTCGAGATAACTATCCCGATTCGACTATCACCAGCTTGCTACACTCGGGCTGATGACCCATAAACATCAAATTAGCTTGCTACACTCGGGCTAATGGATGACCCTAACAGTCTAGACCGGCCAGTACCCCAGATACTAGAATACTGTAAAAGGATAATATAAGACGGTTCTTTATTACTCGAGTTAATAAACATATTAATATGTGTCAAGTACTATAACAGTTACCATCGTTAATTTAAATATTACCAGACACAAAATATGTTTACCACTAGCAAAATTAATGTGTCTGAACTCCATCATTACGTACACCGTTTTTAAGAACTAAATAAATAATCCAAGCAACGAATAAACGCACCTGAGTATGCACACAACACTACACCCTAACGTAAAATAGCTTGAATATAGTAATATAATGCACATATGCCCATGAAATGATGAAACATCCCATTAAGTATAAGTTTGATTGACGTAAACAACATTAAAGAATTTACATAGTCAACCCTATAAGATTGTGAAAAGTTTACGACATATCACATTGGTATTCATATAAAACACTACCCATTTACCCCTCACCAAGTCCACAATTTTCCCCTGATCAATAAGGAACGCCATGGAGTGCACAAGCAAGTAAACGAAACGAAACAAACAATGACAAATTGACAACAAACAACACCCCACACAAAACAACCAGATAGATTTATAAGATCAACATGTAAACCCTTGCATTCAATCATGTACCCAATACCACCAATATAAGCTTGGATAGCAGAGGAAATGACTAAAATTCAATCACACCACGCCTAACAGCCATATGCACACAACTCGCACCTGTAAGTTTGTTAAACTCGATATTAGACATTTCTAATATCATATAGTTAATAGCTTACTCTTAAACTATATGGACCTTATGCATGCATAACAAAAAATAAGTAAAGAACAATTTCTTACATTGATTATGAAAATACGGGCACAATATTTGAACTCCTTTCAAATATTATTCTTGAGCTAGTAATATGAGGATGATCTTCCAAGTTTCAAAGTAGAAACTCTCCAATTAGTAGCACTCAAGACAACCCTTAATCTCTACAAAATACTACACTAGTATAAAATATAGTAACCCTTTAAAATATCTAATAACTCTTAATACTACACTAGTATATATATTATTAGAGAATAATAATTCTAAGTATTATGTAAACTTCTTAAGTTTAGTGAGAAGTTAGAGAGAAGTAGAGATTTTTGCATGAATAAAAATATGAGATGAAGTGTGGTATAAATAAGAGGAAACTTGTCCTCTTTTCCTCTTCACTAGCACCGGCCACATGCCCCCATTGTGGGGTGTGTGGTCACTTTCAATTGATCTTAACAATGTAAATAGGTAGTGTGTAATAATAAGTCTAGTATATGATTACATCTAATTCTCAATTAGATTAATACACAAAAACTAATCATCCTCTTGTACACTATATAAAACCGGTGCACCCCACTTAAAATGGGTGTCCATTTTATTTTTTGCAATTTGTCATTTGTCACATATGAGACATGTGACATGTAACATGTAATCTTTGCTTATAAATGTGCATTTAACCAATTTAAATGCAATTTCATAACAAATAATTAGACTTAACATTTTAAGTCACATTTTATAATTGCACGTAAATAAAATGGGTCATCTCATATTTGGTTAATATAATCTACAACGATTTGTAATTATAATCAACCAACTTTGCTTGTCTCAAATGTTTCATAAACATAATGCATTCTTAGTAATATAACAATTAAATTACCAAAAATGAATCTTATTTAATCATATTACAATAAGATATAATTCTCACTTACAATATAAACTTAGTTCAATTTAAGGGATTAATTAATCTGTATCGCTATACAATTATTTAATGCACATGATTAGGGGATTGTCCTTTAGGTGTGACCACCACCATCATACGACAGTAACGTCAAACTCTATTGAGCAAATCGTTACCGATTTATGTTGACCAGTTGACTATAATATTCATCATCCCTTTGTATTCTTATTATTGAGATTTAATTATGTGATCGCACTATTGTTGAGGACACTCACTCCAACAACACCTACTTAACGCACGCAAAACAGTGCATTGGTACGAGAAGGAGAGCTTGTACAATAAGCAAGCACCAATAATGACACTTTGCGTCAACCATTGAAATGAATAAAACGAATAAGCCATTTGAATAATTATCAACCAATCTAGTTTACAAAACAGCAAAAACCGTAACGTAATACCGAGGACAGTCGTCTATGTTACCTTTTAGCGTTTAATCTTCAATAGAATCCTCAACCTCGAAAGTATCGGTGTCCGGGTCGTCCAAGTTTGAACCTATGTCGCAAACGGAACCGAAACGACATCAAAACGACTATATTTACGAAGGTGGGAAAAACAGTACGAGTAAAATGCTGGGACATAATTGGTAAGGATAGAAAGCTTACCGCGAGATGAAGAGAATGATACAAAAATCAAGGAAAATGAATGAGAAACGAATGAGAACGGAGCTAACGAAGTTGAAAGTTTGATAAGCCAAAAGAGAATGATAGAATGAATGAGTTTGAGAGGAGTACGTCTAAATGGATGCGCGAAGGTTATTAAATATAATACGTTTCTAACTGAACGAGAGATATTACGAGGTAACAACGGGATATGGGTTATTTTTCTAACATCTCATTTATTGACTTGGTCTATATTGGTTACGGTTTTTAGGCAGTAGCTTAGCGATAAAGTTCCGTCTCAAGACGGTCTAGAACCATAATAAAATAACGCTATCTAATATAAATCAAATACAAACTTTCTTAATAAAACAATAAGACGATAAAAATTAATCATTACATTCTCTTTTTTTTTTTTTCAAAAGTAAATATAAAAGTGGTCTAGTGACCTCATAATTGTAACAACCCGAAAAGTACCCTATTTTTCTAGTGAAAATATTTTACGGATACTTTTCAGCATATTTAAGTTTTAAATTGGAATTTATTGTTTCCAGTCGAATTTGGAATTTCCGAGTTCGTATTTGGAATTTCTGCGAGATTCCATGAGAATCCCGTTTTTAAGTCAACTTTGACTTTCGTTGACTTTTCCCGACTCATCTCGTAATTTTAAAGACCGAAATTATATTTGAAAAATAATAAATTTAATTTATTTTTATTAAGGTTTATTTGAATTTATGATAATTTAATATAATTATTTTGAATTTATTCGGAATTAAAGAGAAGGTTTTACGATTTAAACCCGAGCGTCATTTAACTATTCCCGAGTCAACTTAAGTCCCGAAACAAACCCGAAACCCGACTTTTGCATGAGTCACACGCCCCATGTCACCTTTTTCCACTCATATTAGATTTTTTAATTAATTTGATTAAACTAATACAAATATCTAAGATATTTGTTACTTTATCAATCGGTCCGTTTAAATTACGCAGATCGCTTAAAAACAGACCCGATTTCTCTCCATTTCACACGTCTCCTTCTTCCTCTCATAGGACTTGATATTTTCTTTCTTTTGATTACAATAACATAATATCTAGATATTTGATGTAATTAGCTTAATATATAATTATATCTAATCAATTACCGTAATGTAATTATTAAAACCGAGTCAATTCCGTAACAACAATTTCAAAACCCGACTCCATAATTCCTCTATATTTACACGGCTCACACTCCACTCTATTTCACTACTTATCTTTTCATTTTACAATAAATCAACTTAATACCTTTTTAATACTTTCTTTAAACGTTCTTGGTGTTCTTCATCGTTCTTCATCGTTCTTCGTCGTTCTTGAGCAAAATCGTCACAAAACCTTCATTTCTTATTCAAATCCGTCCTAACTTATATTTCTAGAATCTCCTCTTCGCTCTCCATCTTCAAGTACGGTTTATTTTCAATTCCGACAAAATCGTTTTCAACACTTTAATTATGGAAACTCAAGTTTTAATTCTAATAATATTTTCTTGTCATTTCTTATAGGGGAAGATTTTGAAGACGAGTTTGGTGACTCGTATATATTAGAAGAAGACTAGTAGACGGGTTTCTTATTTCTTAGTTCTTATATTTTGGGTGCTACTTGATTTTGGGCTAGCTAAGGTAACGATTCCGAGTTACTCGACGAATTAATGTTACATACTTTAGTTGTTGTTTATAATTTACGGTTTTTAAGTAGTAACATGATAGGTGGTTATGATTATTATGTTGTATGAATTTATGACATGTTTAGTGTTCTTGACATATTTGGATGATTTGTTCATAATCATGATTTTTGTATGATGATGGTTTAATTTGTTGTTAAAATGGTTGTTTGTTAATTAAAACATGTTGGAAATAATTTGGGGTTGTTTGTTGGTGGGGCCGTGTAGGGTGGCTGTTTTGGGGGGCTGGAAACCGACCCAAACCAGGCCGGTTCAGGCCCGGTCCAGGTCCGGTCTGGTTGGCCGTGATTTGGTTCGTTGGTCTTGTGTCGATACTTGATTGTTTTGTTGTTGTTTTGACGGGTTTTAAATATGTTAAGCATGCGGGAAAATATTAAGAAACGGTTTTAGAATTGTCGACCCAAAACAGGCCGAAACCAGGCCCGTGGGCCCAGTCCAGGCCCGTGTATTGTCGGCCCAAATCAGCCCATGAGTTTCCCTTGGACTTGTGACGGTTTTAGAGTATTGTTATTTTATCGTGTTTTGTAATATTTAGCAAGTGGGAAATTTTAATAAGTAAATTATTTAATTAAAAGCTTTTCATAAATATTATTATTTCTCACATGTTAGAAATTATAATATGAGATTGTAGTTTAATTTGATATCCTTTAAGTCAAGCGGGTTTTCGTATGATTTAATAATTCACATGTTTGAAATTGAATGAAATAGCATGAAATGAATGTGATATTCTTATGTTCAAGCCTCGATGGCTAAGACTCTGTTTCTAGCCGGTTTGACCAAACGGGTTTGGTCCAACTACGATCTAGTCAGCCCCGTTTTGACTGATGACCCGTCGCGGGACTCGGGTCGGGG
>JAIUZE010000484.1:0-87973 GCA_022085475.1 Heliosperma pusillum
CCACAATGCACTCCCAACAAACAGTGCATGCACGACATAACATTTACAAACGCGCGCTACAAACGATAAACACATACTAAGTATTTCAGAAATACAAACAAGTAGAACTGAACAGTTCTAACATAGAGTACGTCTGCACCCCCGTAGGTGCAGACCACAACAAAGCCATGTGCTCCACCACTAACATTACGTCTGCACCCCCGTAGGTGCAGACCACAACAAAGCCATGTGCTCCACCACTAACATTTTTCAGGTCGGCGTAATTACTACATGAGCAAGCTCGCTCGAGGTTCTCATCACCGGGATTACCCTTGGCGATCACAGCGGCAAAGTTAGGAGGAGGCTACCTCCTGAAGCATCCACCATAAGGAACCCAGCTTCCACCAGCAGGAACAAAACTTCCGTCAGCAGGATTCCACCTGATACCTCCGTGGTCATGCTTCCATACAAGCAGGAACAGGGAGACGGAAATCAGCTAGAACAACAGGGTATTGTCCAGCAAGAACGAACAAATCATAATACCAGAATTCAAGGGGTACATGACAGGGGTTCAAAATATTGTCTAAGGCGCACAAGCGGCACGTACTCGTTCCAGCAGAATAACGCCAGCAGAGCAGGAACAACGTGTTCCAGCAGAACCTGGAGACTAATTTTCCTCCTCAACGAAGTCGAGAAGCAAAATTGGGGGCAATTGTTATAGCCAAAATTTACAATTTTCCCACTTGAATATGTGGCATCTTAAGAGTGGTCCATCATGGATGGAGTGGACTGATGACATGGAGAGAAAAGGTCAACAAACTAACTCCCCAAAAAGAGGAGTAGTTGAGAAAGAACAGGAGAGCATCCAGGGAGAACGCTGAGGAGGAACGGGTCAAAGGAAGAGACTATAACAGCAGCTGGAACAAGTCAACAACAACTTCCTAGAATTTAGGAGCAGTTGAGGAAGAATATGAGACTTAACAGGCGGAACAAAGGAACATAAATCCAGCCTCCTGCCAGGAGGAACGCCAGAAGGAACGCCAGGAGGAACATAAATCCAGCCTCCTGCCAGGAGGAACGCCAGGAGGAACGCCAGAAGGAACGCCAGGAGGAACACCAGGAGGAATATAAATCCAGCCTCCTGCCAGGAGGAACGCCAGAAGGAACGCCAGGAGGAACGTTCCTCCAGCCAGGAGGAACATGAACCAGTCAACAACTAATCCCTTGAAAGCAGGGAGGTTGACTCGGCAGGCCGAACGAAGTAGTACGAACCCAGCCTCCTGTTAGGAAGAACAAGAATGGGTCATGTAACAAAGTCCCCAAAAGTAGGGGAGTTGAGGGATTTGAGGAACAAGCAACTGGAGGCCAACGACATAACAAATTAGGGTTGGAAAAAGCTTATAAAAGGGGGAGATATAAGCAGAAGAGGGATCAATCACTCATCATCTGATCTAAGCCTAATCTTCTACATAATTATTGCATAAACTACATAGCCATTGTATCTTTTCCCTCTGATTCTCGCTTGCTCCCATATAAATAATTCATAGCATAATATTTGGCGGGATTCCGACTCCCCCCGCGGTTTTTCCCGATTTGGGTTTCCGCGTCACCATTTTCGTGTGTCATTTTTTCATTACTCTACATTCATTGTTATTTTCGTCATTACTTTTGCTTATTTTTCATCCGCATTCCGTCACAAATCACATATAAATTAACCCCCTTTTCGAGGCTAAAAAGAGTAGATCATTTTGACCCGTCAACGAACGATTTAATAGGTTTGGGTAATTTTTTACCAAAACAGGAGGGAAAGAAAAGGTGAAAAATTCATTGTTTGGTTAGCAAAATGGATGTGGATGAATTTAAAGGGGAGAGAAATTGATACCTCCTCCAAGCCAAATTATTTCCCATCAACATAGGCAAGATTATATAGGTAGGAACTCGTTTCCCTGCCCCCTCCATTTCCCTCCACTTTTTCTATCTAAACACACCCTAAATAATTATCACACTTATTATTGTTAACGAAATATAATCAAATGACGTGCTTAAGTTGGGGATGGCCATTGGGTCGGCTGGTGCGGGTCGAGACGTGGCGGAGGGGGGCTAAGGTGGAGAAGCATGGGCACGACATTAGGGATTTAGGGATATAGTGCCAGCCGTGTCGGGCTGGGGATGGTAAAAGTCGGCTCGAGCACGACCCAGTTACAGTATGGTTAAGACGGGTTAATTTAATAGTTAAGTATGATTAAAAAAACTATAATGTGTTTCTATATAAAACTCATCGTAATAAATGTTATTCTGAATGTGATGTCAATCTTTGTTGAGCTCACTAGTATAGCAATATGAGAAACGTAACCCGTTGTATCGTTTAAGACAATTGTCCATTTACCTTGTTATCGTAAAGGAAGAAATTGTCTCAAGGACACAACATGAATTCGCTAAACTCGGGTTTGTCCTGCATCCTAATTAATTTATATGTCGTCCTTCATATTAATTTGATACATATGTTTTCTAGGCTATTTTGTATGCAAATCATTTTGCTCTAATCTCATACAATACTATATTTTGAATATATTCTCAAATACAACAAACATTTCACAAGAATAAGCATCTCATAATATCTAGAGTAAATGATCAATTATTACCTTTTATATATCAACTAGTTATACCACATAAAAGAACCACCCTCGAGCAAACTTTCTCTCTCTAAAAAACTAGAGAGAGTCTACCCTCTCAAAGAGGCTTTCTTTCTTCCACTGTTTGTCCTTTTGTGATTTGTCTTTTCTTCGCACGCTTGCTTCTTCCTCTGCATTTTCTGAAAATTCTGCAATCCAATTTATATCAATCATTCCAGTTTGTTGTAATCTAAATCCCATCATTACCATCAATTTCATTCTACTGGGTATTGCTCTTTTTCCATTCTCCGAAGAGTCCTATCCAATGTTCTTCTTCTGCTTTTGAAGTCCATTGGTGGGTGATCGATTAACTAACCCTACTCCTTAGCTCTCATTACCTGGGTCTTTTCTAGGTCCGATCCTTCTCTATTTAAGGATTCTCCTGCAAGCATCAAAATGTCTCATTCTACCATCGCTTCCTCAATCATGGAGGACAATCCAAACCCTAATTCTTACAATCAAAACCAATTCCACCCCAATAATCAAGGAAATTATCATCACAATAATTATAATCATGAGCCTTTCCATCACCCTTTTCCTAATGCAGAATTTCATCCCTAAAATCCTTCGCATGCAAATGCATAGAGGTTTCATAGATCTGGCCTAGTGGTTAACATTGACCCAGAAACGCTTGGAAGATCTAGAGAGTTTTGGGGGAACTGTATCTTGGGCTTCTGTGTAGACTATCGCATTTTTAAAGCCTACAAGATAAATGATATTATACGAAGAAAATGGAGCACTAGGGGACGCATTAAGGTCTTCAATCATGGAGATATTTATGTTCTTCATTGTCAAAATGAAAATAACAGAGAGGATCTTCTGAAAAAGACCTACGCCACATTCTTTGGTGCTATAATGGTCTTCACTCGCTGGCTGCCTGGCTCCATCCCTCGAACTGTTCGCTTTCCTTATGCTGCTCTTTGGGTTAGGGTTTGTGGATTACCCTTTGAGTATCTTTCCATGCATGTTGCCAATATAGCAGGTAATCTTCTCAGTCATGGCTTCTTGGTTGATGGGTTTGATGAAGTTCCTAATAATGATTTCCTAAGACTCAAAGTCTGTATCAAGTTAAATGAACCTCTCATGTCGGGTTTCTTCTTAGCTATGGATGAGGGCCATTTGCTATGGGTCCAGTTTAAGTATGAAGATATTTTCAAATACTGTATCAGATGCGGGAAAATTGGCCATCAATCTATGTGTTGTAGGGAAAGTATCGTGTCAATTGTCTTAAATGTCAATGGCATGCTTGATAGATTATCTGAAATGGGATTTGCAGTATTTCAAACTCAGAGCAACCATACCATGTTCAACTTAGATTTGCGAGCTACACCCTCAACTTCTAGATTTGTATCATCAAGAGTCTGCACTGGTGGTAGACTTAACTCTAATACCCAGAATAGAGTTGGAGAGGAAGAACAGATTATTGATTTTGATCTGGGTACTACTCCAGGGGGTAGAGTGTATCCAGGTATGAAATTTACTGTCACTGCTCAACCTTTTACTAGGCCTGTCATCTTCCAGGTAGGCCATCAAGAATCTAATCATAACAATACCAATGAATCTTTTTATCCTGAAGGAGGAGGTAATATCCCAAACCCTAATGTTAATTATCAGTCTCAGGCCCCTCTAAACCAGGTGGATCATGCAAGTGGAATCAACATCCCCTCCAATTCTAATATGGGTGGTTTTCTGTTTAATGAAGATAATAATACTAACGGAAATTTCTCTAATATGAATATGAATATTATCAATGAGGATTCTATGCAGGTTAATTCAAATGAAGATTTTCATACTGCTTCTGAAGACTCTTTACAGGATATGGATGTTGATATGAGTTTTGTTGCCCCTACTGGTGACCCTTATCAGGATTATGGTCCTATTAGAAGGCTTGCTGTCTTTTTTGATAGAGACCTAAATATTCAGGAGGGTATCTTATATTGAATTGAAAGCGATATTGAATGGGCTAGGTTTGAGGATGATAATAGAGGATATAATCAGACCTTTGACCCCTCATCTCAAGACCTGCCATTCATCTATCACTATCCAAATAATAACTTTAATATGGATGATGGAAATTTTAGGGAAGACAGAGATCATAATTCTGAGAATGATCGGTTTATTATCAACATAGAAGACACTTCTGGCTCTTCTCCCTCATCTCCTGCTCAGAATCGTGAATTCTCTAGCTCAGTTGCTACCCTTCCTGTATGGTCTGGAGAGGAAAACCAATATGTTTATCATGAAAAAAATCAGTCTGCTCAGCAAGAAGTTAATACGCTATTGAAGCTTAATTTAGGAGGCCATCCTCAATCTTCTGATCCTGCTATTCTCCTCTCCTTTTCTGAAGCTGCTCCCTCCACTATCTCTATCACTTCTTTAGCCATAACTCAGAAAGATCTTCAGTTACAAGATGGTTCATCCACTCTATCCTCCTTGGTGGCTCAAATTAACATGAATATGGAAGGATCTATCTCAAATGAGATTAATGCATATATCATAGATGAAAAATCAGACATTGATAAGTTAAGAGGCCCCTCGGAGGGATTTATGGGGTTAGATGAATGGCAGTCAAGACATGGACAAAGGGAGGAATATGGTGATATTGCTAGAGAAGTCAGGAAAAGGAAAAGCAGTAGTGTGCTAGGATATTCTTGGATTATGGATGCTGAGATTACCTCAGTAGGCAATGCTAAAGCTTATCTTACCCACTTAGCAAAAGAAAGTGCACTTCTCCATCTTCCTTTGTTGCATATAGACAGCCCCTTGTTAATGAGGAAGCCGCTGGCCTCAATCTTACTTCTGTTTCAACCAATTACCTTGCTGAAGCCGCGAATGTCATTCCTTCTGGTGGATTTTGCATTTCTGTGGGTGACTTGGATTCTTTAAGCTCTGATGATAGTCTTAGACCTGGTGTTCCATTGGGAGTTGCGGAGGTTGGCCCATCCCAACCTCCTATCTGCCCATGATAGGTCTTGCTTGGAATTGTAGGGATCTTAATGATACGCTCTCCCCTATAGTTTCAAGGCTAAGAGCGTTGATATGTAGTAAGTTCTATGACTTTGTTTTTCTAGTAGAAACTAAATGTAATGTTTCTAGTATTGATCCTATCCTTCGTCCTTTTGGTTTTGTTAACTCGGTGGGTATGGACTCATTGGGTGCCTCTAAAGGTATCTGGGCTGGATGGCGTGATGACTCTAAGTTCCGGTGCATTGTTAAAAGCAATAACTTCATTGTTCTAATCAATGAAAAATGCAGTGGTTTGATTTGGTATTTGGTTTTGTTCTATGGAGCTCCTTCTTCCTCTGATAGAAAGCAAACTTTCGAGATGCTAAGCTCATATCTACAATCATTACACGGGCCATTTATTTTATTCGGAGACTTTAATCAAGTTGAATACTCTTCGGATAAACTAAGTATGAATAAAAGATCAATAAATGGGGCACATTTCTTTAATCTATATATGGAAATTAGACAATGAACTCTTAGACATTCTTTATAAAGGTCCAAGGTATACGTGGTGTAATAACCGTTAAGGTAAGAAACGGGTCTATGAAAGAATTGATAAAGCTCTAGGTTCAAATAATTGGTTCCTACATTTTCCAAATACAGGTGTGAAACACTATCCAATTCAAATATCTGATCATGCTTCTATTGAATTAGATTTTAATCTTGTGAATATTAAAGGGAAAAGACCGTACAAATTGGAAGCATGGAATTTTGACAGTTCAGAGTGTATGGATATAATTGACAATGATTGGAAAACCAGATTTGTAGGCTCACCATCTTTCAGATTAATGCGAAAATTATCGCTTGTACGCTCGGATCTGAAAAAATGGTCTCTTGATAAAAAACCATTATGGAAACGAAAATGGGAAGATTTTGATAAAAAAAATTGGAGGAAGGCTTAGCGGAAGCCATTATAAATGGGAATGAGGAGAGGTATAACGTCGTCAATGAGGATCTTATCAATTTCTCAAAAGCTGTAGGTATTTACTGGAAGCAAAGAGCTAAAATGAAATGGTTAGTAGACGGGGATACGTGCACTAAATTTTACTTTAATTGGGTTAAAGGGCGGGTTGGAGCCAACTCTATTTGTGGCATCAAGAGATATGATGGCTCGTGGACCTTCGATCTTGTTGAAGTGGATCAATTATTTCGGGATTTCTTTATTGATTTATATAACCCACCGAGTTGTATAAACAGTAATGAAAAGAATCAAATCTCGTCCGAGCTTCTATCCAACATCACGGCTAAAATTAAAGAAGATGATTGGGATTTTCTGAATAAACCATTTACGGCTAAGGATGTTCGTAGAGCAGTTTTTCAGCTTGGTGGGCTCAAATCGCTGGGAGCAGATGGAATCCCTCCTATTTTATATCAAAAATGTTGGCATATCGTCAAAAGGGATGTGACTATGCAGCAGGAGCTCACCCAAGGGGTCTTGATGATCCAACCACAAACAAGACAAGCTTGACCCCTCAGATGGAAGCTAGAGTTACAAGGTCCAAACAACAAGCTATGACAAGCCAAGACCAAGCCATGCCAAGCTACAACAGTGAGGGAGACAGTCCAAGGTTCAACAACCCATGCCAAGCCCCAACACAACCCACATTACCCACACAAAACAGAAACAAAGCCATTCAGGCCCAGACAGACCATTTAACAAACCCTGCATCTAGGAGGTACACCAGGGCATCCCAACCACCCCCACTATGGCCTACCATCAAGACAACCCTCTAAGCTACAAGTTTGCCCAGGACAAACATTTTGAAGTCTAGCAAAAACCCATGAAACAGACACCCCAAAGCTAGAGTCCAGTAAACAGCATATCAGAGGTAGTACATGCTCAGATGATGTTTTCTTTTGCTTAAGTCAACTTGTCTTCATCTAAGGCAGGTTTATCTACGTCCTCATAAGAGTGGAGAGTTCCAAGGAGCAACAAAACACCCAGAGCAAAGCACAAGACAACAAGAACAACAGATTTCCATTTCAGGAAAACTCCAAAAACTGCTTTATTTGCTTTTGTTCAGTCTGTTTTCTTTTGTGTTTTGTGTCTGTTCTTTATAGTTGTTGAGCTCGTCCTATTGTGAGGCTCTTAATTAATGTCAGTAGAAGTAGTTTAGATCCTAAGCTGGCCCTTGGATGATCCATACATCCAATGGCTCACAAGATGTCAGCCTCTCTATATAAAGAGGTCTTTGTATGTTGTTTCAGTCAGACTTTTATGAATGAATGAATTAAACTTTGAGGAATTACTCAATTTTATCAAACTTGTGCTAAGAGCTGTAGTTTGAAACAAGCCTGATACATCTCTAAGGTGTTTGATCAGTGCCTTGTATTGTGAGTCAAGTTATATCTGTGCTTTTGATGTGGTTAACTTGCTTGCTGTTGAGGTTAGTCTAGGGTGTTTGTGCTTTGCTGTAACACTTGAAACTGTCTCTAAAACCAGTCTTGGGTCCTTTTCTCTTGTGCCTTGCTGTAGAGGATTGTCTCTAAGTCATATCCCTTGAGTCTTTCAGTTAAACAACTCACCTTCTCTAAACAACATCCATTTGTTACTTGACATTGTTCTCAGTTTGAGTCAAGCTAGTCAAGTTCATTTAAAACTTGTGAACCTTAGTAGTTTACACTCCAGACTAGTGCTATTCTCTCCACTCTCAACAGTGGTGAGGTTCTAAGAGAGGTCAATCGCACATTTATTACTCTTATTCCGAAGTGTGACAATCCGGAATCTGTCAATCATTATAGGCCTATTAGCCTTTGTAATGTGGTTATGAGGATTATCACTAAATGTATTGCTAACAGGCTTAGCCGTGTTATGCGTTACATTATTGGTGACTATCAAATTGCTTTCGTCCCTGGAAAACATAAAAGCGACAATATTCTACTAGCCCATGAAATTATCAAGAGGATCAGGTCAAAGAAATCAGGGAAGTGGAGCGAATTCGCCCTTAAAGTTGATCTTAACAAGGCTTTTGATCGGATCAGTTGACCTTTTTTATGTGAATGCCTAAAGTTGTTTGGTTTCCCTCCAAAGATTATTAAGCTTATCATGAATTGTGTCTCATCTGTCTCTTATGAGATTCTTCTGAATGGTGTGCATCCTAATCAGTTCCACCCAACGTATGGTCTTAGACAAGGAGACCCTCTTTCTCCCTTCCTCTTTATATTATGCATGGAATTATTATCCGTTAATCTTTTAAAGACTCGAGCATCAAATAATATTAAAGGCATAAAAATGGGGAGATCCTCACCACCAATTAATCATCTTTTATTCGCGGATGACGCCATCTTTTTCGTTGAAAATTCTGCCCAAGCCTATCAGAATTTAAACAATATTCTAAATAAATTCTGTCTAGCATCTGGGGAAATTATTAATAAGGATAAATGCGGGATTCTGTTTAGTCCAAACTCCACTCTCAGGCAAATATCGGATGGTCTTAAAATTTTTGGCATTCGAAACAACAAAGGTATTGGAAAATACCTTGGAATATCTACTGACTTCGAGCACTCTAAGAAAAATATTTTTGAGAGCCTTACGGAGAATATAAAAAAGAGGATTTCATCATGGAATGAACTTTTTCTCTCATCAGCTAGTCGTCTTTCTTTGATTTCATCGCTCTTATCCACCCTCTCAAGTTTCTTCCTATCGGTATATAAAGTACCGGTAAGTGTGGCAAAGAGAATCAACTTTCTTCTATCACATTTTTGGTGGGCAGGCTCGCGAAATTCAAAGAAAATTCACTGGTGTAGCTCAAATTTCCTAAGTTTTCCAAAATCTAGGGGATGACTTGGCATTAGGAATATTTCTTGTCTTAACAATGCTCTCCTTGCTAAACCAGCCTGGAAGCTTTTAGACAAGGAAAACTCCTCCCTTTTTTCATCCATTTTTAGAGATAAGGTCCTACAGAAGGACACTCGCTATGATATTAGTTCTATAAAAAAAAAGCACAAATTTATCATGGGCTTGCAAAGGAATGTGCTCTGGCCTGGACCTGATCCTAAACAATGCAGGATGGAAAATCGGGCGAAATTCCAATATTTCAATATGGAACACAAAATGGTTTCATGCTGCCTATCCAATACAAAACAATCAAGCTATCCACCCACCTGGCTTTCCTTTACCTATCATCAAAGTAAAGGATCTCATCACACACTCAAGATCATGGGATGAGCGACTGATCTGAAATCTTTTCAATGATGAGAGCTCAAGGAAAATTCTATCTCTTCCTATATGCGACAACTCTGAATCGGACTCCCTGTATTGGCCGTTCACAAGTTCTGGTTGTTATTCCATCAAATCAGGATATGTAATTGCTCTCGAGGCCTTACAAGACCATGTTAGCACCGAGAAAGATATTTCAAGAGTTGACGAGAAGGAAAAAGCCTTTTGTAAGAAAATCCTATGGAAAATTCATGTACCTTATAATTGGAAAATTTTTCTATGGAAGATTATCACATCTACTCTTCCAATAGGCTATGAATTTCAGAGAAGAAATATTGGTATTGAGTATTTATGCAAATTAAGCCAGCATGAGAGTAATATCGAAAGCATTTAGCATCTTTTTAGAGACTGCCATTTCGCACAAAAAATTTGGAAATGTTCGTCCATGGGAATTTGCACGGAAAACGATCATCATCTTCCCATGGCCCACTGGGTCATAAATTGGCTATGTTTTCTGATTAAGAATCCTAATCCAGAGGATCTCGTCATTAAGTTTATCGCTATTCTGAGAAGCCTTTGGTATGTTAGAAATAACGTTATCTTCCGATCTATCACTTCTTCTCCCCTAGCGGCAATTGCCGCTCTGAAAAAGGATGTACGAGACGCTATTGAAGCCCAAAACTTTTGCCGAGTTGCTTCAAAGGGTTTTGCTGATACGAATGATAATCTCAGAAATAACTAAGAGACTCTTTCCCTTTTTTTTTGGTGGCGTCTTACACAAGGTGCGATATCATCACTATAAAGGTTGACGCTTGTTGGATTCCTTCCCTAGCATCCTCAATTGGATGGGTTTCGTATGGATATAATAGGCACATTTTCGCCAAGAATTATAAGAAGCTATGGTCGTCTAGCGCATTACAGGCTGAAGTCATGGGAGTCAAGGAGGTTCTCGTCTGGGCTTTGACAAATTGGTACCGACATGCGCATGTCTAGACGGACTGTCTTCAATTGCTTCTACAGATCTTTGGATGCGATAAGGACCACCACGATATTCATGGAATCCTTGAAGACATTCGTCGTATTAGTGCTTTATTTCATTGTCTAAAGTTTAGTTTCATTCCCCGTTCAATTAACAAGGTTGCACATTGATTAGCTAAGCATGCTATGCACATGTAGTGGCCTTTTCTTTTACCGTTGCCAAAAAAAAAATATATATCAACTAGTTATAATTTATTGCACGGGTATAGTTTAAGAGAAAATTTGTGTACCTTTTTATATTTTCAATAGCCTATTTTGCTTATGCAGATTCTTCGATGTGTTACATAATTTCATCAATGTAATTTTTTCCATTTATCAACGACATGTATTATATTAGATATAGTATATACGTCTATCATCCTCACAAAGAATATAATAGAACGACAAACACTTCTTTCTTGTGACACATAAAATGAGAATGGTAGAAAAATTTCATAACTACAATACAATTGCAGTAAAAATATTGTATTCGATTTTTTTCCAAAATATTTTATCTTGCAGTAATTTTTTTATTATTGCTCATAGAAAATGTTTGGCATGGATTAATGCATTGACATTTTAAAAAATTTTGTTTGCTTGACACATAATATAGAAATGGAAATAGAAATGGAAAAGTAGAATTACATAAATATTGAAGGTTAAATGTTAAGGGGTCGTTTGGTTGCCATTCAAATAAATTCCCATGAACTTTAAAATCACATGAAATAGAAATTCAAATGAATTACCTAAATGATTTTTGGTGGGCAATAAGTTCATGTGGAAATTTATGTGGGAATTGCCAGTTATCTAGAGGGAGCTAGGTAAGTGATTTTCTACATAATGAAGGAACTTAATTTTCATAGGAATTCCCACATCCCATGATTTTGGCAACCAAACAAGTGCACCATATTGTAATTCATGGGATTTTCAAAATCTCATGAATTGAAAGAGTAACCAAGTCCTTAGTTCTCTTAAATTATGAAGTCTCCACCACTTTTTGTTTTCCCTAAAATTAGGGAGCCAATGAAAAGTTCCTAAATGTTTCCTCAATTATATAAAGAAGATTTTCAAACTTACTAGTTACTACTACCTTTTAAAAACATTTTAAAACTTACTACCTCGAAATAACATTTCTGTAAAATTTGCTACCAATGGGTTGAAAGCTGTATGTTTGGCTATTAAGGTTTGATAATGGTTTTCAGGACAAACTTAAATATCGTGGTCAGTTGATGCATCCTAATTTGGCCAAGTTGATCGGATATTGTTGCGAAAAGAATCATAGAGCTCTTGTTTATGAAAACGTTGCTAGAGGGGACTTGGACAACCTATTTTTCAGAGGTAGGATTTTGTTCTCTTTTTCGACTCATTCAAATTCTCGTTTGATATCTCGTTAGTAGGTTGGTTAGTCGTAAGACCATTGTTTAGCGTGTAAATGTCCTTTATCAACTACTAGCTAGAGCTGGCAAGTCTGACCCGACTCAAACCCGAGCAAATCCGACCCAACCCGAACCTGATATTGTCTTTCGGCTCATTGTTTAGCGTGTAAATGTCCTTTATCAACTACATACGGGTACTAGCACACCTACTTCGAAATGGTAATATGAAAATAGTCGATTATCTAGTAGTTTTTTCATGTGTTGGATATGGTGTTTACGGTTATTAATGTTCTATTATAATAGAAGAGGCAGAGTACTCTGATATTCTACCATGGATGACAAGAATGAAAATTGCACTTGGAGTTGCCAAGGGTTTATCTTTTCTTCATGAGCAGAGTAGACCTGTTATTTTCGGGAATTTAACAGCTAAAAACATTTTTCTAAATGACGTAAGTTCTCGTTTTCAAGCTTCGTCAATTTCGCTTCCTCATTCGTATCATTTCAAAATATTGTGATATATACAAAGTACTTATACAACCTTTGTCCTACCTTTTCTTGTTAGCAATATTTTAATTAAAGGTAAATAAATGACTAGATGATAACAACAAGAGTTGGATATTGATACTTGTGCATATAATATTTATTTATCTTTTTCTTACATTTTGGAGTGCAGAATTTTGAACCGAAACTCTATGATTTCAACTTCGGAAGAGAAAGACCTGTCGTATATGGATGTCGTTTTCACGTTATATATGCCGATCGTGATCTTCCAGAATCTTTCATGACCGGTAATTTGTCTACCTAAATGGGTTGCTTAATTAAAACGTCAAGAACTTATAGCAACGGGCAAAACTAATTTTAAAAATTATTCCTAATAGTAAAACACATGTGAATTCCATATTGAAACTCAATACTTTCTGATAGCATCGTAATTTATGGAACCAGCTATTTTTTTTTTCTCAGGTCGTTGGACAATGATAACCGATGTAAATCACTTTGGTGAAGTCTTGTTGGAATTGTTAACCGGCAAAAGATCATTTTATAATACCCAATCCACATCGGTGTCTAAGCGGATGTCGTCCCGTTCAGTCAATAGCATCATGGACCCGAGGCTCAAGGGTGAATACCCGACCCAAGGGGCGAAGATTGCCATAAAGCTAGCCTATCAATGTATAAGCCTAAGGCGCAAGGCTTGGCCCATGATGGACACTGTGGTGAAGGTTTTAGAGTCCATCATGGATATAGATGACATACACGAGAATCGAGGCACATCGTGTATGAAGTTTTTCTAAAGAAATGGAAAACCTAATTAGTAATAAGCTTGGTCATTATGTGCATATAATTGATAGATAATCATTCTGGTGTTATATTGATATATATGCTAGCTAGTATCGGAATATTTCTTACTCCATGTATTGTGAATATTGTATGCTTTTGTTAGAAATTATAAGTTATTACTAAGAACAAATAAACGAGTGAATGAATTAGATGAAAACTTCGCTATGTCGTGGTATGCTAGCCACTGCCTTAAGCTTAATCACCCTTGACACGGTGGTGTCAAGCAAAGAACAATGCTCCGATCCCTAAAGTATAGACCTCGCTCCTCAAGTAGCTCCCTACAGTGTCTTCGTGTCTGGCTAGGGACGACCCCCACAAACCAACCTTAGGTCACAACACGACACGGTGAGCACAATGCCTTCTTCTTCTCTGGGGACGAATCGTACGATCCCCTAGGTACGTCTGACTGGTTTCCCTTCCAAAATGCGCGATTTCTTCTATTTTTCGGGTATTGGGTCGTTAGGATGGTTTGTGGGCTGCTCCTACGTTACGGGACCTAGTTGTTACCTACAAAGCGCCACAAACAAACAAAATCGAACCAAGTGAGGTTTATGCATTTCTAGCAAATTAAACATGAATAATCTGATATTGGGCACACAAATGAGGGATAACTGCGGGTATTTGGCATTAAAAACTCGTAAATAACGTAGTTATCAATGTCACGTAATCGGGTCGAGTCGAATCACGGTTTAGTTTCGTTCATACAATTTCTAGATTTATTGGTTGTCATTTTAACCTCGGGTCGAGTCATTTTTCGGTAAGAATTCTATTGAATCCGTAAGACAAATAATAAGCAACAAAAATACTCCGTTGATAAAATTCTTTCCCGTGTCCAAAATACTTTAAATAGCTCGAGAATTTTGTTATAGAGTTATTTTGTGAAATACTCCGTAGATAAAATTCTTTCCCATGTCCAAAATACTCCGTAGACAAGTTATAGAATTACTTTACAACATTATTAAAGTTGTTGAGCTATAACATGAGACTGCCGACAGTAATTATTTCCTTAAACTCAATAACTTTGTAATATAGCTCGACAATTTTGGTAATAAAACTCAACAACTTTGTAACAATGCTCGACAATAATGAAAATATTGTATCTACACAACCAGTTGTATAATCCATTAATTGCCAAAATATCATTGTTTGAGAAGAAATGATCTTTTTCGATTTTTGTTTTAAAAGCTAGAGGGAATGTATCAGCCAAACGTTGTCATGTTATAATTTTAAACGCAATATAAATAGACTGCTACGTATTAGTCATAATTCCGTTGTCGTCCAGCGGTTAGGATATCTGGCTTTCACCCAGGAGACCCGGGTTCGATTCCCGGCAACGGAAATTTTAATTTTTACTAGTTACCTTGATTGCTGTTGACAGAGATAATATCCAAGATTTTAAGCGTGTATAAATTTACTAACCTTTTTTTTAGAGGTAATTTGTTGTGTTAAAGTAGAAGTTAGATTTGTTTGGGTCGTTCGGACAGTTGGACACGTTTGTCATATTGCAAAAGATGTTATGACTTATGAATGACATTTTATAAAAATAGATAGGTTTTTTCTACTCAACTCTCGTATTTGTTTACACGTTCATCCTTAAGCGACAAAATCTAATAAATCTTATAATTTTATTGATGTATAACTACATTTAATCACAACTAATAACTACGGAGTAATAAGTAAGATGCCAGTAATTAAAAGAAATTAAATTAGGCACAAAATTTCCTTTTCAATTTTCTTGAAGTGAGGCCATCAGGAAGACAAGAACACCTCACTCACATTGTTAATAGTGACTCCTAAGACTTTTCTTGGATAAAGATAGACAAATTGTTAGATTTCATAAAGATTAATATTATTTTGATTGTAATTACTTGATCCAGCTTATTTCATCATAAGGAAATTTATATAAGGAGACATGGATAACCTATGGCATATCAAGAGCCGCTAATAAACACAATTTATGTATACTAATTACTAGTAGTTATGTACCATAATTCCCTAATAACTCCTAATACTAATGTTTGATTTCATCAACAAAAATTCTGCCAAAAATGATATACTACCTGTTGAGTTTATGGATCCAATACTTAAGAGGGTGAGTGGGTGAATTAAATACCTTTTAATACTTTAGACACACAACTCGGAATTTATCTGTTACGAATCAGCACTCAGGCAAATTAAACAGTTCAGCGAACTGTTTAAACAATGAAGATTGTGCAGTACTGATTCGAACAGATTCGTGAATGAATCGAAATACAGGAAAACAAAATAACGATCAAACAACAATAAGAACGCATCGGTTTTTAAGTGGTTCGACCTACTCTCTAAAGGTCTACGTTCACTATCTCTCTTATTAATATCTTCCTTATAAATCAACCCGATTACAAAGAAGACCCCCACGATCAACCCGATCGTGCGACTCGAGTACAACCCCGTACCCCAATAATCTCTTACTCACAAACTGAAAATTACAAGAACTTTGTCTCTTTATATGGTTCACAAATTCGAACAGTAGAGACAAGACCTTAAGGGATGAATATATTTGAACACTTTCACGATCCGACTTAAGGGAACAACTCAAGAGAATTTTTCACGTTAAACGTACAAGTTGTTTTTCTTTGCTGAATGATTTTCAATAAAGTATTCTATTGCATTCAACCTACTGGATTGATAGAATATATAATAGTAGGTAGTTTTTGGAATCTTGCAAAACAAGGTAAAGATAATATTTAAAAATAATATCTTTTCTAAAGAGTCCATATCTTTTAAAACAACCTTAAAATTAAATAATCTTTTAACAAAATAAGTTTCCAAAGAGGACTTATAGGGTTGGAGAAGATTATCTTATTAAGAGATATCGTTCAAATAAATTTTACTGAGAAAGATCTTTCAAGGCTTTTCGAAATCTCTTGAAAAATATTCATTGAGTTGTTCTGCATTAAATCATCCTGATTTGAACAGACTCAAAGACTGTTCAAAACTGTCACAATGAGTTGTGCTCAAAAATAACATCCTTACATTAGCTAGACGACCAAAGAGTAGTTAGAACGATTCTTCATAGTTCCTTAAGCTCCATTCACTGTGATAATCATCTAGGCATGCACAAAGCAATCAAACACGTTAAACGACAAGTAGCACGGACTTGTCATCATCAACAAACATGGTTCAACAAATTCCCCCTTTGATGATGGCAAGTCCTTAGTGACAAGTTCCCCCTCAACACAAGATTAGTAAGACAATAATAATCATGACAATTGATAGAAATAGGAAACAGTCTAAGATCAGCATAGTTGAAGTGAATCTTTAGTTTTTCGAAACGCAAAGAGGAAAACTTCATAGTCAAAGGTCTAAAGATTAATAGCTACTAGGTACGAGATCTACCATGTACGAGATCCACCACTATTTCCCCCTCTTGACATCATCAAAAAGAGAAAGAGAGTCAAAATAGTCAACGCACACCCATTGCCACAAAGACAAGGAAATATATACCGACACACGGTCCCCATAGACATCATAATAACTAGTTCAAAACAACCAACGAGAGCACCATATACAAACACATCCACAAAAAAGAATAGGCAATATATGGGTTAGGCTGATTTAAAGGGATAGGTCGAGGAAGGGCAAGTTATGAAGGGTAAGGGAAGGTTTATATTAAGTTAGAATTGACTATGAGTATGAGTATAAAGATAACATGAGATATCTAAACTTCGTGAAAGAATTTTGTAGCAAAAGATCAAGATACATGCATATGAAGTTTTGAAGAACATGAAAAACGTAGGAGATTTGAAATCAATGAGGAATTAACTAAATCATCACATAGTGCTCATATTCCTCCTCCTCCTCCTTCTTTTTTTTTTTTTTTTTTCGTTCTTCCCTTTTTTTTTTCGCCTTTCTTCACTTTTGTTTTTTTTTTTCTCACTTTTTTTCTTCCTTTTCTTTTCATCATTTTTTTTTTCATCATTTTTTTTTTTTCATCATTTTTTTTGAGCTCTCTCTCATTTCTCATAAGAACTTATATTGTAATGAGAATCTCCATAAAAAGTTATAGCATCATCAAAAATCCCCGATGAAAGTGCGAAATGAAAACATGTGCAAATATCATTATCGTATTAAAAATGGCACGAATAAAAGAAACTCAAGTGCAATATACTCAAACCAAAATCAATTAGGTGAAGGTATAAATTAGTTTTGGGTTGTAGGTTAAATGGTTAGGCAAATTGATTTGGTGCTTCCTATCTATTGTAGATAGGTTTTGGTAAAACAAGGTTTGGGTTATAGGTTCTCAACTGAACAGTGCAGAGGACTGTCCAATTTTGGTTTCGTAAGTTCTGGGTTGTTTTGGCTTATTTTTTTTTTTTTTTTTTTGGTTATTTGGATTTTGCCTTTATTTGAGAACAGAGTGGATATGCAAGTTAAGTACAAACATCGAATTGTCAAACCCGTTACTAGTCTATGAGAAGAGGACCAGACTAGGCAAACTACAACCATGTTCCATAACTAATGGAGAATTACCAACTCAGTGACACAATGACTCTTTTCTAGTCAATCATAGAGGAAAATGTTAGTGGATCATTAACTACGAGCTACAGTTTAATAGACCAAATTCCAATCAGATATTCTCAAATTGTTCCCTTGCTAAAGATTTAGTGAAAAGTCGGATAACTGATCTTCGATTTTACAAAAATTTAAGCAAATGTTCCCTTTTTTCTTCCATGTCACGAAAAAAGTTTGTCATAGAATATTGACGGGATTTTATGAAATATTAATTGTACTCATGTTATCACAAAAATAGGCACACAAATAATAATCATACCGTAATCCCGTAATTTTTGTCTTACTCATTTGGTTCATATGACGGAACGATATTTTGGTCGTGGTTCCAAGTGTCATACTTTGCTCCGTACACATTGATTTAGCTGTTATTTAATCCGTCTGAACTGTCGGATGTCTGATTGAACAGTGTTCTTGACTGTTCTGTTCTCCCTGAACTTGACATGACTTTAATCTGAACAGTTCAATAAACTGTTTGACATGCTTCTGTTTTACTCATCAAGTCCTCGTAAGCTATCTCTTGTTCTTCTCATCTGCACACATGCTTAATGATGTTAGATATCTTGATAAGCAAGATGAAGAATACAACATAATAGGTAGTAAGCCACAAGCTTAAGAATTTACACATCAACTACCTTTTATACTTCTCAAGATGTTTGCTTAACTTTAAGTTCAAGAGTTGAGAAGTTCTTACCATCCTTTCTTGAAGTGTGACTAAACTTCAAATATCTTACCAATTCATGTATCACACCTCAACTTTGTAGGCTCTATGTGAGAGGTCAAAAACATCGTCTCATATGCATCTTGAGCAACGAAAGTTATTTTGATCAATGCATGTTGCTCCCTCTCACTTTAGCCTGCAAAACAGATTATACTTTGGACTTGAGTACCCAAATCAACTTGGGTCCCTTTTGGTTAGTCACTTGTGCTAATAAGTCCTTTCGAATCCACATTTTCTTGACAATCTTACAATTTTGTTCCAAGTAACCTAACCGCTTCTTACAAGCATTAAATATGTGTCCTGTTTTCCCACAAAATTTGCACAAAGTATACTCAGGTAGGCCGACATACTTACGTTTACGAAAGTCACGTTCTACGGGTTCAGGATTTCTGAAATAGACATTGCTGGAAGCATTCTAAATTGAACAGTTCGGTGATCTGTTTACTTTCTGTTCAGGAACCCAAACTGTATGATATTGAGGATCATCTAGCTTGAAGTTAGAACAAGATTCATACCCTAATCCTAGCTTATTAGTATTACTGGATTGATTAACTAGGAAGTCAAGAACGGTATTACTTCCTTCCCATTTAGTGGTGACATTCCTAGCATTTCTTAGGTCGACTTCAAGTTTATCAATTTTTCTAAGAAGTCTCTTGTTCTTGTTAAGGAGATCGTCATAGTCAACATTGAGTCTATCAAATTTAGTATTGAACTCAGAGTATGTGGTAGCTCCTTTAACATGCATATTTTTTATTTCATCTAGTTCGTTAGTTAAAGCTTGTATCTTGTTGACTAGCGATTCATTTTCAGTGATAACTTCGGAATGAACAGTCTGTTCAACTGTTCGTTTTTCAATATGTTTCAGATCACGTTTTAACTTGACATTTTCTTCCGCGATACTTTCAATCTCAGTTTGCATTGCTTCCAGACGTTTACTTTGGTCATAACTAGTGTCTAGGGTCTCGTCAAGAAGCCTAATTATTTTTTCTTTTGACAGAGATCTAACACGAGTCTTGAGATCAGAAAGACATACCTCGTCATCAGATTCACTTTCGGAATTGTCAGTATGGGCCATAAGACATCTAAGATCATCTTTGTATGAGTTCTTTTGTGGCTTGGGCTTATAAGTGGATCGAAGACATAGTTGCTCTTCCTTTTCTTCCTTAAGCGGTTCATCGTCCTCGGATTCAGACTCACCCCACACAGCAGCAATCATAGCACGTTTGTACTCCTGCTTAGACTTCTCACGTTTATCTCGAGATTTTACTTCTTCCCACTTGGGACAATTTCGGATCTGATGATCACGATCTTCACATTTAAAACATCCCATTTTAGACATAGAACGAGATGTTGAAGATGAGAATGACGAAGGAACAGATTTATTTGATGAGAAATTTTTGAACTTTCCTTGGTTTTGTTTTCTGATTATTTTTGCAATACGTTTGGACAACAACGCAACCTCCTCCTCAAGATCACTTTCATTGTCACTTAAGAAGGCGTTCAAAGCTAACCCCTTAGCCTTGGGTTTCTCTTCGGCATCATCAAGAGCAATTTCGTGTGCCATAAGAGAACCCATTAGGGCTTCATATGTAAGAGTGGTTAAGTCCCTGCCTTCTTCAATAGCAGTGACCTTGGCTAGCCATCTCTTGGTTAAGCTTCTTAAAATTTTACGGACAATATCCTCAGTTTGAAAAGAGCGACCAAGATTTGAAAGTTCATTAGTTATGCTTGAAAATCGGGAAGACATGCTTTTAATTGACTCATCGTTTTGCATTTTGAAGGCCTCGTATTTTTGCATTAGAAGATCAATACGAAGTTTCTTCACTTGCAATGTTCCCTCGTGGGCTAACTCGAGAGTATCCCAAATTTGCTTAGCCGTCTTACAACCAGCAATACGGCCAGCCTCTTCATTTATCAAGCCAGATTGTAAAAGGGATATTGCTCGAGAGTTCTTTTCTGCCTTCTTATAGTCATCGGCAGTGTAGGCCGCTCTTGCTTTAGGACTTTCAACACCATTTTTATCGGTGGTCGTAATAACAAGAGAGCCATTTTCAATGATTGCCCAACACTCGTAATCAGTTCCTTGAATGAAATTCATCATTCTATTTTTCCACCAGCCATAGTCCGTGCCATCGAAGACAGGACATTTGACGGAACTGGAATTCATTGAAGCAAGATAAAAGAGAAAAGATAAACTCAAAAAGGATCAAACTCTTTGCGGTAAAGCAATCAAGAGCACGAGGCTCTGATACCAATTGTTGAGTTTATGGATCCAATACTTAAGAGGGTGAGGGGGTGAATTAAATACCTTTTAATACTTTAGACACACAACTCGGAATTTATCTGTTACGAATCAGCACTCAGGCAAATTAAACAGTTCAGCGAACTGTTTAAACAATGAAGATTGTGCAGTACTGATTCGAACAGATTCGTGAATGAATCGAAATACAGGAAAACAAAATAACGATCAAACAACAATAAGAACGCAGCGGTGTTTAAGTGGTTCGACCTACTCTCTAAAGGTCTACGTCCACTATCTCTCTTATTAATATCTTCCTTATAAATCAACCCGATTACAAAGAAGACCCCCACGATCAACCCGATCGTGCGACTCGAGTACAACCCCGTACCCCAATAATCTCTTACTCACAAACTGAAAATTACAAGAACTTTGTCTCTTTATATGGTTCACAAATTCGAACAGTAGAGACAAGACCTTAAGGGATGAATATATTTGAACACTTTCACGATCCGACTTAAGGGAACAACTCAAGAGAATTTTTCACGTTAAACGTACAAGTTGTTTTTCTTTGCTGAATGATTTTCAATAAAGTATTCTCTTGCATTCAACCTACTGGATTGATAGAATATATAATAGTAGGTAGTTTTTGGAATCTTGCAAAACAAGGTAAAGATAATATTTAAAAATAATATCTTTTCTAAAGAGTCCATATCTTTTAAAACAACCTTAAAATTAAATAATCTTTTAACAAAATAAGTTTCCAAAGAGGACTTATAGGGTTGGAGAAGATTATCTTATTAAGAGATATCGTTCAAATAAATTTTACTGAGAAAGATCTTTCAAGGCTTTTCGAAATCTCTTGAAAAATATTCATTGAGTTGTTCTGCATTAAATCATCCTGATTTGAACAGTCTCAAAGACTGTTCAAAACTGTCACAATGAGTTGTGCTCAAAAATAACATCCTTACATTAGCTAGACGACCAAAGAGTAGTTAGAACGATTCTTCATAGTTCCTTAAGCTCCATTCACTGTGATAATCATCTAGGCATGCACAAAGCAATCAAACACGTTAAACGACAAGTAGCACGGACTTGTCATCATCAACAAACATGGTTCAACACTACCAATTAGTCTGGCTTATAACCGTTGTAAATTATAACGAGGGCTTAATCACCCCATCATCCCCGGAAAAAGTGTTTGGTTTGGATGGTTTTACACTCTCGTTATAAATTATTCTGATTTACAACGGTTGTAAACTATTGTCTTTTTAAGTACAAAAAATGATATTCTACTTTTTTTAAATAAAAAGATGATATACTATTGATGATGTGGCATATCAATGTCTTAATGGGCCTCGAATTAAATGCAAATTTATTTGTGTCCCGCTACTTATAATTAAAGGGATATTCAATGAAAATATGATGGCATCATTAGGTGGTACTCAATTTCAGTATCACCGAGGGTATAAATGTAAATTAGGATTTGGAGTAGCATAAAATTATAGTTTGAAAAATAGCAAAGCATTGGTTTTCATGATCGATGTTGGACACTAAGCCTCTCTCGAAGATAGGGTGATAGATTTCGTTGGCGAACATCAATCCTTTTGTTTTAGACGTACATATTACTGTAGATATGGGGGAGTTTAACTATTACTCCGAGATGAAAATTACGCAAACCCCATGAAGGTGCAACCAATATAGATTCTTCCCAACAGAAAACAAAACATTTCAATCCTGCTTTTCATCTATATTAATCGTAATCTTCTTACTAAAATCTCAAGTGATGCCTCGAAAACCATCCAAAAGCAAATGAGTACATTGGATTGGATATGAGGGAGTACATAAAATTACAAAACTGATTTTAGCTATTAGATAGTAATAAGATCAGCATAAGCTACACCCTTATAACATAAATAGGATTATACCTCCGGATGTATAATAGCATTGTACAACCAATGTATATCTAATCGAGCTTATGTGTATTTTTTCTAAGTTTGCTTATGTTTAGTTTTTTGAATGCGCTCATAAACTTTACAGTAAAACTTACTATTATTACAGCAAAACTCGAAAACTTTATCATATAACTCATAAACTACAACACCATTTATACTATAACTGATTGTATAATCTATGAACTGATAATGTATTTTTTTAGTTATACTACAACTGGTTATATCGTCTATGAACTGCCCTTATAATAAGCTAAGAGCTTAACTGTAAAATGAATTTAACTATAACAAGGACCAATTTTATTAGCCTTTTGCCTTTGCATCTTCTATCAAGAAAATAAGTCTGAAATTTTTGAAAAAAAAAAAAAGTCTAATATAGCTTATGCCATGAATTCCAAGAATATTTAAAAAGAAATATGATAAGCTGAGAAATCATCTTAAATTTCCTAATAATATTACCTTCGTTCCAATAAATAGTTATCTACTTGATTATTTTTTTTTTAAAATAAAGATAACATGGAGCGGAGAAAGTAATCATAAACAAAATTGTTATTTATTGTCAAACTACATTTGATTAATTTCATAATCTAACCAATAACTTAAAACTAGTTCTTCTTGAATTTCAACGAGACAATGTAAAAGTTGGTGTTTTGTTTTTGTTATTTTTTCTTGATGGTTGACTAGACAACTTGGTGCATAAAGAGTAATAATATAGTACTAAAAAAACGTGGCTAACATGCACAAACATTTTTCAATCGTGTTTTCATATCAATTTATATTTAGAAGGTTCAGAGTAAGAGATATATATTAATAGAGTCTTAATGCAGCTTATAATAACCGACTGTAGTGACAATGGACATGTAATTTTCTGATCATGGCTTACTAGCTTAATATAAGACTGTCCTTGTTTTTGTTATCAAGAGATCAATTAAGCAGGATTATGCTGCTAACTGGAATAAGAATATCAAATTTTTATATTTTTTAACAATGTAGAACTAAAAATATTTACGTTATAATATGTGCATTTACAAACGTGTAAAAGATAAATGATATGTTTGGTTATGAATAATAATAGAATAAATTATTCATACATTTTGGTTGTATGTAGTACTTTTTTCTAAGGTTGTAGGTATTGGCGGAATTAAGAGCATTAACAGGGATGCTATTCCGGGTTCAGTTAACGAAATTTTGAAATTTTGTTTTAAAATGTTTTATTTTTATTTTGTATTTGGCCAGATGGTACATATTACTTCCTCCCTACAGATGAGATTTTTCTTCTCTCCTAATTTTAAATAGTTGTTTCACCACGATTGTTAAAAATGGACTTTTTACTTGTTGTTTTCTCCTAATTTTTTCCTAATTTTTACCAAGTAGAAACAATCATCAATGATCTTGTAATAAATCTGAGAATTGAATCAAATCACATGCCTCATCTTATAAGTTGAATCGAACTATATATAGAAAGGTCAACTTTGGCGCTCATATATTTAATTTTATGCAACAATATTATATTATTATGGCCTCGGATCGGAAATCGGAATATGGGATTGGTAGTTGTACACAACAACAACAATAATAATAATTTACTCTTTGAAATTTGGACCGACAAAAGATATGAAGACATTGGTATTTCATTCTTGAGAAGAAAATCTTCATATATGTGTGTGTGATTGTGTGTTGTTTTACAGAAAATACAACCTTTAATATTTAAAGGCAAGAAGAATTGAAGAAGAACTATGTTTACAAGTTGTGAATTCACTTTCCTAATGAACAAAAAATTGTCCTTTACCAAATACCAAATCTCGTGGCGAAAACTTCACTTAAACGGCCTTATATTCGAACGTAATATTCTAATCGTCGTAATCATTTGTTTACCTTTGATTAAAAATGCCTCACAATGACTAAATAATGTGAGCAGATGAACGAGACGAAGGATGTATAATCTTTTACGATTTCAAGTTGAAAACACTCATTGGATTACTCAAAACCCGTTCATCTGTTACTGTAAGGCCGTCTCACCCAAGACTTTAGCTCATGAATCATAAACATCTTGGCATATGATACAATGCTCAGAGATTAGTCTACCCATAGCACTTCTTTTTTCAATCTTCAATTTGCGAGTAAATTTGTTCCATAGATGAACTCCATACGACTCCGAATCGATCTCCATAAACTTAGTTGTTGCCCAAGTAGTCCCATTTTTGTAGGGTTTTTCGAATAATCTAGGAATTCGGATCCAATCAATCGGGTAAAACGCCATTGGAGACACAATATTGAATTGAAACCTTGTATCATTAACAGCTAGAGATATAACTCTTGTAGTTAAATATGGACCATTAAAACCCCATTTGAACCCATCAAAAGTCAACGCAAATTCCTCCATGAATTTCCATACCAAAGGATGTTCTTTATCAAAGATCAAAACCGCATTGTTTAATGTCCTCCATTTCCTAGTCGTGTCGTCGATTGATTGGATTCCAATCGAGTTTTTTAAGCTCGAAAAGCTCTTAAGAACCAACATATCCGTGTCTAGGTAGACCCCACCGTACTTGTACAAGACTACCATTCGTAGAAGGTTTGACAAGTTTTGCGTGATGGGTATGCTCCCTGGGTCTACATCCCCTGCCTCGAGCCTCTCGAGCCATCCTTGGGCCGGAGTTTTGTTAAAAAGGGATTGGAAATCCGGGGCGACTGGGAGGATCTTGTAACCTCGGTCTAAGATGGGTTGTAGGATTGACCGGCCGGGTTTCGAGTCCATTGTCCTAGAGAGTATCATGACGCACCCATCTGGGTGGGCCTTAAGTACGCTCTCTAGGACTAGTAGCTCTCTTTTACCGAACAAACTTGCCGGGGAAATCCAGGTGAAGAAGAATCGTTCCGTGCAACCTGTGATGATGACATTGTTGTTGTTATGCAGATGTCAGTTAGTTTAATGGATAAAGTTATCGAGTATCGGCCAGGATAAATGCCTTCATAATGCATGCCTTTACATGAAAAAAAAAACTAATGTATTAGTTACATTACCTTGTTTTAGAAAATTGGCCTCTAATTACATTATTGATGTTACGTAAATGTCAGTTAGTTTAGCGGGTAAAGTTATGAAGTATTGATCACGAAAATGATTGGCCTCGTGGTTCGTGCCTTTACACTAGAAAATAAAAGTATGTATTAATAACATTACCTTGTTTTAGAAATGATTGCATTTTTCCATCAAAATTTCGAGTTCTTGACGTTGACTTGATTATCTTAGATTCTTCAAGTTTTTGTTTAAGCCAAAAGATCCTATCTGCCCTCGAAATATTCCATGGAGGATTTGAAAATACATCAAATGACGGAATTATGTCATAATTTTCATCGTCGTCTTCTTCTTGATCATCTGTATCGTCTTTGTTGCTTGTTGGTGTTTCTTCTACAATATCAATAACTGTTCCATTCGTGTTCAAAGCTTGCTCGATAGGTGCAACGACCTCTTCATCTCGATCATTTGTATCGTCTTCATTATTTGGTGGTGCTCTTTCCACAAGCTCAATAACTGTTGCATTGGCAGCTTCCTCAATGTCAAGGTCATCATTTTCGCCAATAGGCTCATCATTGGATGTCAAATTTAAACCAAACTCAATAATAGCCGAGTCTGACACTTGAACATCAGGTACATTATACTTATATGTCGGAGTTTTCAAATTGTAAGAAGAGGTTACCTTTGGCTTAGATGCATTGATATTAAGAGTATTGAGACAATTATTATTGGTATCTCTAGGATGAAGGTATAAAAAGGAGAAAAACAATATAGCAAAAAGAGTACTAAACCAACAAATTGATGCAAATGTTGAAGGTATGGAAATTTTTCTCTGCATTTTTTTTTTGTATTTTTAGTTTAAAGTGTAATGGAAAGGGAAGAAAGAAGCAAAGGTTGATATGTCGTGCTACAAAATTATCAATATATTTGTTTGGTGATATTAAAGAGTTAAATCATTATTGATTGATTATTTGATTAGTAGAGTACGACTTGTTAATTATCATTTAATCAATTAACTGTTTGCTGTGACAGAGTGGATAGGAATATTGGATATTAATTATAGTTATTTGTGGAAGGATATAAGATTTAGTTGTTTTTGCGCAAATGTGACTAGATTAAGAGTGACAAAATTTCTTGGAAGGTTACAAATAACATGCATGAGTCATGACTAATATCGATTGTATATACAACTTTTTTTAATGTTGTCGAGTATTGTTACAAAGTTGTTGAATTTTGTTAATAAAATTGTCGAGTTATAGTAAAAAGTTTTTCAAGCTTAAATAAATAATTAGTAAATTCAATAAATTTGTAAAATAACTCAATAACTGATAAAATAGTCCAGCAGCTTTATGTAGCTCGACTACTTTAACACGGTTGTATGTAGCCATGTAGGATACTTCGTAGTATCTGTGACTAATTAATGAATGTTGAAATATGTTTTTTTAACCAACAACTCCTTAATTAGATTATCGATTTTATTTAAAACTGATATGTCTTAATCAGAGTTCTCATATTCCCGAGTCATGGTTTACTAGTGTGACAATATATTAGGGACTTGGGGTTATCACCCTAACACCACTAATAAGCACAAATAGCAGTATAGTAAGTATACCTCTAGTAAGTATAATAACATTATACAACCAACATATATTTAATTGAGCGTATGTGTATTTTTCCTAAGTTTTTTTAAAGTTTAGTTTTATTAATTTTAAATTAATGAACTTATAAGTTTTACGGTAAAACTCATAATCTTTATAACAAAACTTGATAACTTGATTATATAGCTCGGAAACTATTCCATCAGGTGTACTACAACTGGTTGTATAGGTAGAGCAAGAAGTAAAACCCAAGATATAAAAAGTAGGCTTATTTTCAAAGTTGTGAAAAAATAACATTAGAATGCATGGGCCTTTTTTACACGAAATTAGAGGAAATTAATGATAAACTAATTACTCCAGTTTATCTAAGGTCAAGAAAATTCCACAACATATACATAATTTTAATGGCTGTAACTTTGCATGTCAACTAATACGAATATAAAGAATATAAAAATTGATTAATTAAGTTCATATTTCGTTTCTTGTTCTAATTTTCCGTTGAAATATACTCCGTACTTTGTAGAGATTATGTAGACAAAAATAATTTTGCACCAAAAAAAATGAAGACAAACACAAATTACTGCAAAATGTAAACAGGTAAGCACTATTAGAAAGATAAGTTTTATTAAGAAATTACATAATAATAATAATGAGATACAAGATGTCTATTTATACTAATAATAGAGTTCTAGTTTTACTAATCTAGGTAAGAAAATACAATATTATAATAATAATAGTTTTCCTAGATAATATAAGAAACATAATTAGGAAGTGTATTATCTAGGAAAGTCTAGCAAGACGGAAACTCGACTTCACTTAGGTAATATTCCCAATACGCTCCCGCAAGACGGACGATCGGAGAGCAAGTGCAGTCTTGGACAAGATGAGTTATGCCAAGGTGGTAGTTAGAATGATCATGTGCTTAGTAGCGTTGTTGATGAGGGTAGATTTCCGTGCTGAGCTCGCCGATATATTTTGGTGGGTGACCGAAAGGGTGGTGGTCAAAGTTTATGATGGCTAGCATTGTGGCTAGGTTTTGGTGGCCAAAAGGGTTGTGGGGCCATGTTGTGTTGATGGCTTGAAGGGTTGTAACCATAATTATAGTGGTGAGTTTGTTTAAACTTTGTGGTGGCCGAAAGGGTTGTGGCCATGTTGTGTTGATGGCTCGAAAGGTTGTAGCCATAATTATAGTGGTGAGTTTGTTTAAACTTTGTGGTGGCCGAAAGGGTTGTGGCCATGTTGTGTTGATGGCTCGAAGTGTTGTAGCCATAATTATAGTGGTGAGTTTGTGTAAACTCATGTGGTGGCCGAAAAGGGTGGTGACCATAAACATAATACTTGGTTTGATGCAATTCCCAAGGTAGTGGCAGCGGAAGAAGGTTGTGGATATAGCCGAACAAAGTCGGGTTTTGGATAGAGTACGTCCGAACAAAGTCGGGTTTTGGATAGAGTCCGAACAAAGTCGGGTTTTGGGTGGGTGTTTTAACTTCCGGCCGAAGGATCTACTCCGATGTGTTACCCTCTATCAAGAGCACGAGGCTCTGATACCATATTGAAAATATATGTTTTATTGAGAAATTGCATAATAATAATGAGATACAAGATGTCTATTTATACTAATAATAAAGTTCTAGTTTTACTAATCTAGGTAAGAAAATACAATATTATAATAATAATAGTTTTCCTAGATAATATAAGAAACATAATTAGGAAGTGTACTATCTAGGAAAGTCTAGCAAGTTGGAAACTCGACTTCACTTAGGTAATATTCCCAATAAGCACATCCTTAATTAACTCAGTTTTGTGTGTAATAAATCTGAAATCGCCGCCCGATCTATATGTACATTAGAGCAACTCCAATAGATGATGTAGTTTGATTTGTCACATTAATTTTTCAAGCTACGTTGCTTTTCGGCTACGTACCGCTCCAAGGACGAACTAAAGCATCTTGTAGCTTGTATGGGTCCACATTCTTACTTTTATCCAATGAAATAATTTAGCTTTTATTTTTTTTTAATGCAAGCCATGTAGCTTGACAAAGCTACCATGCTTGCAAATACACTTAAATTTTCAACTCCAATGGTAAGCTACATGCTTATAAGTTTGCAAAAATTGCAAGCAAGTCCGATCCTTGAAGATATATCATTGGAGTTGCTCTTAATGATTGTTGAAATATATATATAACTGAAACATTATTTATATATACATTTGTCTTAAATTAGACTTATACAATGTATAAAACTACTCGGTGGTATTGTTTTTTTTTGTCTAACGAAGAGCGCACTTAGTCGCATTACAATAGAAGGGAGGGGGAATAGAATCTGGGACTTATTGTCCACAATGTAAAGATGATAGATGAACCATCTCAACCAAAACCTTAACGTGATGGTTGAGGCCCATATATTATAGTTATATTCTATTATACCCCCTCACTCGAATGCCCATTGGGCTTGAAGAGTGGTTGGTTAGTGCACATGCCCCTCATACCATGTGCCGGGTTTTTTCCACTTTGTGAGTTTGTGAGATATTGGGGGCTGCCAAGGTTTGAACACGTGACCTACGGTCACTCTGGCTCTGATACACGTGACCTACGGTCACTCTGGCTCTGATACCATGATAGACGAACCATCTCAACCAAAACCTTAAGGTTTGGGTAGGCTCACTTGAAAGCAGGGGCATGGTGAACTCACACCAGGAGGATGAGGAAGGGAGAGGCGTAGTGGACTGTTGGGAGGCAAAAGGATATGTATTTTCAACAAAGTGGACATGGCGAGACACATAAATACGGTTGGTATTTGGGTCAAGACACATATAAGCGTGTTGGGTGGGGGAGTAGCCTACAAAGGTACAAGCAATAGAGCGAGGGTCGAGTTTGTGATGGGTATAGGGGCGGAGCCGTGGGTAGCATAGACTGCCAAAATTGTGGAGGTTATGGTATTTGGGTGTATTTTGAAAAAGACGAAAATATGGGGATTGGTGACCAAGAGTCGATGTAGGCATGCGATTGATAAGATAGACTGCAGTTTGGAAGGCTAGGGTCCAATAAGAAATTGGCATGGAGGAATGAGAGAGTAACGCAAAGCCGATATCTACTATGTGGCGATGACGTCGTTCCGCAACACCATTGTGTTCGGGTGTATAAGGGGGCGAGGTGAGGTGTTGAACTCCGGCTGCGGCGAGGTCAGGTTTTAATTTTTCAAATTCACCACCATTATCGGAGTAAAGTGTGAGAAGGGGTCGAGAAAATTGCTTTTCCACAAATGCTTTAAAGTGAAGAAATATTTTATGAGTGTCAGATTTTTTTCTTAGTGGAAGCAACCACGTAAATTTCGTGTAATGATCAACGAAAATGACGTAGTATTTATAGTTATCGAAAGAATGTATAGGTGAGTTCCATAAATAACTAAAGACAACTTCAAGCGGAAATGTTGTGGTGAGTGAGGAAATAGTAAAAGGAAGCTTATGACTTTTATAAATGGAACAAGCATGGCAATGACTATTATTATTCAGAGTCGAAGGTTTAATGTTCAAAAAAGTAGTAATTTGATGAAGTACACCCAAGTGAGGGTGACCAAATCTATGGTGTAGGTCAGCTTGGTGAACAGTAGTGGTGTGGGCTTGCGGAGATGACGAGGAAGGCCAGTAGTAGACACCGTCCTTGGCGGGTCCAATGAAGAGAAGAGCACCAGAATTACATTCCTTCACAACAAAAGAAGAAGGGGTGAAGTCAATAACAACATTATTATCGGTGCAAAATTGAGAGACGGAAATAATATTTTTGTGCATAGTCGGAACATGGAGAACATTATGTAATTTAAAGGACGAAGTAGAAGAGTAGGGCAGAAATGTTGAACCAGAATTCGAAATGGGCAACCCGGATCCATCTCCAATGACTATCTCATCCGTTCCATCGTAGGGGTATTGGAGGGAGAGATTGGCCAAGTCAGTCGTGACATGGTGAGACGCGCCACTGTCTAGGAGCCACGGAGAGGGGATTGGTTGAGAAGTAAGGGCCGTGGGGTCAGCTTGGGGTTGGATGGTGATGGAGATTCGGCATTTGGAGTGCGGGTGTAAGGTGGGACACGGATATCGGGATGCAGAGCCTTAGAGATGGGACAATAGAACAGGGTGTGACCTTGGACATGACACCATTCACATTTTCCACGGAACGGGTTGGTTGGGTTCTGGTTGGGTGTGGTAGATGTGGAGGTGGTGGCAGGGTAACGTGGGGCAGATTGAGTTCGAGCAGCGGAATTTCGGGTGTAAGTAGGGTGAGCCATGGGAGCAAAGGAGGTGGTTTGGGTGGCTTCAGTTTGTTGAAGTACGAGTTCCTGACGAATCAGTTTCTCATGGAATTCAGTTAATGAAATCGGGTTATCTCGGGCATTGACCGCGTCAATGACCGATTGATAGGTAGAGGGCAAGCCATCAATGATATGGTCAGTGATGTCTTCCTGAGAGAGGATGTCACCGAGTTGGGCAAGGTCATTAGCAATGGTTTTAACAGAGTTCATGTAGTCGATAATGGACATGGTACCTTTGGTGGTATGTTTAAGTTTGTGGCGGAGTTGTTTGATGTGGTCGCGGGATGCACGTGCATAGGTTGATGCCAGAACATCCCAGGCTTGTTGGGTGGTGTGGTCACGGTTGAGGAGGGGACTGACAGAGGCAGTGAGAGTGCTAGCCACGGCACCCAAGAGAAGCCTATCTTGCCGGTACCAAGTACTATAAGCTGGATTGGGAACCGAGGGTTTGTCTTTTCCGTAAGAAGTTTTGGTGGTGGGGCAGATCCATCAATAAACGATGATAGACCATAGCCTTGATGAAGAGTCTCAAGTTGGAAACTCCATTGGCGATAGTTTGTACCATCGAATTTGGCGACAGAATGCACGTTGAGAACGAACTGAAGCACGAGCGGTTTGGTTGGCTCGGCTTCATTGGGAACTCTAGAGCCTGACATTAAGAGTGGAAAAAAAGGAAGAAATTTTTGGGGATCGGAGAGACCTTTCTCCTGATACCATGTAAAGATTAACAATTGATGATATTTTATTGAATGATTACAATGAGCAGGGTACATTGATTATATAGTTAAGACGAGATCTAAACTATCCTAATTAAGGAGAATTAGTTACCTAATTCTATGCTAAGAAGATAACAATATTTGACTAAATATGAACACAATATTAACAGTGATATGACAGAATAATTACTACAATTATTCTCTAACACACAATATCTCTGTCTTAATCACTAGAGTAAGACATATTCGGTACTCAGTGGTATTGTGAGGACAAAACAAAATTTTTAAATGTTTTTGTTTAGTTATTTGTATTTTCGGTTACCAACAATGCATATACATGCAATTTGTAGCTTTAGAGGGCACCTAGCTTTGTTTTGCCTATTTTTGGCCCTAAATATTCCCATTATTTGAAATCGTTATCACAAGTGTGGTAGTGCCTTCAGCTAATATTGCCATGCAAAAAGTCGGCCACAGTATCACATCGCAAACAAAACATGGATAAGACAATGTCAAAATCAAATGTATGCTGCTAGGGAACGCAACGTTACAAAGATTGCAATAACTTGTACAAATTCGCTTGTTTGTCTTCCAATATGATTACTTGGGTGCAGTGGTGGATCTGGGGGATTAGCAACGGCTGTCGTCCCCATGCCGGATGAAAATATCGAAGTTCTTAGTTAAAATTTTTGAATAAAATTTTAAGCAAACTTTTGAAATTAGTGGTTTTCCCTTAAAATTTTCTGCCCCAAACTTTAAATTCTTAGTTATAATACGAGTCGGTTAGGTCATTCATAGTTTGTTAGATTTAGGTGAAGACTCTTGATGTTTAGGGTCAAAATCTTTTTGCAAAAGGTCAAGAAAAAAAATATTTGACGGACTGCAGAGGGAGTAATAAAAAGGGAATCAAATAAATAAAGAAAGATGGACTGCACATCCAAAAGAGGACAGAACACGTCCGGGAAGGCGTCTATATCGGACAAGTCCTTACAAGGTTCACATCAGATTTCCTCTTGCAATTATTTATTTCTTTTTTAATCCAGACATGTAATCAATAATTAAGATCTAGCCTGCAATTATTTCTTAAATATCTTTTTGTATTAGTATCACCATAATTAGCTCATCATAAAATTCCTACACAAATTCTTATTTCAGACGGACTAATTCCGTCTGAAAAATAAGACGGGATTATGTTGCCACTTTTTGATAAAATGTAACCAGCTTATATCAACTTGTTTTCAATAGTGGTTACATCTAACTGTAAAGTGGTTACAAAATCCCGTCTTATTGCTTCAGACCAAAATGGTCCGTCTGAAGCAAGACCAACTGAAATTCCTATTACAAAAGTATATCACTTCGTCGAAAGCTGTCATATGCAACTATGCTTAAATAATGCAAACATCGCTTTAAGCTGATGTCGATAGACATGGTCACTAAATCAACACAAGATGTGCATGCTGCATGCAACTCCATTATGTTGCATAATTCCGACATGTTACCGTCTCATTGGATAGTTCCTGTATTCTATTTCGTTCTGTCTCATCATATAGTTTACCTTTCCTTTTTTTTTTGATATATCCTATGTCGCAGAGAGCGGGTGTTGGACTCCGTACCCCAGTTACATGTACTCACATATAACGTAAAGTAATCTAATTGAACGGAGAGAGCAACTGTTACAACCTGCATTTACAAATTACTCCGGTGTTTGGCAGCCAACAATGACAAAATGTTGGAATCCTGCTCTCATAAGGCGATCACTCAATATGCGATAAGTGTGTTCCATTAACACAAGTCTGATATATCTATGAATCTTCAAAATGATGGTCAGTCTCGTCGTAGATCTCCTCCTGCATTGGTAGTAAGTTCATTTAAGTTTGTTCACGAATACATAGAGGGCCACTTAACAGAATAACATTATTGTGAATTTGCCATATTAATAAATAATGATAGCCCAAACCAATTTATCAAGAATCCCAACCCATATATACAAGAAGCCAAAAAAGTACCTCATAATATGGTAGGTCTCCAGTGACAGTTTGAGAACAGAATTAATACCTGTAATAGCTCTTCAATTACATCCTCCAAAGTTATTATTCCCACAGCTTCTTCTTCGTCGGGTTTTGGCAGAGGATTTTGATCAATCTCCAAAATGTTTGAATAAATATTCTTATTCCATTTCTTGGCCCTACTTCCCTTGTTTGACTTATTGCTGTGGGGATAGCTCTTCCATTTATACATGTTTCTCTTCTGCTTTCCACTCTTTTCCTTTTGATTTGTTTGTTGTTCCTGATCCTCATTGTCATTGTCGATAACCACCGTCACCTCCCTGACCGGACTGCCTGTGTTCAAAGTAATGTAAAATTGGTGCAAAGCAGCCCATTTCCTTCCTGACAACATTAGTCTAGCTCCCAGGTTCTAAAATGTTGGGATATCATTCATCCCGAAGCTTGCTCTTAAAATACTGGGAACATAGAATAAGGCTACTCTACTGTGGGCTTTAAGTGTCAAGAACGACACAGCATCAGAGGCGATGGGCAAGTTTATTTTATGAAAAAGAGTCATGTTTCAGTCAAAATGAAGTGTCAAGTGTCAGGTAGAGCAAAAGCATTCTCTCACCAATCACGATACTTTGACAATTCATTTGGGATGAAAAAACACACAAAAATAACCATGTCTAAGAATCGGCATCGTGCCGCGTCTGATGCCTGAGGCCGAGTCGAAGTAACATAGGCCATCACACTTGAAACACAACATACCATCCGCAGGACCTCCATTAGCATGCTGTATCTCTGTTTTGTTCAACTGTCTTATAACAACTGCAATGTGGCTATGTCCTTTCTGAAACTCATTCAAGATGTCATACAGTGGCATTGTTACAGGCAGCCTACAAAACAAAAGCATCGGTTAAATGTAATCCCAACACACTCATATACCCCATGCATACAACCCTCCTAAGAGACATCACAATATCAGATCAGTCAAATGACTGTTATGATTGTTATCATGTATTAAAATCTGTCAAGAACTACTTCCAACATTCATTTGCAAAAAATATTAGGTAAAATCAGAAAGCACTGACAAGTATCGATCTTAAAGATTTGCGTGCTTATTGCATTAGAGAGAGTAATGATTAATGACTAGCGACCCAGTCATACTCAGGCCAAACCATCTAACCTAAGGAGTTTCGGATCTACTGAAGGAGTTAGTGTCTCATGGTGTGTCACAGGATAGGCGTTTTCACATCTTAAGTAAATTACAGCCCAGAAGTATCTTGTGAAAGAACAGCTTGACTTACCTAAATAAGGTGAAGGAGGGAGAAGGTATGTTGATTAAGAAAGGCTATGAGCAATAATCATACATACCTGCTAGCCTAGTAGAAATGAAATCAAAGAGCGGGAAAGTGAAAGAAACATAGATCTTGTTTGTTGTTACACTCACAAAGGTCGATAAAAATGAACTTAAATAAATAAAGTTAAACATGACAGACAATCTATTTCTCTGTTTGACAGGATTCATCTAACTCAAGAATCTCCAGGACAAGTACCTTGAAATGAAAAGTGCTTAGTGCCCATCTCCAGAAACAATTAGTAAAGTCAAATTATTTAAACAGGGCCTGTCCTGATCTGTTATTGATATACCAATAAAAGTAAAACAGGAGACTGAAAATCGCAGCCTGCTTCATCAAACTAACATGCGATTACTTTCATCCTGACGACGCTCCCTTTAACAATTTATGACGTATAACAGCTTTTAAGCAAAAAAATATCATATAAACTATAAAGAATAACATGCCCCAATTAATCGCTCCACCTATGTTTAATACCACAAACATAGCGTGTGTAAATGCATTCAGGACAAGAATAAGAGACGGAAAAAAGTGGCCAGCCTACTGTAGTCTATAGTCTCTATAGTAACACATGTCATCCTGATGATGTTCAGCTTTAAAGTTCATGACTTCATGCCTTACAACAATGATAAGCAAGAAACCATGTGAATTTGCGTAAATTCAACGCCATACTAGTAAATACGTAATCTGCTACTGACACTAAACACAACCACATACCTAGGAATTTTGCGAATTGTTACACTCTTTACAGGCACCTCATCTTCTGGATGAATGGTTAACAGATTTTTCACCTGAAATTAATATGAGATAAACAGGTGTCAGACTTGGGACCAGAGGCGAGAATGTTTGCAAGTGTTGACTGAGTAGAAGAGGGTAATTTACTGAATGATACCCTGAAAACCTCGCTCATATACTGGATAACAGTCAGTTATACTTATAAGAGAGATAAACATTATCTCACCGAAATAGGCCAGATACAAATACCCATAGTGATAAGTACATCATCAAGATCATAGAATTCAGACAGACAGAAAGAAAAAGAACAAGAACAAGAAAAAAAAGAGTGCTGCATGCTGAAACTAACACATTTATCCATTTTACTCAATTAGCCTACAGCAAACTAACAGGTTTTCACTTCTACTACATTGTACTCAATGAACCTCATATTTAAAACCTGGAACCTCCTCTCAGTAAAGTCAATTTGGAATAATTAACTGAAATGGAAAGAACATTACATAAATGTCAGGAAGGAAAAACAAAGCATCACACTCTAGACAAAAATACATAATTGAATTAGAGTTTGTTTCATTAGTATCATACAACAGACTCCCTTTGTCCGAATAACTTGTTTACACTTCCCACCTTTTTCCTTGCTTTTTTTTTTTATATAGCATACAGAACTTCTTGGGACAAAGGCAGTAATACCGAAAGACAGGTCTGATTCTGACAGCCTGACACCATGTATAATGATCTATACTTACCAAGATACATCCAATAATATTGGTGTACTCCTCATAGTAGACTGGCACTCGGCTATGACCATTATCCAAGACCAAGTTCATCATGACCCTGTGAACAAGAACATAAATAAGTTCACAGAATATATGAGTTTAATGAACTTTAATCTCAAATAAAGGCTACTCCAAATAGATGTGAACCTATCAAGTTTGGCGTTGATGTCAATAGAAAAGGTTTCAGATATAGGAGTCATTGCATCACCAGCTGTTTTCTCTGTTAGCTCCAGCGCTCCAGCAATAATAGTAGTTTCGTCATGCGTTAGTTCCCCGCCTTTTCCGGCCTGCATACCATGACAGAATTGCAATGATTATGCAAAACTTTTCGTATAAGCGGCAATGCGACACAACTAAGGAAATTTATTGCCATATTCTGACTGCTGATGCTTTTCATCTTATGACCAAGGAAAATGTAGTAACTAACAAGTGCCAGTTCATGTTTATGAGACTAAGTTGCCCAGTTTGCATATGGCTTATAGGTGAACTAAATTCTTGCTGTTTGAATTGCCTCTGAGAGACTGACAATTTACATGCACTCCACCCCAGCACATATGATGGCCACGCGAACTTTCAAGTTGTGTCAGATTCCATACCTAACCGTCTGAGGATGAGCTTTTTGTTTTCTGTTGGATTACATGAAGTCCATATTTTACAAGAAAGTAGAAAGCTTTACATAGGAAAGAAAACAAACAGTACAAACGACAAAGAAGAGGAATTGGTCATAAAATAAACAAGAAAAGATATATTTCATCCGGACAAAACCCGTCTAAAAGTAATTGCTTTCATACTCCTATTCCTAATTCCAACTCATTCATAAGATTTTAAGTTACGGATCTGAGCCTCCTAACCATCAGAACCAGCCTCCGTGACTTACATATCTGCTGTCCAATCGATACTTCAGACAGCCACACTGTTGGATAGGATGTCATGACTTGTGTGCTGAGTAGGTAAAACCCATTTATGGTTTCACACTCATGAGTCATGACAAAAAAAAGTTGCTTCCAAATCATGAAAACGACTAAAAATGTGAAATACTTCATTGGTGATTGCCCTAATTTTAAGCACAAAAAACTACCGCAACGCTTCTATAGATTCACCAGCAGGTTCACCAGAGGATGTAGAATCACAATCTGAAGTTGCCTTTCTGGAGAACTGACAGTAGAATTTAGAATGTCGAATGACAACAAAGTTGCTGGGAAGTAAAACTGACAGTACTAGGACTCTTAGAAATAAAAAGCTATTTTTTTGGAAAACAAACCCAACTAATGGCTATTCGAACTCCTTTATTCCACAACCAGTATCTTTTTTCACAGGCCGAAAAAAGTTTCTCCACATCTGGGAGATACCAATTAACCTCATATAGGCTACATTATCCTCAACAGCCATTGAGTTCCTCACCTACATAAATTTAAGTTGACCACATTCTCTATAGGGCTTGCTCTTCAAAAAGAGTGAGTTGAGAAAAATGCACACTAACAGTTAGGGGAAAAAATGCACCTCATTTCCATGCAAATTAACAAGTGTCTTAAGTTCAGCCCTACGGAAAAGAGCCACACGTCCATGCCCTAGAAGCAAGTCCAACAGCTGTAAACCAATCAAAGAATGTGTAATGAATAAAAAAAAGTAACAATCAAAAACTAGATTGAACCTATCAACCTAAAAGCAAGGTCACCGGTAGTATATAACCTTAAGCTCTTACCTTGCTTATAGGGTAGGCAACAGGAGAGCAAACCCAAACAAGCACACGAACAAACGGAGCTACAGCTGCACCTATGGCTAAACCATAACGAGAACAAATTGACTGCGGTATGATCTGCAAGCACAAAAAACATAAGCAAAGCACATTTGTAGTAATTAATATCAACATAGCCACATAATTGTCTGATTAAGACCATTCATATGTACTACTCCCTAGTTACAGAGATAAATGTGGCTCAGAAGGATATATAGTGTTAAATGCTCAAAAATAATATCTTCTCATACAAACCAAGAACTCAACCACTAACCTCGCCAAATAGAAGTATCAATGTCACTGAAATTAGGATGGCGCCCCAGGCTGTAACCAAACTATCGAGGAAAATGGGAAGTGCCTGAAAAAACAAGCTGCACACTTACAAATTATACTTCATCATGAAATAAAATGTAAACTTTATTTAATACCTCCATGGCTGCAGCATTGCAGATAAGCAAGGTACAGAGTAGTAAATGCTGATTTTTAACAACAGGCATTATCTTCTCTGTCAATAAAATGGTGGAAAGCGTTATTAAGGCATTGTAACTAAAAATAACAAATTGAAAAAAATGACAACACTCATACGCTAGCAACACAGTACACAAACCGATTCAAAGAAAGCGCAAGTGACGGAATTCGATGGAAAGATTAAACTCTCTTCATTAGACCTTAAACCATGTTCTAGGCTAAAAACCTTTCTAGACTTTAATTTCTACTTATACTTTCTCAAACTCTGGACTTTTAAAGATGAAGGGAGCACAATCTTACTAAAAAAAAATTTGATGCAAAAGGAAATGTATTCACACAAAATATTTCGCATTATATGAAACACCAGACCACAGCATAATGCATATGTAAACTACGAAGAAACGGAAACAAAATAAGATAATGATTACCAACCTTGTGGTTGTAGGATATAAATTGATGAAAAAGCAAATAGTTTGGAATAACATGCTTTGATTTTAGGGGCCTCAAAGGAAAATTACTTTGATTTCTAAATACTAGGGAGTACATCCTCCATATTCAAGTACAACACTTGTTTTACTCTTCTCATAATTCCAAGTGACTTATTTTGAAATGATAGGATTTGCAAAGCATAAAACTATTGCCTCATATGTACACTAGGTCAAAAGATCAACGGAGGAAAAATAAAACATAAACTATTTTGAGGAGCTATCAAAACAAATGGATAAATTTGATTGAAAGCGAATGCTTGACAAATCCGGCGTCTTTTTCTTCACAAGTTATAGGGTCACAATGGTATACTGCTCAAACTGTTACGATAAAAGAAGCGCAACCTAACCTTCATCATTCCTCAAATATTCTCTAGTTTCTGACTCCGCACGAATGAGTTTCAACAAGAAACACCTCCAGTTGAGGCACAAAGTTCCAGCTTGTAAAAGGAGATTCGACTCTCTTGCGCTCTAATTTTCAGAAACTATGTAAACTAAGAAGGTTCCTATCAAAGATCAAACTTCAATCTTACTGGGGGCCAGAGTAAAAGTAACCTCGGAAATAACAGAAATAACAGAACCCCTTCTAAATTTACACTTACATTGTCAGTATCTCATACGCGTTTTTTTTTTTAAATTTGATAACGAACGAAGGTACTAATACCAAACAGAACATTCTAGAAAGCTACGAATAATCAGAATCAGAATAATCACGACATCATTCAACTACGAATAACAATTAGGTTCAATGGATTAAGTGTTCAAAACAGAGCCGAATACAGTAAGAACGCATCGCTGCAATAGTTATGTCACATTTAACCAAAATTCAGCATTTACTCCTCTGAAAACGATCAGAACCAGCTAAACTTCTTCAACAATGAAAAAAATTGATCGGACAACATACATATCACACACCATGGGGTCACTCAAATTAACAAATTAATTACTACGCTAGTCACTTCAACTACTCTGTCACATTGAAAAAATTCAGCGCTAGTTCCTCCGGGAACGATAAGAACACATCTAAACAAATTGATCACACAGCAACATATATCCTATCACGCACCATTGGCCACTACAACAACAATAACATTACCCAAGTGCCTCAATGGCTCCTGCAAATTGCGGGGTAGGGGGGGAGGTTTCAGATGTACGCAGCCTTACCCTTGTGTTAGCAACACAAAGAGGCGGTTACTTTAGTAAGTTCTAGACTGCATTGAAGGCCCTTTGCTTCACAAGAGAAAGAAGCGCGGTCACTTTAGTGAGTCATTTTAATTTATTCCACCATAATCCAGAATAGTGAGTCTTTGGTTGCGTTGGAAATATGGACGACTGATTAAAAATAAATTACAACGCTTACTCGCTAAATACTTCAATTACTCCGTCACATTTAACCGAAATTACAGTTCTAATTCATCCTAAGACAATAAAAAAACATTTGTTTCTTCTTCAACGGAAAAATTGATCAGACAACATACACACACCGCTAATCGCTCAAATTAGCAAATAAATGATAATGCTATTCACTTCAATTATTCCATGACTTCGAACAAATATTCAGCACTAACTCCTCCTAAAACAATAAAAGAACACCTTAACTTGTTTAACAAGAAAACAAATTAATCGATTGCTCAAAGTAACAACTAAATGAGGATGTTGATTACTTCAATTACTCCGTCACTTTTAACCAGAATTCAGTACTAATTCCTCCTAAAATGATCAGACACTAGCTAAACTTCTCACATTTTAACCGAAATTCAGCATTAATTCCTCCAAAAACTATTTAAACGAACCTAAACTTCTCTGACAAGAAAAAAAATCGATCACACGACAACAATACAACATACGGAGTATAACATATCACACACCATCAAACATTCAAATCAAAAAACAATTTACCACGCTAGTGATCTCAACTACTCCGTCACATACTCGCATTGAACAGTAATTCAGTACTAATTCCTCCTACAATGATCTCAACTACTCGACACATATCACGACGCAGCGAACGCTAATCCCTTCAACTATTCCGTCACGTTTAACCAAAATTCAGCAGTAATTCCTCCGAAAATGATGAAAAACAAGAAATAACTAAATCAATCATAAAACAACATTCAACATATTATAATTATACACCATAAATCATTCAAATTACAACAATTAAAAAATAAATCACTCAAAAATAATAAACATTTAACAAATTTAAAAGGAATAGAAAAAATGATACCAGCGTGTTTACGATCTTTAGGAGTACCAGACTTAGCGAGAACTTCGAGATCAACAAGACTCAAAGACATGAGTCCTAACGTTAATCCAGACATTAAACCTGCAAAAATGACTAAAAACACAATTACCCCGATATTTACGAAGAAATCCGTTTCGCAACATTTAACCTCGATCGCCATTACTGTACGAACTGTAATTCCTCTCTCTCCTCGTTACTGTGTAATAGGCGATGAATAATTCGACGCTATTTTTGCGGAAATTGAAGAAGAAACCCTAAGTCGATGTGAATTACTCGGAGTTTGAAGAATTAGAGTGGTGTGTGTCGTGTGTGTTGTGTGTGGTTTCGTTAGTGGATTATGTGGAAAACAAACAAACTTTGAAGAAAAGAGAGAGAACGGTTTTTCTTTGGTTTTTTTTTTGTTTTTTTCTCTGGAAAATAGCCACGTGTAATGCATATTAGGAAGATTAGGGAATGTTGTTAGTGATGCACTAAAGTGGTTAGAGTAATTAATTAGCGAAAATGAATTTGATACTTACTCCGTTTCGGTTAATAGTTTACACTTGTTTTATTTTTCTCTTATAAAATAAGGTAATTGTAAACTATTCACTTGGAGTCTGGGACGAAGGGAATAGCTGTTTATTTTTCTTTAGGAATTTTCATTACCTACGAGCATTTCGTTTTAAGGTTTAAGACAGTAAAATATCGTCATTTAATGGTAAAATGTGACCCTTTAACGACAAAATATTATAGCTAGTATCACCGCTAAAAATTGTTATTGTGATAACTTGTTATTAAATCAAAAGCGACCACATTTGATTTTAAATGGATCACATTTTCCCCATTTTAGCTTGTTATAATAAAAATTGGTGAATTGGAAATTTTATGAATTAGGAAAAAGAGGCTATTTGGGAAGAGCCTAAAATCACATGGTTGTTTTATTCATGAATTGTCAATTCCACAATAGGGAGGAATTTGATTAATTATGACACCTCTAGGTAATTGAAAACTCGTTCATGAATTCAATTCTTGTTTGCCTATTAAATTACTTTTGACCAATTCGCATATATTATCCAACAGTAGGTCTTGCTTGCGACGGATCGGATCTTGCGACGGGTATTTTGTGAGAGGAAATGGGTAGAGGGGACAAGGTGGACACCCCCCATGTGCTCTCCACTCACCCTTGATGGGTATTTTGTGAGAGAATATGGTATCCGTCTTAAGCTTGTGACAGATAGTGTCCGTCACAAATGAGAATTTGTGATTATCCAAATCATATTTGAAACTTATGAGAAATTAATTCATTGAGCCAATCAAACGAATCCTTAGAATATTTTGAGTGGTTAGCTGTACGTCAGCTCTGGTTAAAACCGGTTTTTTTTTTACAAAAAAAAAAAAGTAGTTACCTACGAATTTATTTACAATACATTTTCGAAAAAAGAAAAAATATTTATATTGTTAAGTCGTACCAACCCATTTCTTGATCATTTGTAGGCTAAAAGTCCATGTTGATCTCGGCTCTATCCTACTTTGAGTACATATTTAATCACATTTATAAGATTAACTACTCCCTTCATCTCAATTATTATTGACCTTTGTTTTTAACACAAAATTCAAATAAAGAATATAGACAATCTTCATTATATTAAAACAAGAACATTTAAAGCCACCACATTGATCCACCTCATCATGTTAGTTTTTTTTTTTCTTTTTTTTTTTGTCTTTATTCTTTTTTCCGCATTTTATTTATCAGTTTGCTTTTTTACATTAAAATAATACAACAATTTGAACATGAAACTTTTTAATAATCCTAAATTATGAATTAAAACTTTACATTAATAATAAATTACATTGATATGTCAAAAATCCTGAAAATTAATAACTTAAAATGACAATCAACAAAAAATTACTCAATTATATAATTTCACCTTACACCGTTTTACTAAAGCAAAAATATAAAATTCAATAAATAAGTTCATAAGAACCCACTGGTTTAGTTAGATTATTTAAAAATCAGTCAGTTAATAAATATTAGAGAATTTAGGTGATATTATTCTAATTTGTAAAATATCAACATTAATTACTCAATGTATGCATTAACAAACTATTTAACCGTTAATCCATGAAGTACAATATGAATCTAGAATGTCGCATATCAAAATAAAATTTGAAAAAATGATTTTTAAACTGAAAAAACATTAAACCCCACAAATATTACATTATTTTGAACTTATCTTCTTTAATTTATTAGATATTGATTCTTTTGAACTTATCTAAAATATTAATCATATGGTGGTACATAAAAATTACGAGCATAAAACCATTAAAAAATTGCATCTCCGATAAATTTATTAGAACTTATCTAATAAATTTATCGAAGATGCAAACAAAAATTCTTTCGAACTTATCTAATAAATTAGTCATATGGATTCTCAGCAAGTCTTGCTTAAAACGGTATTATTCGTCTTAAGTTTAACACGGGTCAAACAAAACCATATAGTGGTAATAAAGATAAATTTTTTTCGTATTTGTCAGGGAACACATGGGATGATTTGATATGTATTTGACCCGTGTTAAGTTTAAGATGGATAATGTCCAGCTTAAATAGAATTTGTGATGGATTATTTGAAGTGTTTTGGTTTTGTTTATTTCTCAGTTCGGCCCACTTAAAAAAAAAATAGATTGTACCCATATAATTGGAAACTCATCCAACTAACACGAGCCGAATTCATGTCACTAAATTAAAAATTGCTAAGTTAAAATGTGTAAATGTGAATGAATAATCGTGTTATTTTTATTTCGCCGATGTTACATGTAACGATATTGCTTATTTTCTTCATTTTCCAGATTATTTTATAATATGAATATATCGAACATATATACCTTAAATTGGAAAAAAAAAAAATTTAAACTATGCACAAGTTTTCGAGTTATATTAATTTATTATTCATACTATGTTTCTTTTTTATTTTATAGTTGATAAGAGTATACAACCAATACGGTTGGTTTGTGAAATAAGTCAATAATTATTGTCTAATACTCAAGTTCTCTACTCCTGGATATTACAAACTTTTCTCTGGCGTATTTCATACTGTGTTTTGCAAAGTAATGATGTTACCCAAAATATACTATAATTTGTAGGTGTATTAGATTTTTTCTACTATTTCTAAATGATATATACGAAGTATTGTTCGAAGTTTAAATTTTAATTAACAGTTATTGAAATTTTATATCAACATTTATGCATTAAATCGAATATTTTCTATACAAGTTTAATACCAAACTCGTGCAATTTTGCACGGGGATAAAACTAGTTTATAGTTATTATTAGTGAATAACATGTGAACAATAATGGAGGTGGTAGATCATATATTACTCATTAATTTCCGATATACGGAATAAAAAGATTAACAAACAAAAAGACGCCTAAAAAAAGTAAATAAATATTCCCTCATATTCACTCATTTCTTCCCTTTTTTTTCCACTCCACAACATTTAAGAAATTAGATTTGGATCACACAAAATACATTACCCCACACATAAATTAAATTGGACTATACAAAACTCACAAACCTAGAACCAAAAAAGAGAAGAGAGAAGAAAACCCGACTTAACTAAAAGGGAAAGGGGGAAGAAATGAAAGAATAAGAGACCGTAATTTTTTATTTTTTGTAAAGTAACACTTGAGTAATGTAACCAAATCTCCTATGATATGATTCGGCAAATGGTCCATAAGTTAATTGTGTTCACAAATTCTTATTTAAGACGGAGGTATCCGTCTTAAGGTTAAGACGGATATCATATTCTCTCACAAAATACCCATCAAGGGTGAGTAGAGAAGCACATGGGGGGTGCCCACCTTGTCCCCTCTACCCATTTTCTCTCACAAAATACCCGTCGCAAGATCCGACCCGTCTTAAGCAAGACCTACTGAATTGTGTTGTGATGCTGTCATTAACTCATTATTGTGGAACCAAATCTGATCATGACTTCTTTTTTCGTCGTTGTTTAATCCTTGGAAAGTAAACAATCATGCAAGTTCGTTGTCTTTTCTATAAACTGCACTACTCCATAATGTTTCTGGTATGGACTTTCAGCTTTCACAAGAATGGTATAATGTCTCGACTCTCATATTAGCTTTAACCCAAATTCTTGGATAAGACGGAAGTATATGTCGAAAACTTAAGACGGGTCATATATAGCCTAAGTGCCTAGATATTAGCTAATAACTTGTCCGATTTATGCAAGTAGGGTGTTATTTGACATGTTTTATTTTTAAAACAAATATGTCTGTATTAAGAGAAACTAATCGTAAATTTAACTTTATGAAGGTAATAGATAAATTATGATGTTTACTCAGAAAACTCGGTAGTCTCTTAGAGTTGTCAGCTTGCTAGATGTCGTAATGAGTAATCTCGTGCCTATTTAGTTGTGCTCCGCGAACAGGTGAAAAAGGAATTTTTTTATCAATCTAGGGTTATCCACATAACTATTTCACGTTTTAGGGCCCATTTGAAACTATTTCTTCCAAATGGGTCCACGTCATAATCACCAATATTTTTTTTTCCCAGTTGCAGACTAAACCGCTGGCAAGGCCAGCGATTTTAGGTGTAAAATGCAAAACCGCTGGCAGCGCCAGCGGTTTGATAGACTATTTAAAAAAATTGTGTCACTCAATAATCAGAAGGTTTTGTGATGGAATTTGACAAGGCAAACCGTTGGGGCTGCCAGCGTTTTTACTCCATATACATAGTGAAACCGCTGGCCATGCCAGCGGTTTAGTGCCTTATATAAAAAAAAACACGCTCACTCACTCATTCTCTCACTCGACACAAACCCAAAAAAAATCCCCAAATTTTACCCAAACCCTAAAACCCGAAAACACCCTATTTCCCTTGATTTTTCTTTCTAAATCTCAATAAACTAAATCCTATTCAATTTCTATTCATCCAATTGAGTAAAAAGGTATTAATTACTAAAGCTTATGTCTTTTTTTTGTTTATCATTGTTATTTAATATAGTTTTAATATTGTGTTTGAGTGATTTTGTATGTTGTAGTTAGTTTAATCTTATTAATTATTAATATTTAGCAATGGAGATTAATAATTTCCCCTTGACTTGTTGGTGGAATGGAGAAATTGGTGTAGATGGTGAAAATGTTGTTTATAGAGGTGGTTGTGAAACTTTTGTTATTGCCAATAACAATATGAACTTTAATGAGCTTAAAAATGAAATTTATGAAGCTATAGAGGTTGATAATACTAAGTTTGAATTGATTTTGAAAATGAAATTTCCAAGTGTGAGAGATTACAAAGTGTTGTCGTTGTGTAATGATCGTGGTATGAGGGCTTTGTGGGCAAGTGTGTGTCAATCAAAAGCCGCTTCTATGGATTTGTTTGTTGAATTAAAGCCCCTTGAACCATCAAATTCCATTTTTCAAACCACTTTAAACTCTCCAAATTGAGAATCCTACTTTGTGTGTTTCTTTGGGCACAAATAATGTTGATGAGGCAGGTTTGGATTGTAATATTTAAGGGGATGAGGTGGAAGGGGATGTTGAAGAGGAGGATGAGATGTTGGTGGGTGTTAATGATGATGATAATTGTTTAGACCTTGTTTCTCAAAGTTCTCCCTACAAATCTCCTTTGCATGCAACAAGACAATAAGCACTACAAATCGTCGGTCTTATTTGTTGACCCCTAATAAAACGCAACCGTTTGAATGTATCTGTGTAATGGGGGCTTGGTTAAAATTGTCGTTTAAGAGTGTATCGCATATCAAATGGCATGTAGTATTATACAATCATAAATTCTCATTGAAGATGTGGCATATATATTCGTCTTCAATTAAGACAAGTCGGATCTCCTGTTACAAGGAAGCAAGTGGGAATTCAATAAGACCGTTGGCCATGCAATTTGTAACTAGAACAATTGAACGAAACTGAGACACACATTGCATCACACTCTCAAAAGTTTAGAATGATTGGAAGTATAAGCAGCTGTATGGAAGCATGACAAAGGAATGGCAGCTATTACTCCCTCCTATTCTCAATATTCTTCCCTATTTCCTTTTTGGTCCATTCAGGTTTTCTTCCCTATTTCTATTTTTGGCCTATCTTTTATTAATATAATAAACCCACTATTTCTAATTAGCCCAGCCCAATTATTACCTAAATACTACCCAGCCCACTAACCTAACCCTAATAACCTCTTAATGACTCCCGCCTTATATACCTAACCCTACCCATAACCCTCATAACCCTACTTCTCTCTTCCGCCATTCTTCTTCATCTCCTTCTCTCTCTACATCACTCTGAAACCCTAACCTCTTCCTCTCTCTTCCGCCATTCTTCTAAACCCTAACCTCTTTATCTCTTCCTCTCTCTTCCGCCTTATTCCGCCATTAAATACACTCCTTATTCCGAGACTACTCCACCTTGTTCTCTCCTTCACATTCCGAGACAACTCCACCTTGTTCTCTCCTTCACATTCTTCGATCTTCCGCCTTCTGCCAACCATGTCCCAGTTATTGATTGTCGACGATGATGAGGGAAATAACTCTTCCTCTTCGGATCTAGGGTATCCAACCTTAGATATTGAAGAAAGTTACTGTTTTTTCAATAACTCTGTTTGGTCTTTCATTGGTGATGGGGAGTTGGATCGGAAAGAAGAAGAAAACATGGTGACGTCGATGAAGAACAGTTTTGATATTTCTGATCTATGTGATGGTTCTGTTTCTGCTGATTTTGTCCCTGACTCTATGGGGGAAATCGATACTGTGGTCCCTGACTCTATGGGGGAAATCGATTTTGTGGTCCCCGATTCATGCATGGTGGTCTCAGTGGGGATGGAGGAGGAGGATGAGGAAATGGCGAGGAAGGAGATGGATATTTTGGTTAAGAGGGGGGCTGAGCGGAAGTTGAAGGAGTGGATGGCGTGGTACGACTCTCTTGAGTTAAGTAGGATTGTCGCAACTGAGCTTTCTAAGTATTTTCCTGCATTTAAGGTGTTGCTCAAAGACTAAAGGAGGTTGAATTTTCTTACCATTTTAATTTGATTTTAATTTATTCTTTTGTTGGACTAGTGATGATACAGTGATAAATTTCCCATTTTGTTCGCCCAATGATAAGTTTTGAGGGCTTTTGATAGCCAGTTAACATATCCCATGCATTACGCCACCACAAGTAATTGTGATGAGGCTATGTGTCGAATATGTTGTTGGTTTCTTCACATATGATGTTGAATTGTTCGAGTTGTACGCCATACTTGACGTTGCTATTTCTGAATTTCACAAACAACATTAATAACTTGTGCAAAGTTCATTACTAAAGTACAATATTAACAGCAGCAAAGTTCATTACTAGTGTTGTTCAAAATATGCAAAATGTGGTTTTGCTGGTGTAGACCTTTTGCTGCTGATGATTCTGATGTTGATGCAAAATGATTCTGATGTTGTCCTTTCTGTCATGTTGTTCATTCTTGTTCTGCATTCATGTTGTTGATGCTGCTACAAAATGTTGATGCAAAATGATTCTGATGTTGTCCATACTAGAGTACTGGTTCAAAATCTGGCTTTTAACTTCATACTGCTGCAAAATGTTTTTGTACATGACCTGCAATGTCTAAAACAGTTCATCGCCTGTTGGGTCATTACTGATTCCATTAGAATCAGTAATAATGCCAACAGAATTACTTGCTTCATCTTCTGGTGGTAAACTTTCTTCATTCTATGTGTCTGATACAATGGCTAGTGAATGTACCAAATCACTAATGCTACTGCAACCCCCAAAATTACTTAAATAATTGATGGCGTCCTTCACTAAATCTAAATTTGCCTCTAGATAATCAGGCAATAAACCAAGGGTAGCTAATTTTGACTTGTGCATATGTGGTACAGGGTAGTCATTAGAACCTTGAATTTTCAATACTTCAAGCATACATGCTTGTAATGTTATGAACACATAATTCAACTTTTCAACCTCTAATTCTTCAAATGCTTTGACTGTGTTTAAAACAAGTTCCTGCAACATTGTGGATTTTTTTTTCTGTTGAAGTGACTGAATTGCTCTAAAAAACCCAAATCAAGGACATTCAAGTCTGGTGAATTGGCAGGTTGACAAACCAATTCTATATTCCACCCGTCTTCTGTAGCAGCCCTTCTGAAATCTGGATCACTGTTTTTTATGTGTGGACGAGCATTGTCCTGTTGTATTACTACATGTTTACTCAAACTTGAAGGCCACTTAGCCTTAATAGCTGGTATTACAACATTAATTATCATGTCTTTCACAACTAATTTGGTGATTGACTCTGAAGAGTTAAGAACGATTAACACCTAAGAGGGGGAGGAGGTGAATTAGGTGTACTTTTAAAAATTTCTACTTAACTTGGTTATTTGATAACACAAGCAAGAACAATTAAGTATGAGACTTGAGAAGCTTAATTGAATTTAAGTTCACAAGAAGTAACCGTAGATCTGAGTCACAGTATGAAGGACTGTGACACAGACAAAACAGCGAGATATGCAATACGTCACAGTATGGAAGACTGTGGCGCAGGCAAAATAACGAGATGAGTAGTAAGTAAATAATAAGCAACGGAATGTAAAAGTAAATGAACAAACAAGACGATGTTTTTAAATTGGTTCAGCTTCTACTCCGAAGCCTACGTCCAACGTTATTTTATTGCTTGTTTAGAAAATTTACTCAAACTTACTAAACCCCTTTCAATGAAAATAACTCCCCAACCAACCCCGGTTGCACTCAAACTTAAAGCTACTCCGCTTCAAGAGTTTATGTGTTCTATCTCACAGGTTTACAGAGTCTTTAATCTCAATCGTTCACTTAATGAACATGGAGATCACAATTAAGACCTAAACACGAGATCATGGAACAAACTTAGATGTCACAGTGCAGCGAACTGATACACGGAGAATTACAGCTCTTTTGAAAAACAATTTGAAGACTTTAAAACTTAAAAACAATTTTGCAAACACTTGAAAACAAAGCTTTAAACTCAGAAATAATTTGCAAAAGTTTCTCAATAAATGCTCTTAAAAGTCTTGACAATAAATGAGAAATAAGGAGGTTATTTATAGAAGAAAAAGTGTGTGAAAGATTATAATCATATTTCAAAAGAAATAATCAGATTTGTATGCTTAAGAAATCTTTCCATTTGCAAAGCAAAGAATATCTTCCATAAAGTTTTATGGGAGATAAATCTTTCTATAAAAAATTTGGTAATTATTATCTTCCATAAATCTTTAGGAAATAAAATATTATCTTCCATAAATCTTTGGAAATAGTATTTCAATAAGATTAGCTTTAACATCCAAATACACTCCTCTTGTTTTTCTAATTTAGAGTAAGTCAATCTTTTGAAAATAAGAGTTCTTTATAAAGATCAACACGTTTCACATTTTCGAAAATTCTCCTTTCGTTGTATCAGAAACCACAGTGACTTGCACTGTTGCATTGTTTTGCAGTCACTTGACAAACTAAAAATGTTACACTACCTCGTTTACAACATTTGACTTAGGCTAGGGCTTTCTTCATCTTTGATCATCCTTGCTTGCACCATCCTTGAGAAATAATTGAGAGCTTCAAATGCTATAAATCATAACTAAGAAGCAAACCATTAAATGACAATGAAACTTGGCATCATCAACCAAGTGTGGTTCTAACAGACTCAATACACTTAGTTTCTAAAGTACCTGCCATTCTATTCTTCGAATTTCTTTTAGCTGGCACTTCACTAACAAAGGGAAAAATCCCTAACTTGCCATCAAAAATACATTCTTTGTTGGCTCCATATTTGGGTCTAGCAACAGCACACATAAACATAACTTTTCCAATGAAATTTTTAGATTGAACACTTCTATATGGAATTTTTTCACCTTTTGATATATAGTACCTCTGACTTGCCTTAGTTATATAAAACCATTTTTCATCAATGTGAACTACATTACTCTGATCCTTGAATATCAACTTCTTGGTTAGCATGTGATATTGTATTTGTGAAAGACAAAATGTTATCCTATTCAGTTTGTTAGTATCTGTCAAACCTGGTTTAACGACATTTGTGTGTGATTTTATGAGGTCTGCTGCTACCCACCTTGAAACTGTGGATTGACTAACCTCGAGAGCCACCGCAAGTGTATGTTGAGTAGTTCTCTTAGTGAGATCAATACTTTGTAGTTTGCTCTCATCTAACTCCATTCTAACAATATTTTTCCGCCCTTTTATCTTGCTGTCTAAGTTGATTGGCTTACATGCTACTCTTTGCTTCTTCAACTCGTTCCAAATATCTGTGATAGTTTTTCTGCAAACTTTAAACTGTACAACTACATCTGCCATGACACCATGTTTTGGCTTGCCATTAATACTTTTTTCTTGTAAAATATGACCAATTTTGTTTCTTTCTAAATCTGTGAGATTTCTGGTTTTCATTTAATTCTCTCAATGTGGTTGGAAAGTTTTTTTTTGGATGTATGTTTATTAATGAACTTTGAAGTGTCTGGTCTGTTTTTATATCCCCAAGAACTTTGCACAAACCTAAATTTGTTGTTTTGGCGCAATATTCAAATTGTTTTTCATTTTGGCACCTTCTTCAAATTTGGTGCCAAAATTTGAAACAATAGCAATTGTTCAGTCTGTGTGTCCTTGACAGTTTGATGTGCATTGTTGAAGGCAGACCAGTTGGTATTTCAAGTGATGACAGCCCACTGAAAATCTGAAGTCCAACATTTTGTATCAATTTCCAGAAATGAACTTGTAATCTGAAGTCCAACTTTTGTAATTTTAATTTGGAGATATGTTTGTAATTTTAATTTGTTTGTAATTTTAATATGTTTGTAATTTTAATTTGGAGATATGTTTGTAATTAAAGACACTTGGTTTGTTTGACTATTTGGACTTATTTTGGAGGGAAACATTACCACTAATGCAATCTTATTAATGTACTAATTTTATCACTCTCTCTCCAATTACTTAGGTCCACTTGTACTATATTGTTTTTTTTATTCCTACCCTTAATCCTTGTGCAAATACCAAAAGGGAAGAACATTGAGACTAGGAGGGAGTATCATTTATTGGTCAACGACACGAACAGAAACTTCTATCACAAAACTTAATGCAACAAATCTCCGAAACAAATCTCATCAAATTTCTTACTCAAACAAAAGCAACCCCTTGATTGCATTAATTAATCTCAAACTCCGACCTTAGTCTCATTTATTCGTTTACGTTTTATATATTCTTTATAAGGATATTTAATTAAAGAAAAATAAATAATTAAGACAGAAGATATAACAAACAAACATCATTTCAGCATTGACAATAACAAACAATAACAAAAACTACTCCTTGATGAATCGTTCGGCGACCAATGCTTGCATTAATCTCATTAAAAAATTCAATATTTCCAATAGCAACAAAAATAAATAATTTTCCCTTCATACAATCATTTACATAAAAAATTTACACTTGAGTCTCTGATCAAAAGCAAAACACTACCATTGCGATATTGTTTATAAACAAAAAGTATTGATAGAAACGAATCAATCAAAAACGCAAGACCAGGTTCTCTCCTTAACACGGAATTGCGATTGTAGTCTTTTTTATTTGAGTTGGTCTATCTTCAGACGACCTATTTTGGTCTGAAATAAATACAAGGAATTTGTGCCTATTTTACAGTATTACCACTCTTAAAAAAAAAGTTATCATAAGTTGTAACATCTGCACTATTGTGCTTACTTTGATCATAAAATGATCAAAAAACTTCCGTCAAAATTGGACCGTCTGAAACAAGAACGGCCGTTTTTTTTTTTTTTAACTTTGAGAGTAACAATGATTGTGTGCGTGCACATTGAGATTTGATGTCGCAATCAGCCAGCAGCCTCATAAATAGGATTGGCCCTAGAACAATTGTACCGTTAACATATCCACAGCTTCCAACCACATAAGTATGTAACTCTGCCTACTAAACCCTACAACAACTATGCTACCTTCCTACTTGCATCTTTCATTCATTCATTCATAAATCTATAAAAACAACAAACTATATTCACTTTCATTCCTAAAACACAGCATCCTAAATACACCTTCATAAAAAAATGGGTTTTCTTGGTGTAACCTCAATATTATTGTTTGTGCTGCTAATACAAGCTAACATGGTTTCCTCAGAACCGGTCAGCGACCAGGAAACATCGGCTCCGATTGCCGAGCCTGTTTTAACTCGAATGCCTCCTCGGTCTGGTGATAAGTCAGAGATTGGTGGGGCTATCATCATATGTGGGCTGTTTTTCGCGGTTGCCATTACGGTGTTCTCCTATATTCGGGTTACGAGGAAAGATTGTAGCATGGATGACAAGCTCTACTGCTCGTCAGTGTGACTATACCACATAGATTGGTATTTGGTTAATGTCTGTAAAGTATGTATATGTATGATCACTGATCAGTACGTGCTTCCATCATAATTGTGTAGTATAGCTAACTGTATATACAATGCATTTTGAAAATATACAAGGATTCAGTATGAAATTCACATCCACCCCATTTTTCTGACTCATTTGTGGACTGGAAAAACATGTTAATCTGGGCTAGTCTCCGGGTCAAGTACACGCGACTAATTAATGTGTTTTCCTTGTGTAAAGTAAGTAATTAGTAATGTAACTAAATCTCATTTTATATGATCATTGAAAGTGGTCCACAAGTTAATTGTGTTGTGAAGGTGTCAATATCGTGGAACCAAATCTTGTCAATGACTTCTTTCGGTCTCGTTGAAGCCTCGGAATGTATACAATTATGCAAGTTCATTTGCATCAATAGACAGGTACCCAGTTATGCTTCTGGTATAAGGAGACTTAGAAGAACAGTCCCACATATAACCACAAGCGGTACGTTATCGAGCCTAAATTCTAATATCATAACATTTAAATGAAAACGAACAATAATACGAACTTCCAGTCTGAAAAATAAAGCAATCTACTACGGATCGGAGTAGTATTTAAATCCAGCAAAATGAGGGAAGCCGGTACCTCTCAGGCTATAACAGCCTGCTAAAGAATATGAGTGTTTAAGAAGATGATAATAGAACTTCTTTCACATAGTTTGACTTATTTGACGACAACATTTGAAGTGATTTATCAATGGTAACTCAAAAATCGATATCCAGAATCGAATTCTCTGATATCTCCTACACAGCTACGGATCAGAATCGCAATTCTTAGGCAGTGGACTCCTTCAGATACGCAATGAGATCAGCACGCTCTTGAGGCTTCTTCAAACCCGGGAACACCATCTTTGTACCAGGAATGTACTGCATGTTGATTAACAAGAGTAAGGGACAGCTAATTCAAGAAATGCCATCTTAGGCAAGCACAAGCAGCCAGCAGGCATACTTATTACTGAATAGGCGTTAGTTAGTCTTGGTCTCATTAGATAATGCGAAACGAACCCATTTTACGGAAACTAGAAACTGGAAACTAGAGAGTACAATCATTATATGGCTCAGTCTAGTGATAGAGACCATAATGGGACCATCTCATATGAGAATTTATGACTAGGTTTCTAGAGTCAACGAGGGAGAGGATGAGATTCATGCGTTGCGGAAAAGCAAATGAATAATCTACCTTCTTTGGGTTCAGCAGGTAATCATAAAGGGTGTCTTCTGCCCAGTTGACAGCCTTGTTCTTGTTAGCAGCAGAGTAAGAGTAACCAGCAGCAGTACCTGACTGCCTTCCGAACAGACCATTTAGGTTTGGACCTATAATACAGAAAATGCAAAATCAGTAAAGCCTAAAGAAACCGATGAACAAGAAGCTCCAAAATCGAGCTAATAGCATTTCTAAACAGGATAATGGAGCGAGTAAGACAGGATCAAGAGACGCAAATTGTGTATTACAATTCTATTAAGCTGAAACAAACTTAAGAATTTAACCAAAAACACCTATGACAACCTAATCAGGCCAATGACTCCCATACAAATGAATTAATGAGCTCTAAAGCTATTAATGAAAAATCAAACCAACTGCTGGTAAAAGTCGAACAGTCCACCATAAATCACGTAATGGGACAAAGTGACATCTACACAAGATAAAATTACATCTAGTATACTGAGGGAATTTCCGATAAAATTACACCACTTTTTGTGTGTGTGTGCGTGTGGGGGGTGGGGGAATTTGGCCCGTGGAGCTAAATGGAAAATATATAGAGCAATTATTCCCCAGGATCTGATCTAGAACAAGTAACATTAATTAAGCATAGAAATGAAACAAATTCGAGAAATTTAGCATAGTCCAAGATATCCAATCAAAACAGGACAAAAAAGAGCAACAATTTTCAAATCAAGCAACATCAAGTATGACATATGAATGTTACTCATAAATTATAATTAGGGCAAAGAATTCGCAGAATCTCTTAATGAACCCGCAAATTAGTTTGCATGTATCTGTATAAACAAATTTGCTTAAAACCTACCTGACATACTACTATTAAGCGTGTATCACACATTGGATAGTACGCTTCATACTGAATTATGCGAACTAAAAAGAAGAAGAAGACTGGGACACACAACGCATCGTATTGTAATTGAAAATTTTCATAGCAGCAGCATGTTAGCATGACAAAGGAACGGAAGCTTCATATAAGCCTAAAATTAGAACTCGACAGCTTTAAAGACAGACTAGTGACCAACGACCTCTCAACAAGAGTCGTCAACCATTCAGAACATCTACATGCATGCTATTTTTTTTCTTTAAAAAAGAGCTTGATTTGTAAGTAAATCCCCTGATTGCAAGAGTTAGTAGTGAGAGGCATTCGGGTTCCAAAAACTCAAAAGATCCTAAAATCGTAGAGAACGAAACGAGTCACCAAACAATGGAAGGGCTATTCATCAGTTTGTACAAAAACAATAGGTGGGATCATAAAACATTTTACCGACTTACTCTCAATGCAAAGAAATTTTTAACAAAACTCAATAAAATCGGCAAAAAAAAACATAAGAAAATTTGTAGCCTAGCAACTTTTTTAAGACAAACGACACACTATGAAACATAATTGCAAAGTTCTGCATAATCTGAAAGATACACCCACAGAACTTTCGTACAAATATCTCATACCTAAATCAGTAAATCAGCTGAAACAATCACACTACTGGAAAGACTACGATGATAAGAAAACTCAAATTTTCAGAACGGCCATTAAACGATAAGAGCATTTAGTCACAAACACAAAGTTGAACTAAAAATCAAAATTATCACCTAATTACTTTAAAAATAACTTAATAAGCTAGTCTCCAACAACATTTGAGAAACGAAGGTATGATCCTATACATAGGATGAATACAACGGCGTTAGTTAGTCAACCTATTCAACTGTTAATCACTTGATTAAACATCGATTACATCGTTTTCTTTGATGACAACAAACAATTCTCATCTCTACATTTAACCGCACAAGGATAAACTTTCTTTTATTATTAAACGACAAATCTCCAGATCAAATTTCATCACCTAATTCATTTATTAAACTGCGAATCCCTAACTACGTAGGATCATATAAATCCCGACGAAAGCAACGCTTTCAATTGCTCAGTGTATTCAACTGCGAATCCCTAACTAATCATCAAACACATTGTTTTCTTTAATAACAACAAACAATTCTATCAAACATCTATGTATGAAGATTTCGATTCATTCAACATCTATACAAAAATTACAAAATCAAAGTATAAGTATTGATCGCGCAACAAATCGATCATGATATATCATACATCATACATAGATCTATACAAAATTCACACCAATCAAAATTTCATAATAAAGTTGAACATAATAATTGAAAAATATTGCGAGAAAATAGAATCAAAAGAACCAAAAAAAAGAAGAATAAAAAGTGCGATGAAAAGAATAAAGAGAAATAAACCTTGTTTATGGCCAGCGCCTTGTTCAACGGTGTGACATTGAGCGCATTTAGTTTTGAAGATCTTTTCACCGGCCTTAGGGTTACCTGCTGGAGCTTCGCCGAATGTCGCCATTGTTGTTGTTTACAGAGCTTTTCTCGCTTCTCTTTTACGGAGAATAATTGTGCGAATGAGTTGTTGCAACAACGCAAAGTTTGTTAGGGTTGAAACTATTTAATGGGGGAATTGGGCCCATTGGGTGTGGATCTGACAAAACTGATCTGATCCGAATAATTTGACCGTCTTTAGCAAAGGACCGGCGGAGAATAGACCAATTTTAACATTTGTTTGTGTATACTATCGACTAGATTTCAAGCTCAGACGTTATTGATCTAGTTCGAAAGTTTGACCGTCTTATAGAAAAGACGGGATTCAATGGATAATAAACCAATTTTAACATTTTATTTTATTTTAATAAACTGATATTTTATCATTAATAGAGACATATTTAAATGAGGTGGTTATCACTATAAACATTAGGTTATTGAAATAAAATATCTCTTACAAGTTTATCAAACTAATTTAGCGGGTTTTAATATTGGACTGATTTTAACTATAAAATGATTTTATGCACCAACTTGTTTATGATTTAAAATGGTTTCATGGAAAGAACGTATCAATTGGAATAACATGTGTAAATTAGTAATTTATAGAAGCTTGATTTACATTTTGACAATTTGATAGTTTATTGATAACTCAATGTATTATGATAGATTAGTTATAATCATAAAGTATCAAACTTGTAAAATATAAGGATATCTTTTTGTTAAACATAACATGTAAAAAACATTGTTTTGACAATTTGATTGTTTATTGATAACTCAATGTATTCTATAGATTAGTTATAATCATAAAGTATCAAACTTGTAAAATATAAGGATTTTTTTTTGTCAAACCTAACATGTAACAAACATTGTTTAGTTTAATTTAGTAACTTGTAAAAAACCTGTAAAAAACATTGTCACATTAATAACTTATTAGAATAATTAGGTTAGATTTAAAAAAAAACGTCTCGCTATAATAAAAAAAAAACAAGTCTTAGTTTCGGCTAAATTAGATTAGTTTAATTTCTTTCTTTAATCTTTCCCTAAGTTAGTTTTAATCTTGTAATAGTTTATTTTACCTGGATTTTGTATGAAGATTCAAGTCGATATATTTGGGTTTTTATTCAAGTTCGTATCTAGTCCGTCTCATCTATGTTTATAGGTAAAGATTCAATCTTTCCTTCTTCGTTCTACTTTCATTTCCTTCACTTTGTTTTAGTAGATCTAGTAATTAGTAATGTTTAGCCTTATTAATATTGTGTTAATCGTTATATTTATGTTTAATATGTTTGAGTAGACCGTGGCTCGGGTTTAGGGGGAACTTTTGTGAAGTAATCGGTTCCAGTTTGTCATTGTAACGATGGGATTTACTTGGATAATTTGTATTCATTGTCTTACACGCTACGTGTTTGTTGAAATGCCCGAGTGAAAACTCGAGTGGTTTCTCTGGTCTCGCTGACTTCTTTTGGTAGCGTAAGCTTGGTTGAGTTGTTCCCTCAACTTGTCTTGAGGCGTAAGCCTAGGTTTGAGCTGGCGTAGCGTGTTGATAGATCGGTTAGGCCTAGAAAGAGCGAAATCTTACTTGACTCAGACCTACGGGACCTCACGGACCGAAATGTCGTGATTCTACATATACATCGCCTGAACCTTTCCTTGAGTCGTGATCCGACTCACTCCCTTTCACACTAGCGAGCCCGAGACCTTGGCTAAGTTACTATAACGAGACCTAGACTTATAGAATTATAGCCATTCTAACCCAAAAATAAGATCCTACAACTAGATGTATATGAGCATGGTACATCCATTACCAATTTAATTGAGCTTATATGTAATCTTTTCGAGCTTTTAAATTTTTTTGTTACATTTTAATTTTTTAGGTGTCAAATTAAAATATAGTTGAGCTTATATGTATTATTTTTGAGTTTCGTTGTAATATTTTGAGTTTAAAATTTATATAAAGCCGCTCGGATTCTTTTTAATAAAGCTCTTAAAATGTACATATAAGTTCACTTTCTTTATTATAAAGCTCCAAATCTATACAAGTATACAACCAACAACTGGTTGTATAATCTACTAATTGATTATAACCCCATCATCCTCGTGGATCGATCTCAACTTCCGTTATCGCATTAGTTAGGTGATATAAATATTGTTTGATTCTGGGGTGCACGACAACACGCTCATCACTCGTGCAATACAAGCACGATATATATAAATTTTCCTTTTTTAGTGTACTATTTATAGATTTTAAATTGACCGTTCATTTTTTTTTCACGTCTAGTTCTTGTATTTTAATTTAAGAAAAAAATTAATACAACAAAATTAATTAAAAAATTAAATGACTAAAAAAATGAAATGTATATTTTAATGAAGCTAATGAGTATATTTTTACACGAATTTAATGATATTATTTTATAAGTTCTTTCTAACTATATAGTTTTGAGTCACAACTTTTTATCATAAGAAGATCTGTTAATTTTTTTTCATAAAAAATCGAAATAATTTTTTTATGGCAAATCTAGAAAAATAGTGAGCCTTTGAATTTTTTAAATATCAATCTAAAAAGAATACTCATTTGTAGTCCAACTTACCTATAGAATAGAATACAAAAAAATAGGACCGTTCTAGGTTGTAGTATGTTAGGCTTTAATGCTTTGGCTGGGGTATTGTCTGTTATCGAATTTCTAACGTAACGTGCAAAGTCTCAAAACCTTTTCTTTTCTTATGACAAATGTTTTTATTTTTATTTTATTTATTTTTTTGACAAAATGTTTATAGTTTTTTAGTGGACCTCAATTTAATGATTAAGAATGAGCTCATGTAAAAAAACGTTGTCCTTGGTGTTAGGTTTGAACGTCAAATAATGATCATTCTTTGAATTAGTTCTACAGTCGTTGGAACGGCTTTGGGAAAAGAAATTACTCCGGAATAAACTTAGTAAGAGCCATATCACGTATTTAATCAATTCAATTGGTAATAGATAATTGGCCTTGGACATGTTATTTGCAATTCTCAATGTTTATATCTGTTATCTGTACACTTGAATAAAAGAATCAAATCAAAATATTATCTATACAATAGGTAATAGATAATTCACTTGGATATTTTATAGAATCACAATTGTCTCTATTTTTATCTCTTATTCATACATTTTAGCTAAAAAAATCAAATTCTTAATACCAATGATTTTATAGAAATTACAGACAAATTAGTTTCCAACCCAAGAATATTTTTATCTTTCATTCATATATATATATATAGATAAACGAACTATCATTTCCTTCAAACATACTAACTACCCTTCTATCCTCCTTAATTTTCTAACACAATGAGGCTATTATCTCTTTCTACGTTTTACATTTTTGCCACAATTCTAGCTACAATTAGTCTCATTTGCCATGCTAAATCCTTCCAAGACCAATTCCTAGAACCACATAATGCAGCGCGGTCCGAAGTACGTGTTGCGCCGCTTGTGTGGAACAACACCCTAGCCACTTTCGCCACAAATTATGGCAATAAAATCAAGGCGACGTGCGATGATACTCTTGGATCGGGTACTCCATATGGCGAAAATACAGCCGCTGGCTACGATGCAGGCACGATCGATCAAGTGGTCTATAATTGGGTTGCAGAAAAAAAGTATTATAATCATAATTTAAATAGTTGCAAACAAGGAAGGGATTGTAAACATTATACTCAAGTTGTTTGGAGGAATACACATAGTATTGGGTGTGCTAGTACTTTATGTGGTGCGGGTTGGCCATTTGTTATTTGTGAGTATTACCCACGCGGTAATATTAAAGGCGAATCGCCATACTAAAGTTACTCAAATTCTTGTATAAGCGGTTTTATAAAAATGTCTGCAGTGACAAATTAAAGTTATTGAAATATATACTTCATATTTACAAGAATGAAATAATAATGTTTTTCGTATTTTTTGTTTATTTTTGTGGTAGTTAATATGCATTTAGTTGACTATACAACCAGTTGTATACAACTAGCAGCTAAATTGAGAACTTTATAATTAATAAATGATTTGAGTTTGTATGTACATTTTATGAGCTTTATTGGAAAGAATCTGAGCGCCTTTTTATATATATTTTAAACTCAATATATAATATTGTAACTCAAAAATAATACATATAAACTAAATTAGATTTTAATGTTGACACCTACAAAAAAAAATAACTCCGAAATATTAAAATCTCGAAAAAATTGCATATAAGATCAATTAGATTTGTATTGGTTGTAACATGCTCATATAGATGTGCATGTATAATCTTATATGTGTTTAATATGTGTTAGTCTAAAACAGAATATGATCATGATTGAAAATATTGAAATAATGAAATTCCAAATATGTCTTTATTTGGAATTGTTGGAGAATTTTTTTTATTTGGTGATCATAGATTCTATAGTTTGCAATACTGATAAAAAAAGTTGTTTATAAAGTGTTAATTAAGTCCTAACTCTAGTGATTAGTTAGTTAACTCTAACTAGCTTGTATAGAGCTAACTATAGTCTATTAGTGAGTTAGTTAGATTGTATATATAAAAGAAACATTACACATACTTGTAACTACTTTTGATCAATATACAACAACCAGTTTTATTTGCTCTTGGATTCTCTCTTCTTCAAAGCAAGCTTAGAAGTTCATCCATGGAGGTTATTAATCTCATGTCTTCAAATGGTATCAGAACTTTAGATATAACGATCCTCCTCCATGATTTCGATCTTGCGATATGAACACTGCAATTGATATCATCTCAATTGTTTATACTTGATCCTTGAGTATTAATTTCTAGGTTTTTTTAATCAAACTTTCCGTCAATTTTACTCTTCTTTTTCTTCTCCGCTTCCGCAAAGTCTTTCATCATTTTCTTGCATTTACAACATTTCAAGTTGTTCTTCATTTGTTCAATTGCAGAATTTCTTTTAATTTTCATCTTCTTTCATGCAAATTCAGTTGTTTACATTTCTACCTCAAAATACCTAAAAATTAGGATTTCTTCTTCATTTTCTTGATAGTTCTTGTTCCTTCTTGTCAATTTTTGCACAATTGTTACACAAACCTTCTTCTACAAATTACACAATGCATGATTCTACATCACATTCTACATCATCTAGCTCTTTTGCCATTTATGATGATCCTTTATCTCTAGCAAACAATGATCAACCCAACCTTTTAACTGACTAGTTGTTGCTCCGCGCCCTACCGGGCGCGGTGCCCCAATTTGGCATACACTTTGCGATCTTGTTAACGAACATTGAAATAGAAATGGAAAAACATATACATTTATAGATGGAAAATTTTCGGTTTGGGTGCCCAAGGTTTCTCAAAAGTTCATTTTGGGTGCCTCACATTTGCACAATATCAGTTTGGGTACCTCAAGTTTGAACTTAATTTCAATATGGGTGCCTCACATTTATATGATTTCATTTTGAGTTCCTCACATTTGAGTTTAGTTTCACTTTGGTTACCTCAAATTTTTATTTGTTGACCAATACCAATTTAGAAAGGGGCATACTATATAACTCAACACATTACTAAATAACGTCGACGATTAGCATTGAACTTCCAACTTTGCCCCTCATAACCATCTATTTACACTCTCTCTAATCTCTTTCTAAAAAATATTAGTTTTGCCCCCTCATAACCATCCATTTTACACTCTCCCTAGGCTTGAATAACGTCGGTTAAGTCTCAAGACGTGCTTATTTCATGGTTTAAGGTGAGTTATTTCTACTCCAATTAAGAGGTAAGCGTCACGTACCAAAATAAAAATCAAGAGATAGTGCTCAAGTGCTACGAATTATAATTGTCCTAAGCATACAAAAAAATTAAAAGAGTAAGTGCTAACTCAACCCGCTTCTCCAAGGGTCAAAACCCAAAATATCGACCCATGAACAGTCTGACCCAAATCCGAAACAACCCGTTAGTTTAAGGTCAAAACCCAACCCGAACAGGTCGTCGGTTGCATCAAAGATAAATCAAGAATTATATTGAAATGTTTATATTTATATATTATATTTGAAATAATAATTATAATGGTTTAGTTTCTTTTTTGGTGAAAGGTAAGCTTTATATTATAATCTCATCTAAACATACACCATACGTAATATTCCCCTTTATAACAATAGGGGAAACCTAACTAAATAATGGTTTAGTTTTAATACTTTAAATTACAAACATAATTAAAAGTCAATTTAATATAACCTTTAAAAATATAATCATTGTTAAAACAACTTAATTCTATAATTAGTTTAATATAATTTATGAAAAATATAGTTTTTTAATTTAAAATATGGTAAGAAAAAAAAAATGCACCCAAAATGAAACTAAACTTAAATTTGTGGCACCCAAAACGAAACCATATAAATGTGAGGCACCCAAAATGAAACTAAGTGCAAACTTGAGGTACCCAAAATGACATTATGCAAATGTGAGGTACCCAAATTGAACTTATGTGAAATCTTGGGCACCCAAATTGAAAATTTTCCTTTATAGATCATATAATGAAAATTTTCTATTGTTAAAAAATACGTTGCTGTAAAAGATGTCAAGCGGGTAATGAGTAAAAGCGAAGCCTTGGCTAATTAGAATTGTGCGAATCCAAAAGAACATGTTTGACTTTGGGTGAAACGAGCTTAGTATTTTGGATAAGAACAATAGTGAAATAAACCAAAAACGCAATTATAGTTGGTTGTTTTTTTTATAAGATAGCGCACACATTTATATGGAACTCAACCGAGTAAAGACCGCTGATATACTGACTTGGTTTTCGTGAATATCTCAGTTAGGAGGATCCCATCCAACTTGTAATCAGAGCAAAACTTTGCTAGTAATATATAGAACATGATTCGTAAATATGTGAAACATTGACACTATTTATACTCTGATAAACAAACACAATATGATGAGACTACTCCAAAAGCGGTCGCTATTTGTTAGAGGCAGTCGCTTTTAAGTGATTGCATTGTACGTTTATCCTAGAGAGAAGGTGTGCCTTTAGAAAATCTCATTGTTCCCTTTCGTAGCGAAGGTTACGATGATCTACAATAAAACCACGTTTATTATAAGCGAGTTTAGAGAACATGCCAATGGGCATGTGGGAACTTTACCTAGTTTAGAGAACATGTCAGTGGGCATGTGGGAACTTTCCCTAGGTATAGCAATAACAGACCCAGCGTGTAGTACTTTCTGATGCAATCAGGCCTACAACATGTTGTACCTTTAAGGCCATAAAGGCATATCCTCATAGGAGGAGTAACTCTCATCCTGTGAACGCGAAAGTGCACCCACTAAAAAAAGAACAATAAGAAAAAGAATGACAAGGAAATGGGCCAACCACCACCACATATTGAAGCTCGATCTGCTATAATACATCGCCAAAACAAAATTCAAAATCTTCATAAATTTGGTGCGTCAAGCTCAGATTTGTAAATGTAACATGGCCCAAGACCACCAAGCCTAAAACCAAAACATATATATTTGATGTCCCAAGACAGGTACTAATCCATTACTTAAGGACATCTCTGAGCTTTATGGGAATGCTCCTTATGCAATGTGCTATACAAGCAAAACCGGAACCTACACTAATTCGCCGATAGCCAGCGTTTGTAGAAGGGAACCGAGCCCTTGATACTAATATAAAGTTGGCAGACTATCTAGAAAATATAATTGTTGTGGTATATTAGTTGTTACCTCATATACTGAATATATGCTTGCATCTACTCTTATATTACAAAACCATTGAGAGGAAAACAGTAAATAAAGAAATTATGTGTGCCTCAAACTCTATCCACCTCACTAATAAAGGTTATAAATTCAGAAGAGCTGCACATTCCAAAGATATGGAAGAGTGTTTTGAATACGAACACGTGCAAGTTGTAAGGCAGTAGCCCAGAAGACACGGAAGCCAAGCCGTTAACAAAATTGATCTAAAGCAACATAAACAAACCCCGTCAAATAAATGAGCAATCTTGGCAGCCCCATCAAATAGTACATTAACCATGCTTTTGTTTCTGCCGAAACAAAAGAATAGAAGACACTAAATGTATTTAAATTCATATTGTAGTCGAAAGACAGGAAAAACACTCGGCTTAGGCACCACCTCAACCAGGAAATTGATCCTGAAATATGCAGGTGTGAGTATAGGGAAGGAATGTTGACCAGCAATAACAGCATGACAACTTTAATTTGTTCACGCAGTGCCACCTTATCTATTGAGTGTTCATACATCCAAAACAAACAAGGTGCATCTAAAGGCTGAAGATTAAAACATTGGAGGGAAACATCATCTAGAAACCTCGACAAACATGACCATTCCATAACAACAGGTCAGACAAATGTGGGCAGAAAGCAATAAACATTAACCGGGGAAAATAGTATACACACAACTAATGTAATCACATTACAGACACAGAAACTGCAAATAAATCCAATGAAAACGCCCACAAATTAAAAGCACCATCTTCAAATACACAATCAAACACCTTGTTCGCAAGCACAATGGGATTTTTTGGAGTTCCAGTTGAACATCGAGTTCAAAGCCCCCAAACTCAACAATGACGGGATCATTAACACATTAGAGGGGCAAACTCAACAACCCCACAGAACTATACTAAGAGGGAAAACAAAATATATCAGAGGGGGACATTCAAATACTCTATTACCCCACACCAACTCTTTGGAGTTCCATTTTAATGATGGTGTCATTAATAGGTCAATTGTAAGGTAGTTACAGCAAATACAATACGGAAACAACACTGGCCTTTAATTATATTATAAGGGAAAACTCAATAACCCTACCCATACCACGAAAGACCAACGAGCATGTACCCGAAGCAGTATTTAATCATATAAGAACACGCAACAATGTAGAGTGAAGATATATGAAGGGAGAAACCCAATAATCTCCCACACACCCTAAGGTCGACCAAATAAGGCTCTGACCCAACAAGTACTAACCCAATTGTAAAAAGAGAACAGTTAAGAGCTAGGATTTATGGAACAAACACATGTAAATAGACATGTGTTCACCATACGCTAATGGCGGACACCATAGTCAAATGAAACCTATAATAGTAAAACCTAACTAAGTAGGACGACTCACTGTTAACTGCCGAAGAAACACTGGCTGACGCCACACTAAAAACACAGTTAACGATGTGCACAAAAAATAGCTAAAAATACATCTAAGCTTAAGCTTAAGACGTCCCCAACCGGCACATGCTCGACACAAAACAATCTAGCCTCCCTGGTGCATGCCAAGTATTTAATTGCAAACAGTTGTGACTAAAGGGAATTTGTGCCAAGAAACACGAGGTTCAAACAAGACAACATCTTAAATCAAACTCCCCTGGCACGTACAGTCCAATAAACCAGTATCTTTCAGATCATAGTCCTCGAGAAATGATCACCAGCCATCATCCATATGCACATATTCTGGCGCACCTCACAACTTCACAGACAAACTACCTTTATTTTTCATCTCATAACACGACATACTCTTCGCCTCTTCGAAGATGCCTTTGGAAAACTTTAATACATACTACAAAACCTTGATGGGTAGTCGCTACCGCGGCCATGTGGTATGGTTGTGTGCTAACCTTTTTTAAAATAATAATGGTAAATGGCATTATAACTAAAGACGTGGCACATTTGTAGCATGAAGGAGCCTATCAATAGGCCATGCAGGTGTTGCACTTGTAACTTAAAGGGTAGTAGACGAGCGAGGCAGAAGATGGTACACTGTTATTTTTTCTCTTTATTTTTTTTCTGTTGTGGCTTTCGACTCGGGTGTGAAACAGTGCCTAGGACATCTACAAGGAGACGAAAAGTATATCGTGTTACGAGATAAAAAAAAACAATGGTATCTAGTATGTCAAGTTGTGAGGCGCGAGAGAAGCGATGCATATTAACAATGATTTGAGGACGTTTGCTAAAGAACATTGGCGCAAGCGGTTCCTTGGTATGTAGGTTCGAAGGGACAGCTTTTTTTAGTGATGCTATTAAGTTTGATCAAAGTGATAATTAGTACAACCTTCCTTAGACTCGATTGCTTCAAACAAAAAACTCCCCCTACCCCCCAAAAAAAGGCTAGATTAAACCCTACAGAGTTATATGGTCTAAGCACGCCCCAAGCCTAGATACATCTGCCATCTATGGGATATGACTATACCTTAAACAACCGAATTAATGTGAGAAAATCAACCAAAAAAACCGCAGTCATGTCCCCGCCTGAAGCCTGGTCTACAATGAGTAGCCTGGCCACAATGTCGTGGCTACAATACCGGAAGCATATGTGCAGTCTCGCCTGCATGAAAGGATTTCTAGTTAACATCATTGGAAAAAGCAGTCGTGAGATAACCCTTTATCGCTTTCACGGGCATTTCAAATCACGAAAACACTAAAGGTAGGCTTTCTAGTCAACATCACTGGAAAAATCAGTCATCAGATAGCCCTTTATCACTTGCACGGGCATTTCAAGAGCAAAAACAAATCATGGAAATACTAAAGGTAGTTCGACCTGATTTAAACCACGAACCGTATTCGCAAATATTTTTTTGTGGGGCCTTTTGTATGAAACTACATGTCTGTTGGTTAGCTAACCAAAGGAAAACATAGTAAGCGTGTCTGAACTCTACGTCCAGAGCACTTTTATAATAGGTTCATTTGAGTCACTGGCCAGCGCATAATATCCATGAAACCCAAGTTTTGCAATATTATATAATCTTGTAGGTTGGAGGCACATAACTCTGGCCTCACGTGCTCTTACCTAATTTCTTAGTTTGGGTGAACTTTTGTACATCACTTAGAAGTAAACTATGATCTTTTTTAACTCTTTAGGATGAACTGCATATAATAGTAATTACACGCAACATAGATTAATGAGACCTATAATAGTTAAACCTATCTAAGCAGAACAGCTCACCATCAATGGTCGAACAAACAGTTCATGTCCCATAGTCGGCCGTCCGCCACACTGAAAACAAAGATATCGAAAACCCAACTATAAGATGAGTGGTGGAAATCCAACAATCGAAAACGTACATAAAGGAAATAAGAATAATAATATATTAATCAATTGAAATTTGAAACAAACAAATTAAATTCAAGGTCTGAGACGAGCAAGATTTGCATGCTAATCAACAAGATGACAATTTAAGGGCGAAAAGTAGACGGGGGAGTTCAGCTAAATACCCTAACAAGAAATAAGTAAAAACTAATAAATAACAGGGACTCGATAAAGGGAAAAGGTAAAAAAAAGAAGTAACAATTAGAGACATCAGAAGAGGTCGGTGAGCTGGTGAGGAGCAAGAAATGAGGAAAGAGACGGCAATGAGTGATTGAGCACTTGAGAGCGACACAGAAAAAGACCTAAAAGGGCACTATTTGTAATTGGGAATTCAAGGGTGGGAAGGAGCTTTAAAGGGCACTATTTGTAAGATGCACGTCTACGGGGGTGTTTCTTTTTAATAGGGTAAGGAGCTGCCACAAAAGCTAAGCAAACCAGATTTAAAAGGCCACTCAAATAAAGCGCAAAATTATTTTCAGACAACTTTATATCTAGAATGTTCAGACATCCAAAACAAAAAAAAACGTATCTTCAAAGGCTGATGCCTTGTCTTGACGTGACACTATCTCTCACTTGTTCCTCATATTGACTGAACACATAGAGACACAAAAGTGTCATCAGTTTAACGGAATGGCAAATAAAAGTGGTTACATGAACGAGGCTTTTAAGGTTTTGTCGAGAGGAAGTGATATAGATCAACTCCAATTCAAAGAGCCAAAATGTTTCAGCCGAAGCATATTTTGACCAAATTAAAGCAATATGTAAACTGCAAAATTATGCAGGCAACAAAAGAAGACAACATGATCAGCTGATAGCTGATTACTAAACTGAGAAACTAATGTTTTTGCTCATCCCTTAAAATTGATGAAAAAGAGCCAAAAAAAAAAATGAGAAAGAGTTCATACCTATAACTAATTACAAATCCCTCATCCCTTGTAGGTTCCGAAAACTACACAATTCGTCTATAACGGTTTAGTCAAGAACAAGACAACCTTAGCGGCTATCCTTACTCATATGCCGCAAAAAAATGAGGAGATTAATAAAACATCTATTGGCAAGTTCAGCTAACAATGAGCAAGAGGCTTATCATCAAATTTAGATTGATATCCACAAAAATAATGAGTATCCTTGCCCAACGCTAAACTTGTGATGCCTAATTTTGAGGTGTTAATGCCAGCAGAATAAAGAAATAACTTTGAGGTGTTAATGCAGCTCTAGCAAAATCTTAAGGCTAAACCGAAATTAATCCTCAAATGATTAATTTTCTGATCCAGTCATAAAAGAAATTGTATGACCAATCACTTGGAAAAAATCTAGTTTAATATGGCCTCCAGAAACGTGAGAATCCATGAATCAATTCTATCCACAACTAAAATCACAAAAGCTGATAAACAGGATTACAGGAGTGTCGCTTGTCAATTTGTCATTTAAAAAATTAAAACGAGTGCGCAAAATGACATTGAACTTTATAGAACGACTCTGTAAGTGAAGAGCAGAATGGTTGAAAATATAATGCAAATCGTTCGAACCTTCCCTAATTTACTCTATTGCATTACCATCACGACCCCTGAAAGTTTTTACAAAACTAAACCAAAAAATACCTGTTGATGCAATTTTTTACCAACACTACCATTGATGCAAGTTTTTACAAAACTAAAAAAAAGTAAGTACAAACACCTAAATATGAACAATTAAGAACCACCCACATAATTAATCTCAATTATCATGTCCTTAATAAAAAAGATATTTATATATATATATACACACAAACTTTTCATAAAAAAAAAACAACACTCACTTCACCACCATGAGCTATAGTTTCATTCTCTTCGATTAATTATCTATTAATCATAGCGGAATTTGCATAATCAAGTTAGAAACAATACTTGTTGGATCTAAGCTCGAGCTAGCACACTGCAACCCGCGACAACTGCAACCAAGAACAATCAAAATATCTAAAAGCAATAAAAGGAAGGCAAAAAAACTCCAACAGGATCACCTATTACAGGGGAAGCAGTAAACCAGTAAACCGAAAACCGAAGGATACAAAAATAATGAACAAAAAAATGTAAACCCAAAACCGTAGGATACATAAAAGCGTTAAATGAAATTCATATTGACTTATAGAAGGAAAAATTACCTTTGAGCCGAGCTTCAATTAGAGTTGCTCAGTTTCTCTAGTTCTAAGATCAACCTCTCACTCCGTAACCCGGGACAACCGCAACCACAATTCCAATTAGTAGCCAAAAACCCCAAGAATACAATAATATAGTAAAAAAAAATGAAGGAAACAAGAAGTAGTTATAAAGCAAAAACACTAAAGGAAAAAAAGAAACAGTTGTAAAGCAAAAACACTTCGAAATTGTATTCAAATCGGCTGTAAAATAGAGAAAATACCTTCTGAGGAGATTTATAATTTATAATTAGGGTTGTCACTTCTCTTTGAAGGACGTGGATAGGTTAATGCCTAATGAGTTTTTGAGGACTGAGAAGTGAGAGGGAGATTATAATGAGTGGAGAGGCAGACAAAGAAAGGGAGTAATGTTGTGTTTATGAGAGTTAGCAGAATGGAGGGCAGGGATGCAAGGCTGAACGGCTGAGGGAGAAACAAAAGAGACTATTCATAGGAACAGTGCCCGTTCCATCTTTTAAAAGGCCTAATCTGAGCCCAAGCTCTCAATCTGCAACCCGACAATAAAATAAATCCGGCTTTCTAACCCCAGGAATACAGTCATAAAAGGCAAAAAACTAACCAAGCTTTAGGTAATCGCCTAATCGGTGAAGAAATTATCCAAGCCCCTTTGAAGACCTACAACATCACCACCATACATACAGAAAACAAAGCACAACTAAAATCCGCAACGGGACAGGTAGTATATTAACAAATAGCTGTATAATTACCTGCTCTAATTCCATTGCATCACAACGAACACAAAACGAAAAAGAATTGGTGTACTAAACACAAAATCACAGATTATAATAATCAACAAAGGAACCATACCTTTAGAACTGAGCCGAACCTTTCAATCCACAGTGCACGACCACTGTAACCACAACAACGATAATCTAAATATACAAACGCAATAAAATAGGAAGGAAACAAACCTAATTGGATAACCTATTGTAGGGAAAATGGTAAAACCTAAAATCCCAGGATTCTAGGATGCCCAAAGTTATATCGAGACATGCCAAATAAATGGAAAATCGTCCCCGCATATGAGCACTTGCAAACTTTAAGGCACCGTATCAGAAAACCAAGATCAAAAGAATAAACTAAATGACACTAAAACGCAAAATTATATACGAAAAGCGAAATTAATTAGGGTTACACATAATACTCCTAATATGAGCTCAAGTTCTCAATCCGCAACCCGAGACAACTACAACAACGCACAACAACAATAAAACCCGATTTTCTAACCCCAGGAATACAACCATAACAGGTAAAAAAAAAGAAAAAAAAAAAAAAATTAATAATACAAGCACAAAGGTTAATCGACTCAAACAAACCACAAACGGTAATAAAAACGATCACAAACCCTAACAATGAACCAAATCGATGAACAATCTGAGGAGCAGGAAAAAAACCATAACTGAGACATATAAGAAGAAAAGGAAGAAGAAGAAGAAGACATAACTAAAAAGAAAATCAAGAGATCGAATAAATACCTTTGATGCATGAAATTTGGAAGGTAAAAGGAGAGATGAACACTAAAAAGAAATAAGAAATAGCAAAATCAAACAAGAAATATGGGGAACACACCAAAATCAAGCTCATAAGAGAGTGAATTAGGCGTTGAAGGAAATGAGTGGAGAAGTGTGAGTGGGTCAATGGAAGGGAAAAAGTATGAGACTGAAAGTTTTTAGGGTTGTGACTTGTGAGACCGTAATGAGAGAATGAGAGTGAAAGAGTATGTTGTGAGAGTGGGAAAAGAATGGATGGCTGAGATACACACGCAGAATCAAGGGTTGAGGGATGAAATAAAAGGACTATTCATAAGAATAGTAACTTCAACTTCTCCCTTATAAAAGGGTATAGATACATTGTTTGATGGAACTGGATTCCTTATGTGCAAGAGAGATATTTTTTTGGCCCTCGCGTCTAAGAATAAGGAAGGTTTTATCACTGGAAATTGTCCTAGACCTCCTAAAACTGACAAGAAACACAATCTTTGGTCAAGATGTGACATGTTGGTTCTTCATGGATTAAGCATTCCTTGGACAAGAAACTTAGGGAAAATTTCATGTATGTCACTTACTCTAAGGATTGGTGGACTTAGTTAGTAGAGAGGTTTGGCCAACTGAATAGCATAGAACTATACCAACTCAAGAAGGATCTTAATGGCATATCTTAGGATAACCTGCCTATTGTTGATTATTATGGCACCTTGAAAAGGACTTGGGAAGAGATTGATGACTTAGATCCCTTACCGATATGGAGTTATGGACTTGTGAAGCCATGAATGCCTGCACCTGCAATTTTCTCAAAAGGATTATGGATAAAGAATCTCAATCCTAGTTGATTCAGCTGTTAGGACTGGATACTACCTATGAGAGTGTCAAAGAACATATACTCACCATGAAGATCATGCCCACCATAAATAGAGTCTTAGAGTTATTACAGAAAGTTGAGAAACATAAACAAATCACTGATGCTACAGAGACTGTACCTGTGGCAAATGTTTATGCCAGGCACAAATCTTTTAAGAATAGTGTGGTTGACTACTCATCTAAAAGTCAGAAGACTGCTGAGATGGATGATAATCCACAGAAGAGATGCTCTCGCTGTAATAAGAAGGGACACTTGGTTGAAGAGTGATATCAGTTACAGACCTGCAATTTCTGCAATATCCAAGGACACATTCGTGAGCATTGCTATAAGTTGAATAAATTAATGGCAACCGAGAACAAGACTGGGAGATGAGGCTACAATAACAAAAGAGGAAGAGGTGGTTATAATACAGGAGCCAACAATGCTAACATCTCATACTATGATGATGAGTTTGATGAATCCGAGTTCACTCCACTGAACAACATGTCCCACACTCCTCAGTCTATGCATAAGAGCTTCACTTCCCTGGTTGACCAAGATGACCTGGTGTCAGGCGTGGTTGACACGATAATTGGCCGGGTTATAAAGAATATATCTCAGAGATTCCCTTCATCTTCTTCTGCAACTGGTACAACAAATGCTTCACAATCTGTGAACTTCTCAAGTATTTCAAACTATTCTCATGCATATGTAGTTCAAGATTTTTCTCATGCATCTAGTTGGATCATTGACACTGGCGCATCTTACCACATGACCTTAAACATTCATTTGCTTCATGAAATCATTGTGCTAAATAGACCTATTACAGTTGTTTTACCTGATGGCACACTAAAACTGATACATAAGACATGCACATTGCAATTAACTAAGTACATTAAACTAAATGATGTATTTGTAGTACCTGGTTTTAGACAAAACCTCCTATCTATAGGATCGTTGTTACAACATACTAATATGAGAGTCATTTTCTTGCCAACTTAATGCGGGTTCCAGGACCTTTCAAGTAACAAAGAGTTAGCAATTGGAAGAAAGCATGCTGGTTTATTCAGAATATCTCAAGCTTTGGAGTATAGAGCTAGTGATACTCTACAATATCATAGAGTTTTAAATAATCATGTTCAGACAAATAGTTGTATGCAAGACATTGATCTGTATTTGCTTCATCAGAGACTTGGGCATACTTATGTAGACAAATTGAAACATGTACCTGACACACATCTTTATAATGGAAATAAATCTTTTGACTGCCAAATCTATATTCCGTTCAAACATCATGCATTACCCTTTCCCAGAAGTTATTCTTATAAGAGGTTAAGGTATGAATGAATTTGATAATTTTATTACTGAGAAAACTATACAATATATAGTAGTTTACATAGGTTTATTTATGGGTAGGAGCCTATACAATTATATGCTTTGAATATTACAATATGATCCTTTCTATATTTACTTTATGTATGCAATCAAATAGCCTTGATTGGGGGGATTGATTTGCTGTTGAATTGATTCTTTGTGTGTGTAGGATTGTTGCTGTTAATATGCCCCCGCAAGATGGACGTCCAAGGGGTGAGTCCAAGCTTGGTTCGTAACTCATGATATTGATTTTTGTGCAGAGGTTTGGTAAGGATGTCTGCTAATTGGTCCTTGCTTGCGACATGTTGTATGCGGATTTGACCAAGGTTGAGTTGCTCTTTGACGAAGTAGAAGGAGAGGGCCATGTGCTTCATTCTTGAGTAAAAGACGGGATTCTTTGCATAGAGAGTAGCGGAGATATTGTCACAGTAGATGGCCGGTGGTTTGGTAACAAGGATGTGGAGTTCAGAGAGGAGGTTCCGAAGCCAGATGGTCTCGTTTGTAACGGAGGCAATTGCTCGAAATTCAGCTTCAATGGTGGACAATGCGAGGCCGCGTTGCTTTTTAGATGACCAAGAAATGGGGTTGCGGCCAAGGTAGATTATGTAGCCAGTGGTGGATAAGTAGGTGTTTTTGTCACCTGCATGGTCGGCATCGCAATAGGCATGGAGGCCTAGGGGTGTAGCACGGTGGAGTTGGATGCCATAGTTGGGTGTACCTTGTAGATATCGGAGAAGTCGTTTTAAAGCAGTTGTATGTGTAATTGTTGGGTGGTGAAGAAATTGGGCAAGGCGGTTGACAGTGAAGGCTATGTCAGGTCTGGTGAGAGAGAGGTATTGGAGACTTCCCACTATGGCACGGTAAGTCGATTGGTCGTGAATGGGGTTGTTATCGTCACGAAGGAGAGGAGGGGAGGTGGCCATTGGTGTGGTGTTTGGTTTTGCTTCGGCCATCTTGTATTTTGTTAGTAGGTCATAAATGTATTTGGATTGGTTCAAATGGAGACCTAGGGAATTGGGTGTGACTTCGATTCCAAGGAAATACGAGAGGGGCCCAAGATCTTTTAGCGAAAATCGGTTAGATAGGTTTGTTATAAATGTTTGTAATTGTAAAGGGTTTGGTCCGGTGATAATGATATCATCGACGTAGATTAACATGTATATGCTTGTTGTTTTTGTTTGTAAGATAAATAAAGATGGATCGGAAATAGATTGTTTGAAACTGAGAGTTGTAAGATAAGTATTTAACTCGGTGTACCAAGCTCGAGGAGCTTGTTTTAAACCATAGATATCTTTATTTAATTTACAGACATGATCGGGTTTGGATTGATTGACAAATCCTGGTGTTGATCCATGAAAACATTGTCGGTTAGGCTTCCTTGTAGAAAAGCATTATTTATGTCTAATTGTCGTAGCGGCCATGATTTCGTGACAGCTAGAGATAAAATGAGTCGAACAGTAGTTGGTTTAATAACTGGGCTAAAGGTTTCTGTATAATCTATGCCTGGGCGTTGATGGAAACCTTTGGCTACTAGGCGAGCTTTATGTTGTTTTAGGGTTCCGTCGGGATTAAATTTGTTGCGAAATACCTATTTGCATCCAATGACGTTTTGAGCAGAAGAGCGAGGGACGAGTGACCAGGTGTTGTTCGTGTCTAGAGCATTATATTCAGCTTGCATCGCACTTCGCCAGTGAGGTAGGATTAGTGCTTGTTTGACGGTGTTTGGAAGGTTATCAGGAGATGGAGAGGCATGTGCAAGATTGAGAGCATACTTCGGGTTTCGTTTTCGAATATTGTTGTCGAGTCGAGTGGTGACAGTTTTCTCGGGTCGTTGGATAACAGTTTTGGGTTGTGTGGTGACAGGATCAGGATTGAGTGAGGGTTGGTGAGTGACAGTGGGTGACGGTGGTGGAGAGGAAAGGGTGGGTGTGGTGTGTGGTTGGGCGAGTGTAGTAGGACGACGTGAATAGACTATAGTGATGGGTGGTTTGTCACGGCGAAAGCTGTCGGTGGTGGAGTCAGGGATGAGTGGCGGTTTAGAAGAGGAGGTGGAGGGTAGGAGGGGAATAGATAGAACACACCAATCTTCAGGGTTGTTATGGGTTAATGAAGGTGAGGAAGTGGTTGGAGTTGTGGTTTTGTTATAAGGAAATTCATCATCAAAGAATTTGACGTGTCGGGATGTGTAAATTCGATTTGTTTTTGGTTTAAGACAGTGATATGCGCTTTGAGTGGTTGAGTAACAGACAAATATGCAAGGAATAGAGCGGTTTTCTAATTTGTGCTTTGTATATGGCCTTAGCCAAGGGTAACAAAGACACCCAAAATTGTGAAGGTTGGTGTAGTTGGGTGGAGTTTGATGAATTATAGAATAAGGAGAGTCCCCTTGCAATGTTGGCGTAGGTAGACGGTTTATTAAATACGTTGCAGTACTAAAAGCAAATGGTCAATATGTAATACGGAGACCAACGTGATTTAGTAGAGCGAGTCCGGTTTCAACAATGTGACAGTGACGTCTTTCTGCGTAGCCAATATGTTCTGGTGTGTGAGGCGGAGTAGTGAGGTGGGAAATGCCATGAGTAAGTAGGGTGTTATTTAATTTAATATATTCACCGCCGTTGTCGGAGAAAAAACGTCGTATTGGTTTGTTAAATAATTTTTCTACTAACGCTTTAAATTGATTAAAAATTTGTGTGGTGTCGGATTTACGTTTTAAGGGATATAGCCAGACATATTTACTAAAGTGGTCAACAAATACGATGTAATATTTATAGTGGTCTCGGGAAAGGACTGGGCTAGTCCATAAATCAGAAAAAATAAGGTCAAGTGGGCCGTTGGTTTTGAATGAAGACACAGAGAAAGGCAATTTCTTGCTTTTTGAGATTTGGCAAGCTTCACAGTGTGAGAAATCAAAAATAACAGAAGGTAATTTTTTATTAATCATCTTGATTACATCATAACTAGGATGACCTAGCCTATGATGCCAAGAGATTGAAGCGATGCCTTTCACAGCGGCATAGGCGGTTGATTTCAATGGACACCACTCGTACACTCCGTTGTTAACGCGACCCTGGAGGAGTGTTTTCCTCGTCGATATTTCCTTTACAAGAAACGAATCATGTGAGAAAATCACATAAGCTTGGTTGTCTTTGCATAATTGAGAAATAGACAGTATGTTTCGGGAAATATTTGGAACATGCAAGACATTATTAAATTGGAGTGATTGAAGAGTGAATTTACCAATATTGGCTATGGGGAGTGCTGACCCATCTCCAATTAGAAGGTCATCCAGGCCGGTATAGGGAGAGTGGAATGCAAGAGTGTCCAAGTCGTGGGTGATGTGGTGTGATGCCCCGCTATCAAGGAGGTACGCTGGGTTCAGATTTGGTGGTCCTTGGGTGGCTGCGTGGGCCTGCGGTTGGTGCGGCTGCTGCTGGCGGTTGCTTGGCGTTTCCGGGAAGACGATATTTGGGAAGAGCCGGCGAAATGGAGAGCAATGGGCAATTACATGACCCGTTTGTCTACACCATTGGCATCGGCCTTTGAATTGTTTCGGATATGGGTTTGAATTTTGGTGAGTTTGCTGTTGGTTTGTATAGTTGCTGGTGTAGTTTGGGGTAAAATTATTGTGGTTGTTGGTGTGTCGATTTGTATAGCCACGGTTGTTATTGTTGGACCGATAAGCCGGGTTTGCGGAGGGTGAAAAATGATTTGTAGTTGGTTGATGTTTGACAGTAAGTTCATGATGGAGCAGTTTTTCGTGTAACGCCTCGAATGAGATAGGTGTATCTCGAGCGCGCACCGTGTCAATGACAGGTTTGAAGAGGTCGTAATCCAAGCCTTTAAAGACTTTGGCTACGACGTCCTCCGGATCAAGGGTCTTGCCCATGAGGGCCAATTGATCAACGCAGGCTTTGATTTGGTGCATATACTCGGTTATGGTTTGATCCGTCGTTTTTACGATAGAATCAAGTCGTTCTTTCAGTTGTAATATATGAGCGCGGGATGGGTTGGCGTAGGTATGGGCAAGAATGTCCCATGCCTCCTTGGCGGTTTTAGCGCGTACAATAAGAGATTGAAGCACGGAGGAGATCGTGCCTATGAGGGCACCTAAGATCAACCCGTCCTGTTTTAACCAAGTCAGGTAAGCCGGGTTTGGTTTTTCTGGGTTGTTAGTATCAAGGGTTGTGGCAGGTGGTGGTGACTCGGTTCCGTCAAGAAAACCGAGTAGGCTAAGACCAAATAGAATGTTGGTCAGTTGGAAGTGCCATGTGGTGTAGTTAAGTGAGGTTAGCATGACAACGTGGGTAAGATTCGGAGCGGTCAGGGGCTTTGCAGCTTCGTGTGGGTTGGAGATGAGGGTGTCTTGGCTGGTGTTAGTCATGGTGGTGGTGTCTCGGTGATGAGAAGGTCGTTTGAATGTTGCGGAGCGTGGTCGAAGGTGTTTGTGAGTGGATCGTGAATGACTCGTTGATACCATATAAGAGGTTAAGGTATGAATGAATTTGATAATTTTATTACTGAGAAAACTATACAATATATAGTAGTTTACATAGGTTTATTTATGGGTAGGAGCCTATACAATTATATGCTTTGAATATTACAATATGATCCTTTCTATATTTACTTTATGTATGCAATCAATTAGCCTTGATTGGGGGGATTGATTTGCTGTTGAATTGATTCTTTGTGTGTGTAGGATTGTTGCTGTTAATAATTCTCATGCATCTGAATGCTTGACACTGGTTCATATGGATATCGGGGGCCGTTATAAGGTGAGCGCTATGACTGATGCAAAATCCTTCCTGACCATAGTTGATGACCACACTAGAGCCACCTGAACATACCTAATTCAGACTAAGCAGCAAGTTTCTCACATTATTAAAGATTTTCTTTTACATATTGAAACACAATTTAATGGGAGAATTAAGCTAGTCAGAACTGATAATGAGACTGAGTTTCTGCAAGGACCCTGTAAATTGATGTTTGTTGACAGAGGAATTATACACCAGACTAGTATCCTCGGAACACCCCAACAGAATGCTAGGGTAGAAATAAAACACAGACACTGATTGGACACTGCAAGGGATTTAAAAATTCAGTCCAATGTACCTTTAAAATTCTGAGGGGAATGTTTACTCACTGCTACTTACTTGATCAACAAAATGCATGGAGCCAAACTAGGTTGGAAATCCCCTCATGATATATTGTTTGGAGCAATCCCACCCTATGATGAATTAAGGGTTTTTGGGTCCCTATGTTTTGCAAGTGTTCATGCCAAATTAAGAGATAAACTAGGTTATAGAGCTAGAAAATGCATTTTTCTAGGATATCCTTATGGTAAAAAAGGATATAAACTTTATGATTTTGACAAACACATGGTGTTTACTAGTAGAGATTTAATCTTTAAGGAAAACATTTTTCCTTGTAGACAAACTCAATTATGTGACAATTTGTCTCAACAGCCAGAACATGTTTATTAGTCTGATCTTCCAGAGAAAGTAAAGTACAGATTATTTACTGAAGCACTTGATGATGCTGATGAACTAAATCTGAATTCTCAAATAAATACAACTGAAAACACTCATGATGTTGAGTGCAATACAGATCAAGCCCACATCATTAACAATGATGACAATAACTCTAATACAGAAACTGGTACTCACAGTTTCACATGGGATAATTCCTGTATTCCATCATGAACTTGTGACAACAGTAAAACTGAGAGGACTCCGACTGTCATACAACCTGATAATGCAGTAAGAAAATCAGATAGGTAAAGGAGAGCTTCATCCTAGCTCACTGATTTTTACTGTCCTAAACAAACCAAGAAAAGCCATACTAGCCTACATGCATGTTAGTATTCTTAACGAGTTGCCAATGTTTGACAACTCTTACCTGACTTCTTTACATAATGTCTTTCTTGATAGAGAGCCTACTCATTATGAACAAGCAAAGCCAGATATAAGATGAATAGAAGCCATGAAAAAGAAGTTGGTTGCACTAAGTTAAGTCAAATCAGACATGGACAATGATAGATTTACCTCAGGGTAAGAAGGCAATATGATGTAAGTGGATTTTTAAAATCAAGCACAAGGCTGGTGGGACAATAGAAAGATTTAAGGCAAGACTTGTGGCCAAAGGTTATACTTAGATAAATGATCTAGACTACAAGCATACCATCTCTCATGTTGCAAATTAGCAACTATCAGAACACTCATGGCCTTAGCATCTTCCATGGGTTGGCCATTACATCAATTGGACATAAACAATGCATTCTTGCATGGGTTTATTGATGAAGAAGTATACATGATCCCTCCCGAAGGATACATTGTTCCTATACAAGGCCAAGTCTACAAATTACAAAGGTCACTATATGGATTAAAGCAGACCTCGAGACAATAAAATATAGAGTTCACTAGGTATTTGCACAACATAGGCTTCATACAATCCAAACAAGACTATTCTTTATTCACAAGACTAAATATGAAGTCAGGGTCATTTCTAGTAACACTGGTATATGTGGATGATGTCCTAATAACGGGAGATAGTCAATCTGAGATTTAGGAAGTAAAGGCAGAGTTGGATTAAACATTCACTATCAAAGACCTTGGACCCATGAGATATATCTTGGGATTGGAAGTGGCAAGGAATGATTCAGGAATCACTATCAATTAGAGAAAATAAACATTAGACATCATCAAAGACATGGGAAAGGAGGACTGTACCGAAACTAATTTCCCCTTACCAAAGGGATTGAAACTAAGTACAGTACATGAAGAGATACTACCTGAACCAAAATTGTATAGATGATTGATTGGGAAATTACTTTACCTTAACTTGAGCAGGCCAAACATCTCTTATGCTGTCCAACATCTCAGTCAATTTCTTGCCCAACCAAGAAAAATACATATGCAAGCTGCTACACATGTAGTCAAGTATCTCAGACATACTATAAATGCAAGATTGTTTTATCCAGCAAATAGTTCATTAACAATCAAAGCCTAAAGTGACGCAGATTGGGGAAAATGTGCCTTCAGTTGCAGATCCTTAAGTGGTACTGTGTATTACTAGGAAATTCTTAGATATCTTGGAAAACAAAGAAACAAAAGATAGTCAGCAAGAGTTCAACTGAGGCAGAGAACAGATGCATGTCATACACTGCGAGTGAGTTAGTATGGTTGGACATGCTGTTATGTCACTTCAGAGTCAATGTGCCTGAGCCTATTATAATGAACTGTGACAACAAAGCAGCGCAACACATAGCTGAGAATCCAGTCTTCCATGAAAGAACAAAGCACCTTGACATAGACTGTCACTATGTCAGAGACAGGCTGCAAGAAGGTTTCTTTATCACTAATCATGTCAGATCAAATATGCAATGGACAGATATAATGATAAAACCTCAGGGAACTCAACAACAACACAGCTTCCTCACTAAGATGATGGAGATGAAGTTCCCGAACTCCATTCAAGCTTGAAAAGGGTGTCTTAATAATCTTGTCCAGCTTGAAGGGGGAGTGTTGAAATAACCATAACATTCAAGCTGGTTAGTTAGTTAAATCCTAACTCTGGTGATTAGTTAGTTAACTCTAACTAGCTTATATAAAGCTAACTATAGTCTATTAGTGAGTTAGTTAGATTGTATGTATAAAAGAAATATTACATATACTTGTAACTACTTTTGATCAATATAGAACAACCAGTTTTATTGATGTAAGAATTATTATATTAATATTATTTAATTCTCTATTGTGTGGACCTAATTACTGATATTAGTTGCCTTAATTAAATAATGGTTAAATATATTGTTTCGGGTTTTTATTAGGAGTCCTAGTTTAAGTAGATTATGGTAAATAGTTACAGGCTATTTACATAACTGACTACTTATTCCATAAAGCCCCTTCTGCCACCTCTCTATATAAGTACACCTGTTTGTGCTTTAACCTAATTCATTCATATCACCAACACACAAGAAAGAAAGTGAATTAGAGAATAAGGAAGGTAGGAGAAGGCAAAACAATAAGGGTTTATTATTTATCTTTCTCAAGTAACTTTATTATCAGATCTAATGGCTGCACCACGTAAGTACCTTTCAGTAATTATCGCTTTAATCAAGATTCTATAATTTATGTTTACATGTGGTATCAGAGCATGGTTGTGATTATAGTTGTAATTCTGATTAATGTTCTAATTATGTTTTTATGAATGAATTTAATGTTTTAATCATGATGTTGTAACATTCATTCATAATTTATTGTATACCCTCATGATTGATAGCGTATCCTGTTATGATGATCGTTTCCGCTGCCTAATCGAATTATTTCGTTTTATTTTATTTATGATGATTGTTTATGATGATGTTTTGCGCTGCCTAATTCGATTTGAATGATTATTATGTTTATTATGCGTATGAATGCCGTCTGTTGTCTAACCTACTCGATCGAGCTAATGCTCACTCGATCGAGGCGGTTTGTTTATGCTTCTGCTCGATCGAGCTAACTGCCTACTCGATCGAGTCTCTTCTGATTTGCTTCTGCTCGATCGAGCTGATGGTGTACTCGATCGAGTGGTTCCTTTTTGCCTTGTTCTCGATCGTGCTAAAGTCTTTCTCGATCGAGATGCCTTGTTTAATAATGATGTTGCTCGATCGAGCTAATGTTCTACTCGATCGAGCCCTTATGTTTATAATTCTGATCGATCGAGCTAATTTTCTACTCGATCGAGCCCTTATGCTTTAATTTCTGCTCAATCGAGCAAATGCTCTACTCGATCGAGCCCTTATGTTTTTGATCCTGCTCGATCGAGCTATTGTTTACTCGATCGAGGGGTCTTGTTTTGCCTTGTACTCGATCGAGCTAAAGCTGTACTCGATCGAGGGGTTCTTCTTTGTTTTCTTCTCGATCGAGCTAAAGTTGTTCTCGATCGAGGTGTTTAAGTTTATTTTCTACTCGATCGAGCTGATGTTTTACTCGGTCGAGGTCTTCCCGTGCTGTTTCAATACTTATTGTTCGTTTTCATTGCATGCTCGCATAATATTATGTTACTATGCTTAAAGGAGACCTTCGCATTATGATGAGTTGAAATTCACCACAGTGATTTCATCTCGTACGCGATCAGATCTCATAATGTAATTGGGCATTCACATTATGTTGATGTTCACCACAGTGGACTCAAATTATGCAGTGAATATCCGACTAAGCATACATTTTTATTAAAAGTTAATTATATCTTATGTATTGATTAAAGGAGACATTCGCATTATGACAAGTTGGAATTCACCACAGTGAATTCATCTCGTACGCGATCAGATCTCTTAATGTAATTAAATTGGGCATTCACATTATGTTGATGTTCACCACAGTGGACTCAAATTATGCAGTGAATATCCGACTAAACATACATTCTTATTGAATATTAATTATATCTTAAGTATTGATTAAAGGAGACATCCGCATTATGACGTGTTGAAATTTACCACAGTGAATTCATCTCGTACGCGATAAGATCTCATAATGTATTTAAATTGGGCATTCACATTATGTTGATGTTCACCACAGTGGACTCAAATTATGCAGTGAATATCCGACTAAGCATCTAATGGGGTGAAATAACTCGTATTAAGGTTTTACCCACAGGTAACCTAACATTAAAGTAAAACACCCAATACAGAGAGTATTCTTGATTATGTAATTAAGCGTGCGTAGGTTGTCCACAGATACTACACATCGCCTAATGAATGTTTATAAGTTACTCATTTAAGTTTCAAGTCTTAGTCATAATTGCTATTGTGTGATAAACTCAAAGCCTAATGTTCTGATCATTATTCATAATGCAGTACCGTTGCAAAGCTCTCTCAATAACATGACAGTCTTTGCTTAAAGTTCTTACGAATTACCACTGCACTAAACATTAAGTCCTCCATTTCGGAGATAGGCTGTACTACAGCCAGTAAGTACATGGAAATCATTAAGGAACGTTTTCAGACTACCGAGAAAGCGGTAGCTGGAAGGCTTATGTCTGAACTTATCCCCAGGCACATCATGTGCATCATGTAAGCGGGAAATCTAAAGGTAAGTTTAGAAACAGAAAGGGCATTAAGTTAAGCCTTTCTGATAAACCGTCTGCAACTGGCATAAAGAAGGAAATTAAGAAGCAGTAAAGTTGCCTTTTCTGTAGGAAACCCGGGCACTTTCAGCAAGACTGCATAAAGCGTGAGAATTGATTCGAAAAGAAGGATAAGCTTTTGGCTTTAGTATGTTTCGAATCAAATTATGATGAAATTCCTTCTAATACATGGTGGCTAGATACAGGCTCTAATGAAAGTTTCTTCTTCTTGTGGCATAAACGTTTGGCCCATATTTCAAGAGAAATAATGAACATATTAGTTAAAAACAATATGTTACCTTCTCTTGATTTTACGGATTTTGGGACGTGTGTGTAATGCATTAAAGGTAAGCAAACCAAACACACCAAGAAAGGGTCCACAAGAAGCACTGCTCTATTAGAAATTATACATACAGACATTTGTGGTCCATTTGATGTTCCCTCCATGAGCGGAGAGAAATATTTCATCACCTTTATCGATGATTATTCACGTTATTGTTATCTTTACCTTTTGCATGAAAAATCTCAATCAGTACACGCTTTAGAGGTTTACATTAAGGAGGTGGAAAGGCAATTGGGAAAGAAAGTGAAAATCATAAGGTCAGATAGAGGTGGTGAATATTATGGCAAATATGATGAATCAGGACAACATCCTGGTCCCTTTGCAAAACTCCTTGAAAGTTTGGGAATTATCCCTCAGTACACAAATCCTGGTTCTCCATGGATGAATGGTGTAGCTGAGAGGCGTAATCGAACCCTATTAGAGGCTGTGAGGACAATGATGAGTAATACCAACTTACCCATGAAGTTGTGGATGCATGCCCTTATGACTGCTGTGTATGTTGGAAACCGGGTTCCCAGTAAGGCAGTTTCAAAGACACCATTTGAACTGTGGAAAGGGTGGAAACCGAGTCTTCAACATTTGCATATATAGGGATGCCCAGCAGAGGCACGCATTTATAATCCACATGAAAGGAAACTCGATCAAAGAACCATTAGTGGGTTCTTTATCGGTTATCCAGAAAAGTCTAAAGGGTATAGGGTTTACTGTCCTACACACAGAACAAGAATTGTAGAAACCGGAAATGCCAAATTCCTTGAGAATGGCGAAGTTAGTGGGAGTGATCAGGTAAGGGATGTCATAGTCAATGAAGTTAGGGTGGCAATTCCAGCTTCCGTGCCCCCAATTTCAATTGATGATGTTCCACATAATGATAATGTTGACCCAGTCAATATTGTGGAACCTAACGTTGATGACCCTCCACTCCCGAATGATAACATTGCCACTGAAGTTGTTGATACAGCCCCTGAAATAGTATTAAGAAGGTCCACAAGACCTAGAAAGCCAACTACTTCAGATGACTATGTATATCTACAACAATGTGAATTTGACATTAATATTGATAATGATCCGGTTACGTTTTCACAAGCTATGAATTGTAATGATTCCGATAAATGGATTAATGCCATGAAAGAAGAGATGGAGTCTATGGCTAAGAATGAGGTCTGGGAGTTGGTCAATTTACCAGTAGGTCATAAGGCTGTCGGGTGCAAGTGGGTCTTTAAGACCAAGCGCGACTCCTCAGGTAATATTGAACGACATAAAGCCAGACTGGTAGCTAAAGGCTTTAATCAGAAAGAAGGCATTGATTATAATGAAACCTTCTCTCCAGTTTCTAAGAAGGATTCATTACGGATCATTTCAGCTTTTGTAGCTCATTTTGATTTAGAGCTACATCAAATGGATGTGAAAACGGCATTCTTAAATGGGAGTTTGGTAGAAGAAGCAAGTCTACATGGCTCAGCCTGAAGGCTTCATTATTGATGACAAAGAGGACAAGGTCTGTATATTAAAGAAGTCCATTTATGGACTTAAGCCAGCTTCTCAACAATGGTATATTAAGTTCCATAATACCATTACCTCCTTTGGGTCTCAAGAAAACACTGTTGATCAGTGTATATACCTGAAGATCAGTGGGAGTTAGTTTGCATTTTTGGTTCTATATGTCGATGACATACTTATAGCAAGCAGTGATTTGGGACTATTACGTCAAACTAAAGATTTCCTATCAAACAACTTTGAGATGAAAGATATGGGAGAGGCGTCCTATGTGATCCGGGTGGAAATATCTCGAGACAGATCACAAAGGACATTAGGGTTGTCTCAGAAAGTCTATATCAGTAAAGTCTTAGAAAGATTCAACATGGTAAAATGTAATCCCAATGATGGTCCTATTCAGAAAGGGGATAAGTTCAACTTAAGTATGTATTCTAAGATTGAGCTAGAACGAAATACCATGAAAAACTTTCCTTATGCATCTCTGGTTGGAAGCTTAATGTATGCGCAGGTCTGTACAAGACCTGACATAAGTTTTGCAGTAGGTATGTTGGGCCGATATCAGTCCAATCCTGAAATGGGTTATTGGATATGATGACTCAGATTTTGGAGGATGCGTGGACTCAAGGAA